>CM046853.1:47468933-48068933 GCA_025617745.1 Heliocidaris erythrogramma
GACCGCACGTTATTAAAACATCCATCTGGCAGATCAAAGATTACTCTTGGTGATAGGGCTTTTGTGTACGCTGCTCCGAAACTGTGGAATAATCTTCCAGCTTTTGTTCGCCAAACACAAACTTTGGATCAGTTCAAGACCAGGTTAAAAACCTATCTGTTCGATGTTAATTAGTAATTTTATATTTATGTATAATGTTGGTGCTGTAATGCGCAGCAGATATAGTGGCTGCGCAATATAAATGTCCTATATTATTATTATTATTATTGTTCAAGCAGATTTCTGCTCGCCAGCTTGGAATCCCCTGAAACCCCCTAGTTACGGGCCTGCCTACATATTGTATATTCCGGTACCGCTGTTTATGTTTATTATCTGAAGTTATTAAGTTAATTTATTTTATCCGTTATGCATTCCATTCATAGACTGTATTAGATGTCATATCTTATATTATTTCTTATATTTTGTAATTTAAGTTATAGCTTGTCAATTAAAGTCATTATACCTTGTATATCAAATAGATATTTTGCTAAGCGCATTATACAGATGGCAACATAATGCTATAATAAATTCAGCCACTTAAAAAAAATCGATAGCGAAAAAGAGGGGGAAGTGAGAGAAAAAGGCCTAAAATGGCCCTACAAGCTGTTATTTTTCTCTCAAAATTTGCTAAAACGTCCAAGTTTTCGCGCTCTGCGCGGGAAGGGGGAAATAATTCTCCTCTCCCTGCACCCATTATGCACCCACTGTTACATACAGTGCAGTATTACGTCCAAATAACTGAGAAGCAGTCAAGGCGTGGAACTGTAACTTTCCGCTTAAAAAAATTGTTTGCTACTAGCCGTTTATCTTTCTCTCAAATTTGCTTAAACGTCAGAGCTTTCGTCCTTCGCGCGGGAGGGGGAAAACTTCCCCTCCCTGCACCCACCTACTGGGGGGGGGGGGGGGGGGGGGGACATGCTTCGCGTGCTCATCACCAATTACGCACTCTTTGGGTGCTCACAACCGCCCCCTAAAATGAAATCCTATATGTGGATCCTTCACGTCTGCCCCCCCCCCCCTATTGAAAAATCCTGACTACGCCTCGGGGGGGGGGGGGGTTGATTTGGTTGAAATTAAGCCCAGAAATTAAGGACCATCGACCGTTTTGTGATGAGAACTACGGCCCTATATCCCTAAGTTTAATTCCCGCCATAAAGAAAGATATATTGTTCGAGATAACGTATAATGCCTTTCCTACAAAATACAAAAAAATAAGTAAAAAATTGCTTTTCCAAGGTATTTTGTGATCATATATGCGTAAAGTGGGTATTTATTTCCACATGTGGGAGGAATTACCCTTTCAACTTCAGTTGGCTGAATATAAACTTTCATACAATAATTGTACCGTATTTCATTTTGCGCAAGAGCAAAATTGTGGACACTTTCTTTTACTGAAACTGCAACATTGTCATTAAAATAGACATATTCTGGATATTATTATGCCACCTGGCTGCGGACGAATGAGGGGCCCGTATACCAAAATACGATGATGCGTAGATCCACGATTCAACTCTATTAACAACAGCAACTACAAAATAACAAGAACAACAGTTACTATACAAAAAAAAATTGCCCGACACCCGGCCCTGCTGGTAGTCAAAGATGAACAAAATAAGAGTAGAGAGGGAGGTGGGGGGGGGGGGGGGGGGGGTCTGACTCCCCCTCAAAAAGGCCCACCTCATCATGTACGCACCCGCTACTAAAATCAAGGAGCGTCAAACCAAAGATTTATCACAGAACTGTGATAACTCCTTGTTCAAACACAAAATAAAATTATATACGGGCGCGGCCGGCCTCAAGGAGTTCTCCTTGGTATTGCATCATCTTTTTACCCTATGGGCCCTAGTAGCTAGCCAGCTGTGATGATAGGACCGCGCCGGATATTTGAGGTGAAACATACTATTGGAACATTAATAACCGGTACCTGTTTGATGCCAGTTTGATTGAATTGAAATAATGATTTAAATGCACTGAATATGAGTTGAACTTGAATAATTATGTTTCATTGTTTCTTTTCATAAACTTTCTTAAAAGCCACGCCCATCGATGGCCCATCCCACGAGCTCGTAAAGGTGGCGCTAGAGCTAGCTGCAACGAGAAATACAAAGCTTGTACACGTGAGCACATTAATCGCTCTTTGTCATTTCGGAGACATAGTCATAGACGGAGACATAGTCATAGACGGTCGGAGAGCAGCGAGAGTCTCCCCTTGAGCTCTGGCGTCGAGCACTAGTACTAGTAGTACTAGTAGAGAGCTAGCTAGGGGAATTTGACGTCGCAGTGTAGGCAGTCTGAGTGGGCAGCTGTTGTGGACTCAAGTCGATCATACCCCAAATTTAGGGAATATATCCTGAACCATCATGTCAGACAACGCAGAAAACAATCAAGGGTAAGGCAACTTGCCGGCAACTGTAAATAATATCGATAAAATTTGTGGTTAACATGGAAGTAATTCAATAAGGTGACGGAGCAACTCGAGCTCGAGTCATGGTCAGCTCTTCCATGGAATTGAAGGCATGGGACTACTGTCTGACAATCAATGGCTTATTCCCTTCTGTCTGTTGAGTGTAACAGGAATGTTAATTATTTAAGGATTGTAATTTGGATGTATGCGGATGTATGAGTCGATTTTATCTTTTTCTGAAAAGCAATTTATGATTGGGGGACCTAAAATAAAACTAAAAAGTAAAAGTAAAGCTACGCACTTTGTTGTCAGCGCCGTAACTCGTATTTGTTTGACATAAGTTACTAAAGTAAAAGTCTGTCATTTTTATTTTAGAGTTTTAGTGGTAGTGTGTCATGGTTCATGCAAATTTCTTTTGATCTTATTCTTGAATCTTGGTCATGTTGGTTCTACATATTCTGGACTAGAGTTAATCGCTGAGAAAATTATGATGGACGAATGTCAATTACATTCATATTCAAGTCGATGTCAGTGCCTGTCATGCCCTTGTCAAATTTAGCGTATTGAACGCGTCACATTGCATGTGTTTGCGGGTTACAGATTTCCTCTTCCTCATGTGCATCTGTTGGAGTATCAATAAATGTGATGTAATTCTGTGTTAAATGTCAGTGGAATTGTCATTAAAAATAACAAAATGGCCTTAAAAGGCTTAAAAAATTGGAAGAGAAATTGATCATTTTAATGTTTGGTCTTAGTTACCAGGACTTAGTTTAATTAAAATGCCAGTTCGGAGATACATGTATAATATGTGCATGAGCGGAAAAAACTGGGTAAGTGCTCATGAAAGTTAATTACATAAACTTATTATTTTTGTATGGGGCCGTGTCAACATAGACACTCTTGAAAAGCCCAATGTGAATAGTGTCATTTTCAATAGTTCAATATGTCATATGTATCTGCCTCTGGGTTTTTTTTCTGTAATCACTCAAAGTAATTTGCTATGGAAACATGTATTGCCCATTTTTATGGTATTACTGGAAAATCCTCTGAGAATCAAGTTTTTTCAAAAGGCTATTTAGATTGAAATTAATTTTCTGTTCATATTATTTTCACCCTTCTAACCCTAACCCCCCCCCCCCCTCATAAACAGAGATGCACCCATCTCCAAGAAAGCTCAGAAGAAAGCTCAAAAGGAAGCTGAGAAGGCGGCTAAAAAGGCTGAAAGGCAGGCACAACAGGTTATTATAATCATTTTTGTTTGTTAAATCAACACAAATCAACACAAAAAGTACATTTTGATAGGAGCTGTAAAACTGAATGTAATCACTGGTGCCCTTAGGCATTCAGTTCCCTGTACATGTATTTGTCTGAATTGGTATTTTGTTGCTTTCATAAGGGAAATGTGTTTTGTGTCATTTTCATTTATGAAGTTTTTTCCAAAGTAATTATAGGCACAACATGCCTAATGTTTAATGCCATGCTGGCACACACACCCTTTACAGCCACTATAGGGTCTGAACCGTCATTTCCCAAGACTGCCTTTATAGGCTCATGTACTGCATCTGTTCCAGCCAGTGACTTGTAAAATAAGGCCAAAATCAAGGCACAGTAGAATTTTGTTTTAAGGGTCAAATTGAAGTTTGTGCATGCAGACTGGCTTTTTATGATGAGTTTGCTGACAGAATACGAAAGTCAATTTATCACGCTAAAGACTTTGAAATGATCAACTGAAAATATGTAGATTCAATAAGGTTTTTGAAGAAAGAAGTTCACATAGCTTGAAATAGAATATTACTGGACTGTTCCTGTTTTTTTCATTACATCCATAAATTTTCTTTTTTTGGAGGAGGGGTTGAATAAAAGCTCTTCTTATAGTGAGAGGTTTTACAAAACACCTTCCCGCTTTCAGTTTATAAATGACAGTCATATCACCTTTATAAATTGTTGCTCTAGATAGAATAATGTGTTTTATTTGAATATTCTCACTCTCTTTCTCAATGACAGGCTGCAGAAGCTGAGGCAGAAGCAGGAGACGATTTTGCCAAGGATCGTTACGGCAACCATCCCCTGATTCAGTCACAGAATAAGATTGGTATGTTTTCTAATAGAGTGAAACCTGTCTGTAAAGACCTCTCAAGGGAGACAAGAAAAGTGATCTTTATGAGCAGGTTGTCTATACATGCAGGTTCCTTTAATACATGTTTCAATGAGAAACACTATTCAAGGGAAACAAAAATTGTGGTCTTTATAGACAGGTGATCTTTCTATACAGTTCGTCGCTAAGGCAGGTTGGAATGTAGTAAAGTGATTCTACATATATGCTCTAGAAACAATTGCTCTGCGGTCAATATCCTAACCAAATTCCAACCTTAGACCAAACACTTTACCTAACTGTAATACTCACCCAAAACCTAACTGGAAACCCAATTCAATTAATCCTCACCCTATGGCCCTTATTCTAAACTCCGGTTTAACTTAAACAGCAGTCTGAGTGTGGTTTTAACCCATTCTAAACCTGACCTTGAAACCAAGAGTTTTAGAAAATCACATTCTGAACTCTGGTTTAACTTAAACTCCAGTCTAGAGTGGTTTAACTTTGTTCAAAACTAAGACTCGACTTGCAGTTTAAGTCAGTTTGAATTAAAGCTCTGGTTTAACTTAGACTTGAGTTCAACTCTTTCAATGCCGATGTCACATTTACTATTCAAATATATAACACTAGCACGACAGTTATTGATCATTAAATCACAAAGATTACTATTAAAAACATAATAAACTACTCTACCAGCCAAGAAAAGAAAATTAATTTTTTCTTTTACTCATTTCAGAGAGGAAAATCCACCGAGTTGAAGAGCTGACTGCAGACAAAGTTGACCAGAAGGTCTGGATCAGGGCTCGTTTACACACCAGCAGGAGCAAAGGTATGGTGTCTTCAAAATCAGTGCTATATGCAGAGCAAAGATAGAGCAAAGACATGGTTTTCGGATACATGTATATTAGTCAAAGCATTGTCAGGTTGTTTTTGTTTTTGTTTGTTTGTTTTTTTAACACATAGAACCAATAAGACATTGGGTCGTATCTATAAAACTAGCAAAAGCCTAGCAAATGCTACCAAACAAAAAGTACAATGTTCTTCTCGCAAGAAAATGCTTCCCTATGACTAGCAAATACTTGCTGGAATAATGGAAATTAGGATTCAATATCAAGCATATTTGCTCTCATAGTAGCTTGGCCTTTTGCTTGCCTTTTATCTCTCAGAGAATATCAGTTGTTATTCATGGATCTTTAATTGTTTTATTTTCTCTTTAAGACTATTTTGATAGATTATACTTTACTGCACTTATAGGATTGAAAGATTAATCCAACTAATCAATCATAAACTATTTTGCAATATTTAACTACAACTACATTGATTTATGACCTTTGTCTGTACCATTGTCAGGGAGAATTTACCCTTGTTATTGTTATTAATGAAGGCCTCCATGCTTGATGTTAGCACCAACTGCTTGTACTGGTAAGAACCCTGATAAGAATGATAACTCACACTGATCTCCCCCAGAGGGGGATTCTTGAGAATTTTTTTTTTTGAAGGCTTCTGCATAAATCCTTGTCTTTTAATCCGCCGCTTGTGGGAACCGGGTGGTTGACAGAAGTCAGTTGTCGACTGGTTATATGAGGTCATGTCATTATTAAAAAAAAAAAGAATTGTGAGATAATACAGAGCCTGATCGGTTAGTCATGGACAGACATTTGACAAATGTTGAAAGTTTGAAGGCCTGTAGAAAGTAAGTGTTTAATTGAAGAGAGCTATTTTATGTTTCATTGTGAAGGGCATCACTGAAGGAGTTGAAATTTGATAAAATTTGGTTGCCATGGTCGCCTACTAAAATTATAATCCATAAAATATTCATTGTCACGAATGGACAAATTGCCTACTCTTAACCTATCAGGCTCTACAAAACTTATCAAAATTCAGACTATTCATATTAATTGTTTTTGTGCAGGTTGGATGTTGATTTACTGTAAATGTAGCATGGGGTTCTCTTATATATGGCTCATTTCGAGTTATCCTGATGATAAGCTGACATTGACAAATAAAGTAATTTTAGCAGAAATTCTTGCATATTTAAAGACACAAGTTTAAATTCTTGTATCTTTGCAGGCAAGCAGTGTTTTCTTGTGCTACGACAGCAGCAGTTCAATTGTCAGGGTCTGCTATGTGTTAGTGACAATGTTAGCAAGCCTATGGTCAAATTTGCTGCCAAGTAAGTTTATAATTATGCTGATTGCTATGTTATTGAGTGCTGTATGCTGCAAGGATACTTTCTGAGCACTTAATCATGGATTGGTTGTTGTAGACCAGCAAAATGTTTCCAAACTACATATTTGAAATTATATTTACTGAAAAGCAATACACATGATATGCACATATTGGTCTACATGGTGTGTTTTGTGCTCGACACACAATTGGAACAATTAATTCAATTTTGTAGGTTTTTCTTTGCTCATTTTCAGCTATTATACATATGTTTTTATCAAATTTGTTTGACAGATATCTTTTTTTTGTACACTCGGACATTCAATGCAAGTTTAGATTGATTATGTGAAAGTTGTTGTACAGTAAAACCAGAGATTTATTTGTGTATTAAGAAATGTTTGCAAATTTCATGAGTGATCAAGATTCATGAAAGTTTCATGCTGTGAAATAACTGAATTGCAACTGGCACAATATTAACTTTTTTCAATTCTTTTAATGTAAAATTTTGTTGTTCTGTTATCAGTATTACAAAGGAATCCATTGTTGATGTTGAGGGAGTGATAGCTCGTGTTCCTCAGCCGATTGAGAGCTGCACTCAAAAAGATGTCGAGCTTCTCATTGAGCAGGTATGGTGTTACAGTGCTAAGTATTGTAGCTCCAGTGGTCCTTGGCACTGACATGTACCATGTCCATCACTCTTTTCACCAAGCAACATCATAATGAACCAAACCTACTCTTCAGCAATATTAGTGATTTGTTCTTGATAGTTATTTATTGCAGCATTCTGTCAAATTGTGCTCTATTTCATATTACCTATGTTGAATGTTATAGAAATTAATTGTGAGAAAATTAATACATTCTACGAACTGTCGAGCGTTCTATGTGTGACGTCACATGACGTCATCGATCGCTGGACCGATTTTCCAAAATTTTTAGGGGCGTTCCCAGATATTTTTTTATTTTCAAGTTTACAGATTAATGAATGGAATTCAGGTAATATGGTTGACAGATCTGGATTCACAGTAGAAAAGTCTATTAAATGAAGTTCCTTTGTAATTCCATAAAAGGGGACCTTTAATGTTTGCTACTTATTTTTAATAAATTTCCTAAATCAAGTTGCCAATTTTTCTTGTATCATGCTCTTGTCTCATTTAAAGATTTTTGTTGTGAGTCCCGCTGAGCCAAGACTGCCTCTGCAGATTGATGATGCTGCCAGAGCAGAGGGAAAGGATGATGATGATAATGCCTTAGCAACGGTAGGACAAGATGTCCGCCTTGATAACCGTGTCCTTGATCTCAGGGTAAGTTGTGATAAGTGATGCATTTGCATTTTAGTGCCTGTAGGCAGGGCCACAGTGTTTAGGGTACAGAAAGATGGATTGTTTAAGAATATATTATGATAGATGTAGAGGTGTTGTGGTCTAGTGGATAAGGCACCAGACTGCAGATCACAAGGTACGGGGTTCGAATCCCACCACGGCACTAACGTCCTTTGGCAAGACAATAATCTACATTTGCCACTTTCCACCCAGGTGTAAATGGGTACCTGATATGCTTGAGCACTAGTTACTTTGGCGGCTCGGCTATAACCGGGGTAATAATGTCTAAGCGCCATGAACGTCACTGCGTGACGGATATGAGCGTTATATAAGTGGCCATTATTATTATTATTATAGATATTTAGATCATTTGAGTTGAGAATTTGTTGATGTATGTTCTATATCTTACTGATGATCTTCCCTCAAACATGATACACTTTTACAGCCATGAGTTAAATCAATCAGAATTAAATCAATCTATAAAGGCTTTATTTTCCTATTCTAATCTATGTTCTTTAAATTGAGGTATAAAGTTTGTGCTTTGAGGATATGAAAAACAGGTAATCAGTCTGTTCCATTTGTTTTAAGAATGAACAGAAGCTTTGCTTTGTTTGCTTTGTTTATCAGACCACGACCAACCAGGCCATCTTCCGTCTAGAAGCTGGAGTGGTCCAGGAGTTCCGTGCAGCCATGAAGAAGAGGGACTTTGTTGAACTTCAGATCCCCAAGATCATCTCAGGTATGGAGAGATTTGAAAGCACTCATCCATTTGGTTATGCATGTTAACTTGTGAAAAAAGGGTGCCCTGAAATTTTGACAAGTGCTGACTATAATGGCTATCACCCATATCGTTTTCATGTCAGTATAGGTTGTAGGTTTAACATCACTAACTCACTGTCTTCTGAGAGATATTTGGATCACTGTACTGCAGGGATTGAATTACCCTTAGGCCGCAAGGCATTTTGCTGTGATACCCTACTCAATGTTAATTATATTTGGAAAAAAAAAAAAATTGTATTTTAATTCTTTGTTATGGCCCTAAACCTTGCCATATGCTTACCTGATATAGCAAGAGTGACATGAATCTTCAGTGTGACTATTGAAATACACCCCTAGCTGTAAGAGTAGAACCAATCATCAATATAAATACATTGCTGAATCGGTCGATTGAATACAATACTTCAGTAAAAATATATAATTTGCAAGAGATTATAAACTGTGGATCACAAGGTGCAGAGTTTGAATCCTTGCCATAGCACTAACATCCTTAAGCAAGATATTAATCTACACACTGTATGCTACTCTACTCCCAGGTTTAGTAAATGGGTACTCAATAGGAACAAATTCTTCGAATGCACAGAGTGCTTTAACAGGGTACAAAGTAGCTTGGCTAAAGCTACTGTAATATAACTTTGTATAGCACATTTGTATCAAGCGCTATTATTTATTTTTATTTCTAAAATATATTAACCCTTTCAGGACAGGAATTATTTAAGGGCTAAATTTATCATTTTGTTCTTCAAATTGGCAACAAGTGCTTCATTGTTCAAATAAGGTGCAATGTCTTGAAAACAATATACATAGGAACTTTGTTGAAAAGTTGAAAAAATTGCCAATTTGGACCTAAAAACAATGATTTTGAACCTCCCAATGTGTTGCCAATATAAGGATTCGAAAACTTATTCTTGTTTTTAAAAACTTCTGGCATCAAACGCAATATGGTGATGCAACAAAAATGGACACAGTGTGTGCAGAAACTTTTGCTCTTTCTACTCATGCATCTGGCATATTTTTTTAGAGCTCTGAATGAAAAGTTATTGGGCCAAACCTAAAAATGTGGTCAGTTGTCATGAAAGGGTTAAGGTAATTCCTCTCTTCCTCTCTCCCATCCAACACAGCTGCCAGTGAGGGTGGAGCCAATGTGTTCACTGTGTCTTACTTCAAGAATAATGCCTATCTAGCTCAATCTCCTCAGCTCTACAAACAGATGGGCATAGCCGCTGACTTTGAGAGAGTTTTCACAATTGGTGCTGGTAAGATCCACTTTTCTCTAGAAAAAAAAAGGGGAAAAAAGGCAAAATCATGCAGAATCATTTGAAGCTATTAATAATGAACCATGTATAGTTATGCAATGAGTGCGTCTTACATCATAAACTATGGATATGCTTGGGGTGTCAAAAGATTTTGCTCCTGACTCAGGGGTGTTGCAAGTTACCCATGCTGGTAAATTGGCCAACAATCTCTTAGGGTTAGTACATTGGGATTCCCATAGACTGCTGCTGATGTTACATGTACTCGTTTCAGGCAAGGTTCTACACATGTTGATAAACCTTTGTTTAGAGGCAAATATCATGCCTGATATAGATGAGTTTTGCAAAATACTATATAATAATAATTTGTGAGCTTTCTCATTCCTTTATGTCAGTTTGGAAAAACATCATAGTAGAAACATCCCCTGAAAAGGATTGTTCTTTATGCCACTTGTGTGTGTGGTCCCATTTCTGCGCGCAGTACATGTGCTTTTCAGCAAGATTGGGTCAAGTTTTATCTACATGTATTTTGATGATTCCAAAGCAACAATAAAACAATGCTTATGTAGACATGGTCAACCTTTCCCAATTCCTTTGAGCCAGTTTCTTTCACAATATAATTGCTTTATCTTATCAATAGTTGTTTTTTTTTATATATGGGGTAGCACATTGATGTTGCATTTGAAAAGAATTTTAACAAAAATTCTTCTTTACAGTTTTCAGGGCAGAAGACTCCAACACCCATCGTCATCTGTGTGAGTTTGTAGGCATGGACATGGAGATGGCCTTCCAATATCACTATCATGAGGTACGAGATGGAAAATGATGGTTTGGTTTGATGGTTAATGATGTTAGTGGGGGTAAATAATGCATTTTTTGTTTGTGGACATGAAGATGACCTTTGAATATCACTAACAATCATAGTAGAAATTATGGGTTCTCTGCGACAAAACATGATTTTTCACTTGTGTTAGCTCCAACTACCATTATGTTTATGTGCAATGAAAAGGCTTGTAAGCTGATTGGAGCTCTTCTATTTGAGTGACTATTATTTATGCATAGAGTTAGCATGTGTCCCTTCATTGTCTACATTAATTCATGTTATTATCTTCCTCCTTTGTACCCAGGCCCTGGATGTCATTGGTAGTGTCTTCAACGATATCTTCAGAGGTCTCCGAGACCACTTCCAGACAGAGATCCAGACAGTAAGGCGTCAGTTCCCTTCAGAGGACTTCAAATTCCTAGACCCTCCCCTTCGACTGGAGTGGCCAGAGGCTATCAAGATGCTCCGTGATGCGGGCGTTGAGCTTGGTGCCCTAGAAGATCTCAGGTTTGCAATACCTTTTTCTCACTGACAAAACTTTGCTTAAAGACCTCAGCCTGACCCAAAACAACCATATATTGACGTAAAGCTTAGTAAACAAAGAATATAATTACCCTGGGTATTCATAAATTTTCGTCTCCGTTTATCCATAAAAAATAAAAAAGATAAATTTTTTTTGTCGCCCCCTCCCTATTGCGTAACAAGAGAGGAAACTGCAGGGGGTCGCTAGACGTGTGACGACATGTCATGTATACAGCTCCGAGTGCGTCTACACGATATGTCGTCATCAAATTTTCACCCCCGCAAAGTAGCGTTCCTCAGAGACTGGGTCCTCGTCAGAAAAACCACCGGGGCTCAACATTCGGGACGCTGTTACTCATTCCACAGGAAACGGAATCTCATGAAGTTCGTTTCAATTTGTTCAGAAAATATATAGCTCTCCGTGGATGAATAAAGTGTATATTTCAAAATTCGGTCAGGCTGAGGTCTTTAACCCCATAGCACTGGCAATAGCATGGGGTTAAGACTAGCCCACTTTTTTTCACACACAACTGTATCAAAGTGGGCTAGCCCCACCAAATGCACAGGATTATTTGGTCCTCAAAGAAAGCACGGTTAGCACCGATTTTGAGGGAAAAGCATTGAAATGTTGTTCTAAGTGCTTAAATGTGAGAACAGAATCAAAATCAAATACACTTTAACCCTAGAATATTTGTTACTTGTTTGTTCAACAAGTAACAAATACGCTGGGGTTAAAGATTTTAAATTTTAATCTAGCTTGGCTAGTACTGTAAGAACAAGAAAAGGAAATAAGATTTTGGGTTAAAGAGGTCAAAATTAGAAATGCATACACCAGGTCTTAACCAGACTCACTTTTGATACCAAGTCAGAGGCCTTTTTACCGTTAAAATTAGTCCATTAAAATCTGTTAAAAATTACTAGTTGACTATGTGATTTAGGAAGGTCCAATTTTGATTAAATGTATGGAGAGTCCGTCACTATTTTTTGCACTTGTGAAACTATTTACAGCTAGAACTCACTGAAATTAATTATTTAAGATTTTAAAAATATCATGTGTACCTTCTGATCATATGACAGCACCCCTAACGAGAAGTTCTTGGGTCGTCTGGTGAAGGAGAAGTACGACACTGATTTCTACATCTTGGATAAGTTCCCACTCTGCATCCGACCTTTCTACACCATGCCTGATCCAAACAACCCGGTAAGTCGTTTATTTTTGATGATCCCACATTTGCTCTGCCGACAGTTGCTTCAGGCTTTATAGGGATCAGGTTAGGGTTGTAATTAGATTTTAGGTTAGGTTATAGTGTTGGGTAGAGGGATAAAGTAAAGATTTAAGTTAGTGTAGGAAGTTAACTGTAGAGCAATTGTTGCAAGAGTTTGTTTCTTAGAACCTTATTTTCACCATATGTTTCTTTTCAAGAAGGTAAATTAGTTTTAGTGGAATAACCTCTCCGACATTGTGAGTGGTTTTTTCTGAGGATTATTCCTTGTCATCAGGTGCTGAGGTGTCTAGGAGGGTGTAGGGAGGGAGGGAGGTTTGATGTAAGTAGAAGTGTTGGTCGATGTATTAAGGTGTAGTGGTTTAGGCTGATGTGTTGTGGTGTAGTGGATTATAGCAGGAATATTCTCTAGGGATTGGAGATGGTGCACACTGTATGGGCTTGAAATCCAGTGATTAGGTGTAATAATAACATCGTAAAGTACCTTGAAGTATGAACCTTTAATGTGCGTTATAAATGTAGCATATTATTATTATTAGCAGTATTGAATGTGACCTTCATGTTATTAATGTTAAAGAAGATTTCAAAATGCAGTGCATCATGTGCACTTTAGGGATGTTAGTGTGTGGTGTCTAATCAGCATGTTGTGATGTTTTACAACATTCATTTATATTGTGTGGCTTTAGCTATGTTGCAAATCCATCACAAAAAGGACATTATTAGTCCTGGGGACTAATAATTAGCTAAGATTCAACAGAAAATCTGGATAGAATGAAAAGATATTTTTTCTTGAATGTTTTATTCTATTCAGAATATTACAACTCTTCATTTATATCTAGCACCCTGTGGAGCAGATTTTCTAACTATTTCCCTTTTCATGTTTTTGTCTTATTTTTCATGTTTTAGCAATACTCTAATTCCTATGACTGTTTCATGAGAGGAGAAGAGATCATGTCTGGTGCTCAGCGAATCCACGACTCAAAGTTCCTAATGGAGAGAGCCAAGCACCACGAGATTGGTAAGATGTTTGATATAATTATAAGAAACTTAGTCCTGTATTCTTGAAAACTGCCTAACTTAAGGCCAGGTTTAAATCCTGCCTTAGTGCTTACAGTTTGTCCATCAATTTGTACCACCAACCTCTACAAATCACCATAATTATGTAACTAAATGAAACTACAATAACTTATGAAATCAGGTTCTCATTTTATTTCATGACCAAATTAATTTTGTTTCACAATTACAGTGATTTTTGTGGAACATAGGGCTTAACTCCTGGCCTTCGAAAAATCAGTATATTAAGTTAAGCCAGGATTAACTTAAGCTGCTTTTGTAAATTAGCACCTTTGAATTGTCTGTGTTTTGGATGTTAGGAAAATTTAGGATGTTAGAAATTATGTTACTGATTTCTGCTACCAAATCTTATGTTAGGTAATGAAAAAAAAGAAGGATAAGTAAAATTGTATGATACACCAATTTTTATGTACTTCAAACTTAAAAGCAGCATGCATTTTGGAGGTTATTATGTCAGAGATGAATAGAACTGTTGCATTTTTTCATTTGATGTAATAGTTTTACCATCTTACTGATAAACATTGAATAGTTGTATAATGGTGAGGGACATTTGCCCTGTTACCAAAATATCTACCAAAATATTCAATAATAGATGTTGGTATTGAATACATTGAGCCGTGTATAGGTCAAAAGGGCAAGATTTCTTTTTCATTCTAAAACACAGATACTGAGAAGATCAAGGCCTACATCGATGCCTTCCGCTATGGAGCGCCCCCACATGCGGGTGGTGGAATAGGTCTGGAGCGTGTCACCATGTTGTACCTTGGTCTGGACAATATCAGGAAGACATCACTCTTCCCTCGTGACCCCAAGCGTCTTACACCATAAGTTAGGACAGTGCTCGCAAGTTTGGATTTTTTTTTTCAATTTAAATTTCTCATGGTTTTACTGTAAAATCAGAAAAAATTTGGGACATGAAGTTGTCGTGAATTGTTAAGGGCGACCATATTTTGAGCATGAAACTTTCTTAAATCTTGCCAACTTGTGAAATTTGTGAATGTTTCTTGCACATTAAAGACTGGTTTTACAGTGATCAGCTGTTAGTAGGCAGCATGAGAAAAAAATTATTTTGTCTTTAGAAGTTTGTATCTTTAACCAGTATCTTCAGAGTATAAAACTTGAATGAGTCATTTTATTCAAGTCCTCTAAGCATATTGTCTTTATCCTCAGGGGTGTTATAATTAATTTTGAGTTCTGGTGATGATGGAAAATAATTCTCCCAGAATCGAATGAAACTTAGACTAAATTTTTAAGATTAGAGAAAAATATGTCTTCCAAAGGATTTCGGTGGAAAATGTATCGTGGCTGAGCAATGAACACAGAGAAATTGGAAAATTAAGAAAGAAGTCCTAACCCCAAGGTCTTATATAAGTTGTGCCTTTCAGTTAATGTGGTTTCTTGTGTTTGTTGATATGTTTATATTTAATGGTCCATACAACCCTTCTATTGCATGGTAAACATTTCATATTTGTTTGAAGCCAGTTTCTCTCAAAATGTAATTCCCATCACCAGAACTTAAGATTAGCTATAATGGTTATATAACATTGCTTATTTATGATTAATACAGATTTTAATCTGATTATAATTGTAAGAGATGGAAATACCTTTTTAGTGGTAAAGTAAATCAAAATTATGCATCTACCTGTTTATGTTGTAATGCATAATTGTGCAAGCTATGTAATCACAAAGTGTGTGAATAAGAAAAGATAGCAAAACAGCAGAATTTGTATAATCTTATTCCTTTACTTTCCCTTTTTAGCAATTGCTTTTTATATTGTGCATATTTTCAAGAACATGTATGAAGCTGAGTAACTGTAGTGAATTAACTTACAAGTAGAGTGAAACTGTGTTGTTTATTATTTATGAAGGCTTTTGTATAAAATATAGTTTGGGTTAGGGTTAGGTAGTTTGGTATTAAGGCAGATGAGGAAACTGAGGTAGCAACAATTTTAGTGTATGATTAAGTAACAGTCCACTTGATTTCAATTTCCATCTTCTACTGTATTCTGCTATTTTATGATGTAAAGGGTGATAGCAGAGACCCTTAAAGACATTCTGCATTTTTTGTTGCATTATACACATCAACTTATGTATGTTTGACAGCATTTAGCAAAAAAGAAAAATACTCAGGGAGCACTGCTCTGCTAAGAATCTCAACCTGTGCATTCCAAGCCAAAACAGTACCCCTCACTGTGTCGTTTGATTCTGACCAAAGTTTCGAGGAAATGGCAACTGGAATTTGGAGAGTTTTGGTTGTTGAGAGAATGCGGAAACATCATCAGGCCTGTGAAATCTCTGCTTTTTAGCAAAATCCGCTTTTTTTATTATTCTCGCCGATTTCAATTTCCGTTTTTTTCCCCATGTGCTATTCCCGCTATTTTATCGGCAACCATTATTTCAATGGTTTTAAACGGCTGGAAACGTAGTTTAGGTAAACGGCTGCGAGCTGAGTCTAGCCCTCTTGCGACCAATGGAAAACAACGTACCGTATATGTACTGTATGTGTTTTGCCTTTGCGCGCGAAGTGAAGTTCATGATGCGTGCATTCCTATACCGGAGAACTGTGGACTGCGCCGCCGCATGTGATGGGCAGCCGTTCAATCTGCATTACGTCAAATAAGAAGCGGAAGACAAGAAATAGATCTGGTAAACCAGTTTCAGCTTTTTTTCTGCTCTTTTTTTTGAAATCCCACTCACAGGCCTGCATCATGTTGAAGTGAAACTTTTTGTATTTTACCCGCAAATCTCCAAATTTTTAATTTAGAGAATAAGTATGAGAGTTATGGGAGCTAATAATTTCAGCTGAGTTACAGTATAAGGATTTATTCTGAAATTCAAGTTAAAAGTTTACAATGATACTGGCCAACATCTAGGTTCTTTAATCATTGTCCCTTGACAGTTTATATTTTACATTTTCAAAATGACTTTGGATGTCTGAATTTAACAGTGTACATGTATATACATATTTCAAGTACTGCACATCATGATCTTCTATTGACAAAAGAGCAATATATATTTTCTGCGTTGAGGAAATCACTTGTCATGTTCCTTGTCATGTCAAAGACTAGCTGTTGGTGGAGACAAATTATATTTCAAATTTGTAGTGTAGAATGGACAAGTATATTGTACTTAATGAATAAGAGAGCAATTTATACTTTAATAAACCTGCTACTGGTACATTAAAAAAATTGCAGAACCACAACTGCAAAGATGTTCAAGAAATCAACCCAAGGTCAATGCTATTACCCTATATTGTATTGCCTATAGAAATTCTGTTTGGATTATTTATGATGTCATTGTAATGTTTGCGCATTATTTTAAGGTGATGCTCAAGGGTTATTGATATTGTATTACCAGTACAATGGGTTTTTTTAAGTCTTTGTGATCGTGTTGTATGTTATTATCATTCAGACTAAGCAACTATCTTTCCCTGTATTTCTTTTCTACAAGCGATATTTGGGCTAATTGAATTATGTTATCCCTCATTATTAAAGAGCTCTTGATAGTCTGCAATAGTTGTAAGAGTATGCATCTCCAAGAGTCAAATCTTTATTTTTTTATACTCCTTATCATGTAGGTGTTCAACATGTCAGTTTACATGTTATGCCATTTTCCCCAAAGGTGGAGCTTTCGGCATTATTCCTAATATCTATTTATTCATCGGTGACGGTAAAGAAGGAATGTTATTCCTGTATTAGAATTTGAAGTATAAAGGACTGAAGATCAGTATAACTTTTTTTCTGAGATGATAAATGGTAAATTTTTTTTATTTCAACATATATATATTTTACTTTTGCGTTAGTAGAGAAACTAGAGATAAGATTATGTAGCGACATGCATGGAAAGAAGTGTAGTACCTTATGGAAAGTTGTTTGCTGTTTATTGTCTTATATCAAAGGGTAATTGATAAATAAAAAGAAAAGATTCATATAAAATTATGTTTCACTTTTCTTCCATATTTATTTAGCAGTACTTAACATTAAATACCATGTATAGATATAAATGGACATTTAAAAATACTGAATTTAAGGCAATGAAAATTTATTTCAAACCTAGAAATGAATAGGCAACCAAATACTTTAAATTATGCAGACCAACTTGTTTAAGGTAAGACTTATTGTTGGCCAAACCCATGGATTAGGTGTTTTTCTTTTTTTAATTTTATTTTTGTGTTCATATAGTTTGTCGAAGACCAGAGGATAATCATTTTCTTCAGTTAGCTTTGAAAGCTCAAAAGAGGACAGCTTAGGGTCGGGTTGTTATGTCTGGCCAAAAAATTCAGTTTTCCCCTGAAATAAACTATTCTCCTCTGAGAATTTCAAATTGTTTGTAAATTTTGGGATTTGACATGCATAGAGCCCTTTACTCTGAAGTGAAAGTGAAAAAAAAAATATCAGTGAGATATAGAAGTTTATCAGGGATTGATGAATAAAAAATATTGAATTCTAGAAGTGATTTGTTTTAAATGCAATTATTCTAAAGTAAACTTACCCTCAAAACTTATCAAAATATGTATTGGAAATCAAAGAAATCTAATTTTGAACAAATCCATGTTATCATCACTGTTACCTTTAAACCATATTTATATCGTAGTTTCAATTGAATCATTTGTGTGTGGAATAAACTTCAAATGTGGTATGATCTAGGTTGCATCGGCATAAAGTGTTGGGTAGCTGATCACAGATCTGCAGATGCCCGGTCAGATTGTAATCAAATTTAGCACTAGTATGTTTTGTTATATTCATACAACTCTTTTTAGGTTTTTTAGTTGGAATGAGAACAAAAAAATAAAGAAAAAGAAGGCCACGAATACCTGCTTACATTGGAAACCGGAATTCCAAGATCAAACCTTTAATTTATATCGCTCTTTAAATCCTAAAAAAGGTGTCTTATGTCTAGACATTATTTTGGCTCCACCTTGTTTAATTTAATTTTTGCTATAGCTGGAAGCTTTACATGGGTGGCAGCAGTGGGATGCAAACCTATGGCACATAATTTCAAGGGTGAAAACAATTTTGTGGAGCACAATCTTAGTGGAAATGCTTGTTTAGTTTAGTAACCATTATTCATTGTGCTATTTTCTCATTTATCTTCTATTTCTGTCTTCTTCTCTTCCGTCCTATGTTTTATATTTATCTTTACTCTTCTTAATCATCTCTGTCATGGTTTTTGCCTTTTGTCTTTGTTTGTCCTTATTCATCCTGTTTATCCTCTTCATCTTATTAAGCTTGTGTGAGATCTTTTCTCATTTCTTCTGGATTTTCTCTTCATCTTTCAGATTTTTTTCTCTTCATCTTTCAGATTTTTTTTTTCTTTCTTTACATAATTATGTCTGAACTTTCTTCCAATTCCCGATCCTTTCGTCTTCATAATTTTCTTTAACGTTCTGCATGATCTGTTGTTCCTTATCATCTAGATCATATCTTCACATTTAACAAAAAAATGATCCCTGTGTTTTATGCATCTCCATATTCCTCATTCTATGGCTTCTTCGTCCTCTATCCTATGTTTTCATCTTCTAATTTTGCTCTCCTTTTCTTTCTTCATCTTCTTTTTATCAACTTACCATTATACCACACACAATACAACCAAAATGTGGATAGAAGGAATGGTTAAACTATCATGTTTACCCTTGAATATTTTTTCCATTGAAACAAAGAGATCATAAATTATATTTTCAAACATATCGAGCCATAGTTTCCACTTGTAAGAATAAATGTAACACATAATCATATCTGTCAATTAATGAATTCCTCATTTTACCCAGACATTGAAACACTGAAGAGTGTTAAGCCATCTTCAATAGATGGGTATGGACTGATGAAATTCTGTACATGTAGTTATGTTTCTTTGAAAAATACATTCAATTTTCCTTCGTAGATGACTGTTTCATATGGTTTTGAAGGCCATGTAATTCATTTTATTCCCTTTATTTTTTTCAAGTCCTTTGTAAAAGCGACGTATACGGTTAGCAGAAGAGATGAATCATGTGTTGAAATCTGCATAATTCCATTTCCAATTCATGATAATGCAAGTACATCTAATTGGTATATTGTAATCATCGTGATGAAGAATGGAGAACTCTGATTTCCCCTTTTCACGTCGTTTGTGTTGCCTAGCAAACAATATCTAAAATCTAGATTAATATTCATCCACATTAATATAACTTTTGGGATCCAGTGAGATGATAGGAGTCAGATCAGACGCAACATTTGTGACTCTTTCAAATTCTTTAAAAAATGATAGGCCTGCAATAATTCTCCAGTTTTGAAATCAAGTTCATGTGGTTGACATCACTCTCGGTCCATGAATATATATATATGGCGTCATAGAGGTATATCATAAACATATTATCATACATTGAAAGAATATTCGTCTCTGGATGTGTTTCGTGTTTCTTTAAGGGTAGGTAGGGAGACAGAATCATCTGGTATAGTCGGTTTCACCATTGCGTTTGGTGTAGTAATCAAACACATGCTTTTCTCGTTGCAGCTTTAGCGATGAGTAAAGCCTAATGAGCGTGCGGATTGAAAAGTAAAATGCAAAGAAGTGGAAAGGAGCTGTGCGAAGGGAGAGTGGAAATGCCAGCGGCTACAGTTATGAACCATGCCGGATGGGCCGTTTTACATAATTATCGTCCGCCTTGGCTCAAAATGACCGTTGCTTTGCATTGGAGTTGTGCTAATGAAATTGCGTAGCTGAGAGATGTGGGAATGCCCTATCGAGGGATTAGGTCAGACGCACGTGCACAGGTTAAGTTGGAACAACAGTGGGATGAAATCGAAATTGATGTGTTTTTATCATGTTTATGGAACCGACGACATCGAAGGATGCGTGACTGAGATGGATGAAGGTATATCTCCAAGGGCAGGGTGGATTTAGTGGTCACCGTTATCCTATTCATCATCAACGGCATCGTTGACCACGTATGTATGGTGATATGATGAGGACCAAACAACTCGGACGGGACATAAACGTCAGTTTGGAATTAAACGTCAACTGCCACCGCCTCGTAATCATCCGCCGACGTCATCATTTGTCAACTTTTGAGGTGTGTGATGCAGTTTCCATGGAAACGTGTTTTCAGTCGTGGTAGACGGCGCTCGTTATTCTGGGGTGTTTCTTCCATTGATCCTCTCTAATTGATGTAAGGATGAAGAAAGGAAAAACAGCACCTGCTGGCCAATTGAAGGTGTTTGTGTCATATTCTCAGAGGGTGTGATAATACCACTCTCCCAGGCTATATAGGAATCGCATGATTAATTAACCAGCTAAGTTATATATCGCACGACATCTATAAGACTATCAATCTCGTATAATGTTCATGCTATTTGCAGCTTTACAACCAATGTAAAGGATAGGCCAATATGGTTCAGCAAACCGATTTTACTTTTCATTCGCTAAAGAACAAGGAATCGACGATTAACAACTTTGTCACTATTTTAAAAAATGGAATGGTACAAGGCAATGACTTTATCTGCAAATAATCATGCAAAGTATAACGTTAAAGGTGACAATGTAATATTGATACTCTGATGACAGTTAGAGACAATAATCTTGCAGACTAAAGTATGCTTCAGCGCCATACTTATGTTATCAATTACGCTCTTAACACGAGTTAGTATCGAGTAATATAAACGATCAATCAAAATTAATTTGAATGTGATATCGGACACTATACTTCAACATGAGGGAATTTTCGTCCTATTCAGATCGATCAGATAGGCATTGTTTT
This sequence comes from Heliocidaris erythrogramma, assembly GCA_025617745.1. NCBI lineage: Eukaryota > Metazoa > Echinodermata > Echinoidea > Camarodonta > Echinometridae > Heliocidaris > Heliocidaris erythrogramma. The sequence goes on from CM046853.1 coordinate 47,490,361, forward strand.
AATTTCAGATTAGATTACAACTAGCCCGACTTCAGGAAATGAAACTGAAAGATACTCTGGATTTTACGAAATTAATGAATAGCCTCTATGATTCCGTTCCTTTCAGCTAAACGGGCCCCGCGAGACTTTTCTATAAGTGGAAACTTACTGACGGTAATTATGTATTTGGCAAAGGAATCAGTATGAGTTTAAATCATCGCTTATTTATAGCACAGTTCTAACTGCACTGAAAAATAGAAGTATCTGCGATTTGGCTGCATTTTTAAATAATCCAGTATACTTTGAAAGTTTGGCTGATGGTTTATTGGAGACCTTGAGCAGTGTTTCCGTTGTGTCTCCTTGTCTGTTTCAAGCGTTTTGTTCGTTTTGAAGGACTTGAGCAGACGACTTTTGAAGTAATCTTATGAGGAAGTTCCTGCGTCCGTTGTTTGGATCACTCTTGTAATGAACGCTTTGCTTTTGTCTGCAAAAGGCGACCAAAACACCTAACATTATAGCGGCATCTTGATTTTAGGCACTTTTTATGCTGAAGATTGTTTCAATTTGTCAAATTTTACTTATGATGTCGGAAAGCTTGTGATGTGAATAGGCGCGAATTAATGTTGAAATGTGCGGCAAAACAGTGAACTGATACTGGTTGTGATACATAATCATAGTGCCAACAGTTCATAATGTCCAACTGAGGAAGAAAATTAATTGAGAGTAATTTAGTGTACAAGTTGCTCGAAACCGTAACCGCTTGGTGATTTACACGTCGACATCGTTGCGGACGTGAATGAACTCGATGAAGACCAGGGTGTATAGTCAAGACACGGTGACAAGCATGCCAGGAACCACGCAGCAGAGGGGTAACACGTGTAATTTAGCGATAACCAGTCGTGGATACGAACACCTTTACAAACTCCTGTTTATTGGCGACTCCGGGGTGGGGAAGACCTCACTCATATGGCGGTTTTCTGATAATTCATTCAATAACGCGTTCATCCACACAATAGGTTGGTATCTGCATGTACGTCTCCATGCTTAACTTAATTTAATCCTTAAAGTTCAATTCATAATGAGGCATGACGGCCTACATTTTGTTTATCTAATCACTTGCTAGCCCTAACTGGCAGATATGAATATGCACGTGACCCCCCCCCCCCCCCCATGGCGAAGGGGGGGGGGGAGAGGTGTGAGGAAAAAATTGCTATTATAAGACCCCACCTATTCATTTTTTTTACCTTAATTTGCATCTCCTCTATATATTATTTAGGTGAAATTCCGCAGGGATCAACTCTTGGACCTTTATTATTATACATTAACGATCTGGCGAAACAATTGAAATAATGCAAACTACATTATTTGCACCGATGACACTGTTGAGTTTGATAAGAATATCAACGTTGATTTACGTAAAATACACATGGATTTAGCCAACTTAACTCGGCCTTAAATTGTTGACAAAACTATTTGCTGGTGTAATGTTATCAAGGTTTAAATTTAAACAAACGCATTACACAATGTAATATCCGGAAAATAAGGAAACGTAGTACAATTTTAGCTCGTCTTCGACGTTGTGTATCCAAATCAAAGTTTAAATTAGTATAATAGTTCAATATTTCTTCCACGTTTTGATTCTGCTGATACTTGTATACTAGTAAATTATGATTCAGCAAGCAAGAAGTATGAACGTCTACCCCCAAAAAATACAAAATAGGGCCGGTCGCATTATTTTAAAAGTTAATCCTTTCCATCGTATATCAAAGAAGGAAATCCCTACAGTCCAGACGTTATATGCACTGGAATATGATTGTCTATAATCATTCATATTCATATTCATATTCATATTCATACTGTCTAAGATCCCAGACAAACATATTGTTACCAGAACCCAAGACCAATGTTGCCGTAGAATGTTTTCATTCAAAGATCAGAAGGTCACGTCAATATAATGACTTACCTGTAGCTGTTATATTGACTAATAACTTGAATAATTTTGCAAATATTGAAATATACGATCTCAATAAGCTTTTTTGTATATTCTTAATTAATGTCTATAAGTAGCATTGCTATTTTTGTTTCTTTGTGTATATTATAATTATGTTTATTCATTTTATCTGTGTATTTATCTGGATCCCATGCAGGGAAGAACAGCTTTGTAACATTGACATAGCTGAGTGGGCCATCCAGCCAATTTACAATATTTTGATGTATCATTCTGTTTTGTCTGTAATGTTTCTCTCTCTTTTTTTTACACCATCGTGATTAGAAAATAAATACAATACATCACCGTACAACGAAAAATGAATAATACCCGACGTTACATGTATTTTCAAAATGCAAATTTCTTGCAAGGAGATGGTGGCCGTGGGCGGGAGGGGTGGGGATAGATGGGGTGTGGTGTTAAATTTTAATCCCGACTCCACAACATCCGGCAATGTGTCTACGTTATAATAATCCAGAATATGTTTTCATATTCATTTAGGTTTGCATTAGTCAAACATAGTCTGTAGCATAATGGTCGATTTCTTATGCAGAAACGAAAAACTAATTTTGTCCCACATGCTTTTTGTTTTCTTCTTTTCTTTCCTCTGATCATTACGAGGGCTATATCTGAAAAAGCAGTATGAACTGATTACGTATAATACGAAATAGATGTCAGTACTATCTCTTGAGCATCCCATACGATAATACTAAATCTATATTTCATTATCTTATACAAGCTGTCATGTGGTATAGGCGAGAGTATAGGCCCAATCAATCTAAATTAATGCCTGTGACGATTAGACCAAAATGTAACGACCAACTAATGCAAGGACACTGATGCTTGATTCCAACTGGAGAAAGCTGTAACTTTTTTACTGGGTGTACAGACATTATAAAGCTGAACTTATATGTAACAGAGATTGTTGAACTTTGACATAATTCATCACTATCATATCACTAATGAGTTAAATCAGATCAGCCCCCCCCCCCCCCTCCAGCGGAGAAATATTGGATCACCTTGCGTTTTGGATATGAGCGTTAAGTGTCCAATAATTCGTTATAAAATCTTTTAAAAGGGTCTTCAGCAATTCAACTTTACCTTCAATCATAATTTATAGGCCAATGAATTTCAACGCAATTTGCTATACTCTTGACATTTTTCCATGTCTGATAATTAGGAATTATTTCTTATACATTGAACCTATTTTGATTAGGCCTAACTGAAAAGATGTTTGGTAGTACAGAATCGGATGGGTGCAAGACGAGAAGCTTCAGTATGACTCTCTTCAACGCCATTTCCCGATATTTTGAGTACAAAGTATCATTACACAAAATGTGTATCAAATCCAATAATGCCACTTAAAGTATTAATGAATCTGATACAGATTTTTTGTATCAAGTCTTCAACTATTGATTTTGTACCCAACAACCTGTAAAGATCATGATGTAAAATTCAATCGATTGAGCCTTTTCCGCCAATAATTGATTAGCTGCATTGGTTCCAGATTTCATCCATGCTGGTCATTTATATTTTACAGGTTATCATTATAATATTTCAAAAGGGATTAAGTGAATTATTGGGATGTCGTGAATGACAGTACCCTCTGGTATTTAGCTACTTCACAAAAAAAAAGAAAAAAAAAAAGAAAACGAAGTGACATCCCGAATACCATATATAGCATTGCAATGCATACAAAAGAATATGGCCTATACATATGATATTTATCATTTTGAAAATTATATTTGAAGAACAGCATTGTCGATACACTACCATTGATCTTAAAATTACGCAATTCCCCAGAAACTAATATAAACAAAATTTGATTTTATATCATCCTGATTATCATACGTTCATCCCTATATTATTATGTTTGTGTTCATAGGGTTTATCTAACTATAATACATGTATCATGTTTGCAATTACTCCAGCGTCAAAACAATTCACGTGGAGCATAATTTGTAGGCGAATGAATGAATGTTTATGGCTATTACTACATCGTAAAAAGTAGAGGAAATACGTCTAATGATCATTTCCCAGCTAATTACCACAATAACAAACTCGACAGGCACCGAAACCATCACTATGCGCAAAGTGTATGGAATACCCGGAAGTACCCTATCTTGGATGACGTCATCAGGACTCTATGATTATGCAAATCAGCCAGGGTGTTTCCGAGCCAGATTCGTACGTGGAGTGATAAAGTAGGATTTGTAGAGTAAAAAATGGCGAAAACGTACGATTTTCTGTTCAAATTACTCTTAATAGGCGACTCAGGAGTGGGGAAGACATGTGTTTTATTCAGATTTTCAGAAGACGCTTTCAATTCAACGTTTATTTCAACGATAGGTGAGTGTCGCAATACCATACTTGCCAGTGTCAACTGATCGGAACTTGTCCCACTCAATGGTGCGTGTGACCGCTGAGGCTGTGCTAGCTGTGCTTGTGCCTGGCTGCACTCTGCAGCAGATAACAGCAGATCCGAGTCTTTGCTGCTGCATCATGCATCATGCATGTGCCAATGGCATGAATGGCCATGTTTGAGTTTGAATCATCTGACCTGAATTGTGAATGGTGTGAATAATTCACAAGATAATTAGAGAGAGTGAGTGAGTGTGTGTGTGTGTGTGAGAGAGAGAGAGAGCGAGTGGACATATGAATCTCAGCATCTAGGCCTACTAAATTCTGAGATTCATATGTCCTATGTCACCGTAGGTGAAATACGGTAGGCCTAGTTCTAAGTCAGTGTAAGAGTTGACTACCAATTATAACGGCATGCACAGGCATAATAGAAGTTAGAAATTGAAAGTTTCTTTTTTTTTATAAACAAAAATATGAGATGACAAGTTAAAATATTGTTCCTCTAATTCATACCATAATTTGGGCATGATACAAAGGAATTATTATAATATTAGCTTTATCACTCGAGTTTTTTTTTTTAAATATTCACTTTTTTCATACATGTTGTAAGATGATCAGTAGGGCATGGCCATAAATGTGGATCATCCTTAAACATGGAATGCACCCAAAACACTGACATAGAAGCTCTATAGCTTTGATATAGCTTGAGAAGTTCAAAAATATTAAGGAAAAACATTCTTGTCTGAGATTGAACTACAAATTTTATTAACAGGAATATCATTTTGTATATCGTGTAATATTTATCATTTGAGGAATTTTAAAGCTTTAAAATTTTCCAGAGAAAATTGGGCCAACATGCTCAAATGCCTCTCTAAATATGCCACAGAAATTTACATTATCTCAGCTAGAAGACAGTTGGAAGGTAAAGTACTGGTAGATCATGTAGATGGAGCCATTTTATTTGATGACAGAGAATATTATTCTATAGTTCTCAAAGCCGGAACTGCTACCACCAATCCTGCAGGATGTTCTGAAAATTGACATTATGACAACAATCTTTGTTTTTCAAGATGCAATACATGTATGTGTTCATATTCAAGGATTTTTATATTCTTGTTTGTTGACAATCTGTCACCAAGAAGAAGCCGGCAACATACCCACCTGCTGCCGAAATCAAATGATAACAATTTAATAAAGTGCTTCCCTATTGATGACATGCCAATCTTGTGTGGAATATATATGACATTTTTATCAGTGGCGTAACTACAGGGGGCACCGGGGTTGGGGGGGACTTGCCCCCAGTTTGCCCCCCCCCCCCAATCAAATGAAGACGAAAGAAAAAAATGGGGAAAAGGGGGAAAAGAGGGAAAATTTCCATTTTGTTAGCTGCACTCATTTGATGTGAAAGCAATATGAATGTAATTGAGAGGGCCTGAATTCAAAAGAGCAAGGTACATATTACTATTAGATCGCAAGGTACAAGAAGGGAATATAGTTTTCTTAACATTTATGTGCTTTTTAGATTTGAATATAAAAATTTTAAAGCATGCATTTTCAAAACATTATAGTCATTTAGAACTGTGGAACAAACATTTAGCAGATCCATTAAGGTTATGTCTTGAACAAAAGTGATGACTGAAATATTTACATGTATATTTATGCAACCTTGGCTTAGAACCACACCTCCATTGTTTTTGCAATATTATGCCATATAATGAGGCCTCTTGAATACTTGCACATAACACAACCAAAAAACAGAATCTGGCTCAATATGCAGGCCACTTTGTTGAAGTCAAAGGAAGTGTATGCAGGTATCATCAAATTTTGCAATAAGTTATAAATACATGTATTGATTTGTGCCTAATAGTCATAAAACTGAAGTGGGCCTTATTTAATACCCAATTCATCCAGCAATGCTGTTTTCACCCCCCCCCCCAAAAAAAAGATGACCTTTGTACATGTAGCTTTGCCCCAGTTTTGTTATTACATGTATGTAGAATGACCCAAACTTATTCTGGCAAGTACTGTGATTAAGGTCACGGTGGGTCAATTCAAATCAACTCTGTCCCCATATCCTGGATCAATTGAGGAAGTGTAGAAAAGGATACATGTTTATACATGTATGTATACGTGTACTGTTGAAATTAATTAGAAATTAGGAAGAGGTCTTTTTCAAACACAAAAACCTATTTCTACCAACCATAAAATTCATTACATCATCACAACAAAGATAGATAAATACAATATGATAGTGCGCCATTGATCTACATGTAGTAAACTATTCTGACATGCAGTTTGATTGGCCCATATTCATAGAAGCAGATTGATACCTCATTTATGCTGGGAGTTAGACCACCCGGGACCGGTCCAGGGGCTCCCAACTCCCAGTATAAATGGGTAAGAAGACTTTAGGGTGCCCCAAGTTAGGGCCGTCCAGGGGTGCCCCAACTCTCATATAAACGCTTGCAGTGATTCACATGTAGGCCGGTCTAACTAGAATCTGTATACCGCTTCAGGGTGTTAACTAATAGCGTGCACTAGCACTGTACTATGCATATTGAGTGATGAAGCGATACGTCCAGCTCGTTAGCAAGAATTGATCTCGAGTCCAGTCACAATTCGTAAGCCCTACCCTTTTGACATGCTGTCAAGCATGTCAAAAGTTTCAAACTACATGTAGATTTACAAATTGAAACAAAAAATCGCAAAAGATGATGTACATGTAGCTAGCTAGCTGTATCGTATGTCAAGGGCGAGGGATGAACATGTGGGGGTTAAAGGTTACTGTTGCGACTTTGGTCCGTCTGGCCCACGTAGAGCGTGCGTATCCAGCTAACTGTGTGGTAATACATGGCAGTATAAATGGAGTTGTGGTGGTCCAGGGGCACCCTAAATTTAAGCCTCAGTATAAATGGGGTATCCTGCCTTAACCTTTTAATACAGCACCAAGTGCCAATCTTGTTACGCTGTATGCAACTACACATAACAGTACTGTAATTCTGTAATAAAATGAATAGACTAAATTATGAATTTTGATTATATGATGATATAATTAAAAATTCATCTGGTAATATAGTATCATGATTTTTACATTCATGATGAAGATGTTGACACTTGATGCTCCAGAAATCCTTGATGAATTACCGGCCTTTGAAAGGTCTTTGAATTGTGATATTTAAAATGTTTTTCCCCCATCTCTAGAGCTATAATGTAGAACTGGAAACATGGAACATTTTATTTGATGACTATGGCAAAGGAAATGCATCAACTCTGTTTTCCTGAAATTGTTCAGATTGTATATGCATTTAAATTATTAAAAACAGATACAGTGTAAAAAAAACACGAAATATGCAACAGGAAGGCAATTGCATCGTTAAGGGAAGTTGCATTTCCACCACGTGATGGGAGAAAAAGGAACTTCTGTAACATGTATTGTAGGTGTTCTGTTTTATTGTACTTTGTAGAATAATTTAATTTGCCATTTGTAGTAGAGGTGATTTTTTACAATTGGTTAATACTAAGGAACAACTACTTTTTGTCTGTTCAAAATGTAATTAATGGATTTGTTACTTGATGAATCGATACCTGTATTCCCAAAATTCAAAACAATTTTGTCTCCAATTTTATGTGTGTACATGTACACAATTTGTCGAGGACTGTCCCCAACTTGATAGCCGTACTAAATACATGTAGCTTTGAATCAGACCAATTATAGAGAAATGGATACTTTTTGTTTCTGACATATATTTTCATCATCCCAAAAGGCTGGTCACATACATGTATCGTCCATAATGATGACATTAAAAACTTGGTCTCTGTAGCAGGGTACTAGATATCAGTGTTGCTCACCAATTTATGCTTAATGGTCTTGCAGTCTTCTACATACCCCAATTTTATTACATTCAAGACCAGTCTTATTGTTATCATTATTGTTGTTGTTGATATGTGAACAGCCCTTTTCTTGGACATGTGTACTGTATGGGACAAAATGATAACCAAATACCATGAGCTTGCCCGCTAGAGCCACATCCCTCTTTGGTCCTGGGTCTTTTTTTTTTCTTCTGCTTCTTTTTTTCTTACCGTGATTAGGATAGCATTCACTATGCTCATCACTCAGGCTTGAAAGTGAATCAATGTTTACAATCAATAGCACCCAACTCCAACTTGTGTTTCTCCTGTTATGCTCTATGGATGATATTGCATGCCTCTTGACCGGATAATGAGTGATGCGGAGAGTCATCCTCACCATGACTCAATGCCTCTGTCATGGTAGAACAGTGCATAGGCCTAGTTTAAGGCACAGACCGTTAATGTTGTCAGTTGTAACGATTGACATAGAGTCTGAACTGTAAGACTTTAGCAGACTACTTGTAGGTGTATTGCACTCCAAAGGCCCTGTGGTGGTATTCTGAGATTTATTTTATCTTGAGTTTAGTGAAATAATTTTAATTGTCATAACAAAAATTGACCCAGTAGTAATGTGTAGGCGTAGATACAGAAGAAATGTAACCTGCTTCTCTTTTTTCCAAAAAATTCTGATGAGAAACCGGGAATCAATTTTACTTGGCCTTATGGTTCCTTGTACAGTAGATGTGTACATGATGTTCAGTGATAAGAAGTGCATATGAATGGGGAAGCTATCGTTATGAGGTGGACAGTGAGATAAGAGCATTCCAAAGATGTGTAAATACTGATTTGTCCACTAATGAGGTGGGTTGGTCAAGTTACTCAGGCATTGGCCTAAGTACAATAAGAAGTACACTGTGCATGTCACTAATGCATCTTTTAGCTTATGATAAACGTGTTAAATGTCTTTAATACATGTAATATAATAATAAAGATGGATTTATACAGCCTCCTTGTACATGTACGCTAAATAATGTATAAAAAAGAAACGTAATCAATCAAACACAAATTGGCAACTCCGAGATCCTCTCCCATTTGTCCTGTACTAAAAAAAATAAATATTTCATCATACAAGCAACCTAGATCTATATAATCATTGCACTTAAGTTTTACACAAAACCTGTATGAAACAAATGTATTCCTTCATCAACGACTGAGAAAATGTGTACAGACCAAATGGGAGATGAGCTCGCAAGATAGGTCATGGAGTTGCCAATTTGTGTTTGATTGATTACAACTTCAAACATTCATAACTTTCTTATTTTTTGTTAGATTTTGCTCAAACTTTCACTAATCTGTTCTTCAATCTCTCATTTTTTACAATTAAAATCAACTAAATACCAAGGTGGACATCTCCTTTAAAAATGAATATGATGGAATCTAATATCTTTATTGTGAATCTTGCCATTGTTCATAGGCTTTCAGCAGTATAGACACTAGTAGGGTAATTGCGGTTAGAAAATCAAATTTATGGGGAAAGGTTTCTGATAGAACAGTATGGTGATATGCTGACAAGTATGCCAATATTCTAATTGTTATTGTATGAGAATAATATAATATCAATAATAAAAAGTATTTACATATTTTATCTTCTTTCTTTCATTCAGGTATTGATTTCAAGATTAGGACAATAGAATTAGATGGCAAAAAGATCAAGTTACAAATATGGTAAGTACCATGTTTTGTTTATCAGAACATAATCAGATGAAGTATTTTCATAGGTTTATGTGCAAACAGAAAAGAAAAGGTTATGTGTATTACATTTGCTGCATTAATACAGTATTGTAGATCTACATGTTATTCAGCTACAGGGATGTAAGTGGTGTATGAATTTGCTCAGCGTTTCAACCCACAATGATCATTCTTCCAGATGCTTTGTACTCCCTGTTTGTGTAAATACCAATGATCTGAGTGACTTCTGCTCCAGAGTATCACCATATGTAGGAATGCTTCAAAGACTGCTTTGGGAATTACTACCGATTTTTAAGCAGCTGTTAGATATCTACCTGTGCATGTACATGTACATGTATGAATGTTCTTGAAGAAAATCAATGAATATTTGGGTCTTTAAAAGAGATCATACTGTACACTGGTAGTTTAACTTGTAATAATATGAACAGAAATCAGTAAGATGTTATTGCATGTAATTAATAGTCACTTTGAGTAGCGTTGAAAGTTGGGAAGAGAATACCTTCCATATTACAGGTTTTACATGTACATTGTAAAGCCATATTAAAATTCATGTGAATATTCAGAATTGTGACAAAACTTCTAGCCAGTGTTTCAAAGATCAAGGTAACACATTGAAATAGAAACATTTAATAGAATATTTCTATCAATAGTGCAATGTCTGTAGGTGACTTCTTGCATTTCACAACACTTTTTTTTTTCCAAGGCCCGCTCAGAAAAAGGAACTGAAAACAAAAGAGAAATTCCTCATTTAACACCCTAATCACTTAAAGTTTGTTAGAAAACTTGAAGCATCACACATTGTAAGATACATGTAGATCCATGCCCAATTAAAATCAGTATTTGTAATGTAATGAGTTGATTTATATGTACATGTAAATAGTTAAATTAGAAAAGCAGGATGATGAATGCTTGAAAGAGATCAGACAAATTGCTATTAAGGTTGGATTTCTCTTTAAGGAAAAAAAACAAAAGAAAATTCATACATTCACTTACAATATGGTGCATGGTTTATACACACCTGTGTTTACAGACCATGTCAATCTTGGCATGTTTTCCTGAGAAGAAGCTATAAAGCTTGCCTCGTCTCTAAAGGAAAACTGAAATACATGGACATCATATCACACTGTACTTTACCAGTTGTGAACATCTGTCTTGTATCCGTCTGGGATAGTTATCCTTTGGAAAGCAATTTGTCAGGTTGTCTAAAAAGACATACATGTACCATTAAATAATGTGTAAATAAAGAACGGTATGGTTCTGCACTCAAGACAGTAATTGGCTTTAAAAATGTACTCATATATAAGAAAACTTGTGCATTTCAGCTGGTTAGAATTGTGAACTGCAACAAATTTGGAAATCCATTTAACATTGAAGGTACTGATATTGGACTTTTGCAGTGTAAAAAGAAATAAGTCGTTAACATTGAAAATAGTTACCAGTGAGGATTGCCAAAAGTCATTGTGACTGTATAATGCCATTGCCCTGGTGCACAATGGTAGGAATGCTCCCTAAGGAGTGGAGATGGTGCAGGCTTAAAATCCAATGACGAGGGGTAATGATTAATAACATTTAAAAGTGCAATGGAGTATTCAATTGGTATGTGGTGTAATACATTTACGTTATTATTATCATTATTATTATTATTACTATTATTACTATTATTACTATTACTACTATTACTACTATTACTATTATTATTATTATTATTATTATTATTATTATTATTATTACTATTATTATTTTATATTTGTATTGTCTCATAAGGATAAATATCTGATGAATGGTTAGATTAAGTGACACACGATAGTCAAGCACCCTTTTTGGTGCTTTGACACATCCTCCAGTGACAATTGCTCTCACCTGTATTGCGTCTAAGATGGAGGGTAAGGGTTGCAATAGGGTTTGGTTTAGAACTGTGTATAATGTTTAGTCCATGGTTAAAGCTAAGAATGTGGTTTTAGTGTAGGATGTTGACCCAGGAGCAATTGTTGCTCCCGGGTCAAGGGTCAATATATCTGTAAAGCGCATAGAGACATCACCGATGTGTTAGGCGCTATATAAAAGCGGAATATTATTATTATTATAAGGACATTGTGTCATACAACCCTCTATTTACTAGTAGGTAAAGACTGATGTTTTTGATAAAGGTAAACTTAATGAATGAGTATATGTGTTTTGATTTGTTTCCAGGGACACAGCAGGTCAGGAAAGGTTCAGAACAATCACAACAGCATACTACAGGGGGGCAATGGTAAGGTTTACTTTCTAGTGTAACACATGTATTTGAAAAGATACAGTCAAATGTGTCTTAGCAACCACCCCTCTTTAAAGGTCACCTGTCTGTAGTGGTCACCCATTTTACCTTTCCTCCAAGAGAAAATAAAAGTTGTTGAATCTGACTATAATATGTCACTGTTCACAAGGTAGTCTGTGTACAGGTTGGACTGTGTAGGATAGTCTTGATTACTTGATGACTCTCCTCATTTGGTGGTAACTGACAAAATTGGTGAAATCGCGAGCTGCGATTTCTTGTCACAGCTTGGGGGGGGGGGGGGGTAGCTACACATATTGGCTATTTGATATACGTTTAATGTTATTTGGTTATTGGGTTACTGGGTAAAATGGTTTATAAACCCTCAAAGTGAGCAGAGCAGTACACATATTCATGTAAGTACAAACTTTTCACCTTAAACGAAAGCAGAAAGTTTTCATTATGCTGTTACTTTAGATTTGACATGAAACACTTTAAAATTCCATAATACTACATGTAGGTGCCTATTCTGCATGTACCTAATTTATCATGATAAGTGCTCAATCGAATATTTGAAAAGAAATTTATATTTCTTGGAAGGCTCTTCAACATTCACTAACACTTTGTCCGAATTCTGCTTGTAATTTATTAATCACAAGTGCAGTGGCATGTTTGGATAAGAAAAAGATAATGAGAAATCAGTCATTATATGACATAAGGATAGAGCAATTGCCTGTTCAGTCAACTGTGCAAGAGTAAATGTTAAAAATATGTTTTTACTATATATATTTTCAAAGTGTACCATGGTGTTTCTATTTGTCTTTCAGGGCATCATGCTTGTCTACGACATCACAAATCAGAAGTCATTCGACAACATCAGGAATTGGATTAGAAATATTGAAGAGGTAAAAGGTTTTTTAATAAATATTTCTTATATAAATAAAGGTTTCTTATATAAATAATATATTTCCAGGCAGTGATTGAAAATGATGCAAGGCCAAGGCTCTGTATGTAAAATTCTAGCCGTCATTGATCTTGAGACTAAGCCTGAATCATATCGAATATTTCATAATCCCGGCTTTGATTCCATCGAATACCGGTGCATCGATAAATGATGGGCGGTGAAAACAGAGTTGCACACAGTTGCACGCAGTGCATGCACCATGCACCGGTGACCGGTCCGCTGGCAACGCGGGCATATGTATGGGCTCTCGCTGCTCGACATTAACGATAGCCCGCTAGCCAATGGCTAGTAAAAATCACAGCGGACGAGCCAAAATCTTAAGTTTCTAGTCCGTATGGCTAGCCAAAATATCACTCTAGTGTCGCACGAAGCGATGCTCATTGTCGACACACCCGACAATGATTCAAATTCAAAGAATTAATAATCTTACTTTGTCTTTGGAGAGCTGAATTGAACACTTTTGTTCGATGCAAAAAAAAAACAATACGAAATAAACTTTTTGTCGCTCAATATAGACTCGACTTCATTCAGCTTCAGATCATTCAGAAGTAATTGCCAATTTGATGAGAGTGTGATATTAGTTATTGCGAATTAAGTAGGAACACTCGTACTCATGCCCGTATTTATCATGTTCAATTATACAATTTTCAAATTGACAATGCAGAGAGAGTGCAAGAATATTATCGAAAACTTCAGTTCGTAACGACAAAACAATTTTTTCCATAGAGAAAGCACAGGTAAAGCGCGACGTCCTCCGCGAGCGATTTAGCGAAAGTTAGCCAACAGTTTGAAGTCGCCTTCACGTTCTCTGCTAGTATATATGCTGTATGTTACGGAGTTTCTTTTTTTATTTGCTCTTTTCATGGTGGCTACGGTAGTCAAAAATCTGGCGGACTACAAATCGATGCACCGGATTTGCCAAAACGAATTCGGGATTCGATGTCTTCGATCGAACACCGGCTAACCAATCGATTCGACTCAGGCTTACTTGAGACTGTAATAATGTATGTCCCTTGACTTCATGTGGGGATAAAGCACAGTCGGGATCACCTTAGAGTAATAGTTTTTACTATTGCCCCTCAAAGCAGTCAATAGTTTTATATCATTGATTGCATACTATAGTGGAAACAACTTTTCTTTTATAAACCAATAATGATCAAGGTTCCAGATTGAAAAGGTTGGTGCTGATTGGCTTATAGAAGGCAGTTGCAATTCAACATGTGATGAATCGTTCTTCATTTTGCATTTGGACCTTGCGGTATTCCTTCAGACTTTAAGGGGAAGTGCACCATTATGTTCCGTTGGTTTTAATGAACAAATAATGATTGAAAAAAAAAATGATTTACAGAAATGAGAGAAACTGATCAGTGAATTTTGAGGGAAATCTAGTTGTAGTTGTATTCGATTTAACGCAAATTGACAACTTTATGAAGTAACTAAGAGCAACTCTCGCATTTACTCTCTAATAAAAAATTCATGGATTTCTTTTTTCTCAAAAAGGAAATCATTTGATAATATTCAAACTCGATAAAATCATTGCACATTTCTTTTTACACTACCCCTGTAAAGAAATTATCAACTTTTTCATCAACAAAGTGCAGTTGGTATGCACAATGATAATATTGTGCTGTTAGGCTGAATTGATAACTGATGCAAACAGATTTTATGGCCTTCATTTGTCAAAAAGTGAAAGTGTCATAAAACAACAAATATATTGTGCATTTTTCAACTGTACAATGTGCAAAATTCAGTCGTGTCACCCCCCTTTTTTTTCTGACATCTTGTATAAATGAAGTGCAGACAAGGATATTTGACAAAGGAAGAAATTTTCTGGAATGACCCTGAAGGTTTTAATGCCTTTTCATGGCTCTCTGATCCTCTAATGAGCATAATGGAGGTTATTGTAACATGAATGTATTCTAGAGAGATCTTCATTGTAAATCTAAATATATGTAGAGAAAGTTAACTACATGTATGCTATTGGCAATTGGACTATTACATGCAATGTTGTAGTATGTTTTTGATGAAACAACGATTGACAAAGGTTTATATGTTTGTTTGTTTTTTCCATGTAGAGTTACATGTAGTGAGTGATAGATGAAATAACCTGTATTTTTCTTTTTTCGCTGATTTTTTAATAATTTATCTTTTGCAATGTCATGAAGTAAATTTTCGTTTGCATTTGAAATTAAATTTCAGCCCTGAAGCTTGTCTGAACTCATCTTAAAATAGTATGCTACTAACTGTTTCTCCCATTGACTAATGTTATCAGGGTGTAAGTGTGCAGGCTTATGTTTTTTCCTTACTAACTTCACTCTTGTCTTTCCGGTTGGTCTAGACATTTATACTTGGTGTTTAACGCACTGTTCTTGTTATATATCACTATTAAGAAATATTTTATTTTAGGATGAAATATGTGAATGCAAAATCTATGTTATAAGGGACACGTAATCACACATGTAATGATGCAATTAAAGTACTTCCAATAGCTTTTGAAGCTGTTTGTTTGTACAGTACATGTATTTAGGTTTCTTGTTGGTTCTTGCACCATATTTATCGTTCATGCTGTATTCACTCATTGTAGTGTCTAAGTTGAAGTTGAAGTTGAAGTATGGGGGCTGTGAATGTGTAGGCATAAAATGCACGTGATGATGAGCCCAACTCTGACTCAGGAAGTGATCCAAACGGAGGGTTTCCCCCAGCGGCCAGTGGGTCTTGATGTGCCAGGGGGTGATTAGTCATTGCACTGCCTGTATTTCAGCTATGATCACTAGCCAGCTAGATCCCAGTTAGATAGCTCATTCATGCATTGGGATGATCTGTCATCAAAGCCTCCACCCAGTTATGGCTAGTCTGCTTCATACAGACCTTTGTGTTTGAAAGGGGAGAAGGGAGAGAGAAAGAAAGGAAGGAAGAGAGAGAGAGAGAGAGAGACAAGTTGGGGGGGGGGGGGGGGATAGACGTACATGTACCTGTTGGTGAGAAGAAAGGTATGGGGGGGGGGGGGGGAGAAGATGGGGTGAGGGAGTGGAAGAGAAGGTATACATGGAAAGTGAAGAGGTTGGGGAAAGACGAAGGTACATTGTAAGATGAAGGGGAAGAGATAAGCAGAGTCTGAGTAAGAGAGAGAGAGAGAGAGGGGGGGGGGGGGAGAAGGAGAGAGGCTGAAAGAGAGAGGGAAGTGGGATGAAGTGGAACAGGAAGATCTTTTCTTTTCAAATGTTCAGTATTCAATGATTGCTGGCTTTCAATGGGACTTTGTGAGTTTTATAATCATTCTGTACTGATTCCATGCTATTTGATGTTTTATTGCAAGTATTGACAATATGAAAGTGATTTGCCCCAAAACCTAATCATGTAAATTTGATTACACATACTGTCGATGGTTAATAGCCTTTTTGACTATGCACGAGTCTGACTCGTTTATGCTCTGAAATGGATATTGGCCCTTGGCAGTCAATTAACTGATTAATAACCAATCTACCTTGACAATGACCTGTATGATATGTCCCATAAAATATGTTGTACACTTTAAAATCTATCCAACCAAGCAAGTAATCTTTCACCTGTCTTGTGCTTTTAGCCTGGAATTGAAATGAGCTTTGATGTTTGCTCTAGTGATGATCAAATGGATATATCTGAGCATGTTCATAAAGATACAATAAAACTTTTGTGTGTGTGTGGGGGGGGGGGGGGGGAATGAAAGTACTTCCAAATCGTCAGCAGCAAGGTAATGAACACTGAATGATTATACATGTATTTCTCACAAAATGAAAATCTGTGGATAATTGCAGTGGTTATTAATTCATGTACACACACATTTGCCGCATTGTATGTAGAAAATAATGATAAATGAATCCGCAGGTTTTTTTCTTACAGCATCCTAGACCTAAAGTACATGTATGATGATATTTGTAGGATTCTGCAGAAGTTCAAGTTCCATGGCCATACCTATGCAATCTTATATTTCTTAACAAATAAAGAGTTTTCCAGGTATTGATACAGAGATTTTGCAGATACTGATAATACAGTACACAGAATTAAAGCTACTTATTGATAATCTGAGTAACAAACAATGTTTGCACAGAAAGAAATACTGATTACTGAGTAAAATGTAATTGGCAAAAATCATTTTAGATTTTCTATTCAATTGCAGTATTTCTAATGCCATGCTTCTTACCTACATGTACATGTTTCCCCATTACATAAAAAATAAAGTACATTACAAGAGAAAGCAAACCCCTCTTATTTATTTATTTATTTATTTATTTCTCTGATCTTTTGTCAGGGTAGCCCATTTAAGTAGTGGTCTTCCATGGGGCCTTGAATAATAAACATATTTACATCAAAATGCATAACGAATATACATAATAGTTCAAAATAAAAATTCTCAGTAAAATTAGAGAGTGCATGTATACATGTAGAGGAAAGAAGAAAAACAGTTTGCCTAAAAATTTCCAATGTCTTCCTACATTTTGGAACAGATTTATGCAAACTTGACAATTGCATCACTGGAGGAAACTCTTCAGAATATTAAAAAATGCCTTTAAGGCTTGATCTGCATAGTGTAGTACATGTACTACTCTGTTGCCTTTTCTTTCTAATGAATTTAAGAGTGTCCTTGAGTTTATGACACACATATGCTTTGAGCCTATTTATAGTCATGTGACTGAACCCATCTACATTGTGGTGGAATACACATTTTCATATATTCAATCAGTTATGACTCATTTCTCTTGTCCTGTTTGCAAACTGGAATAACAATTACTTTAAAAGGTGCTGTTTATGATTTTAGTGATATGGATAACAGTATGATAACCAGGACTAAAAAAATTCCAGTGACAAATATACTTCTAGAAATCAAATCTGTATTACAGATAAAGACAGGCATATTTCCACGTTAGTGTGCATACTGAATGATAGTCTTGTGATTGTACTTGAAACCACTTCTCTATGTGGTTTTCCCAGGCAAAACAAGATACTCTATGTTTGTACGCAATAAAACAAAACAGCCATGATTATTCATGAAGATGTTGAATTGTATGGGTACCTACCTATGATGGGGGAAGATTTAACCTACATGACATATACATGTTCTCAATCTTCTTTTTTTCGAGTGTCAACACAAATTGACAAGTTTGTCAAGCTGTGTGCTTCTATATACATGTATGTATGTGAACATCTGGTTTCTATACAGGCAAAATTGTTATACAAAGCTATTGATATTTTCCCCCTGAAACTTTTTAGTATGCTGTTAAAAAAAAAAAGATTGAATAAACAAAATACTCATGTTTGCCTTTACTCAAAACGGTTAAGTATTGTCTCTGTTGTCATGCAAGCCATAAAAGGAAAGTTATAAGTACATGTACTATGCAAAATGTGATTGGATATTAATTTGGATCCATATACACGCAGATTCAAACTGAAATATATATTACAATATGGATGATTTCAGATCTATGCAATATAGAAGATACATGTAGTACATGTCAGTGTTGGGTCCAAGACCAGAGGGTCTGAGATCAAGATCAAGATCAAGATCAGACAGTCCGAGATCCAGATCCAGATCAAGATCCGCAGCTCAAGATCGAGATTAGATATAGATATAGATAGATAGATATAGATAATTTATTGTCATGTCATATCAAAAATATAACATAAAATTTGTTTTCAGACTTTTCTTTCACATACAAAATATACAAAAGCAAGACATAGAGTATACATATTCATTTGCACAGAAGTAATAAATACATGTAAATACTATACACAAGGTTAACGCCTCCGATATCACAGCCCTAACCCTAACCCTATCGTTCTGGCCTTTTACCCCAAATTAATCATGTTCATAAACTTATATATTGTATCCGTCACGTACATTCCCATAACATCTGTCCAGTGTGCGTGCCCTCCTGGTTGGAATATCAATATACTGGTAGAGATGTGGTAGTACTCTGCCCAGATCACAGCTATTGAAGTCTCCCAACACAAGTTGCACAGCATCCGGTGATGAAGAGGCATTATAGCCAAGGAGGTTCTGAATTTTGATGCAGCGACGTCAACATCAGCAGCCGGTGGAACATAGACAACTGTTACAAGGATGTTTGAGAATTCCCGGGGTAGATAATGTGGCCGAACCGCGACACATAATAATTCAATGTTTTCAGAACAAAAAGTTTCAATCACTTTAATATTACTTGTATCACACCACCTGTCATTCACGTAAATGCAGACACCTCCCCCAGTCAGCTTGCCCGAATTGGCCGTTCGGTCTCCCCTCATACATTCAAAGCCAACTAACGCAGTATCAACTTCTGTATCCTTCGGTGAAAACCAAGTTTCGCTGAAGCACATCATGCAGCTATCTCGATATTCATAGCGATAGCTCACACATGCCTTCAGCTCATCTATCTTATTTCTCAGTGAACGGCAGTTACCTGTAATAATTGATGGTAAAGGAGGCCGGAAACTCCTCTTTCGTAGGCGAGCCCTTACACCTCCCTTCTTTCCCCGCTTCCGTCTCCGAATGTCTGATGGAATGTCACAGTCAGGCTTGGACTTAGCGGTTGGCTCCCCAGCGAGCTGGATCAGCGAGTCCCTCTCGTATGTGATACGGGCACGGGCGGGTATGTCAGTGACCGGTAACAGCCTTCCATATCGCGTCCCTTCATTTTGCACAATGCCAGCTTCAACGCAAATCAACCGACTCAGCAACAGTAAAATGCCAAGCGTTTTCCACCATTTATCCATTACCAGTCACAATGTCACTTATTTGCCGAGGAAGATGAAGAACCCAAACAAACTATGAACTAAAGTACAAGGACGATGAAATCTAAAAACGATGAAAATTAAAAGGAACAAAAATATGCCAGAAAACAAAACAGAAAAGCCTGTGGTCGCCACTGTGCAGCGCCCTCTATGTTAATATATAATAATAATATATAATAATATGTTTATTAGAACATCTGTGGTCAAGATCAGATATGTCTGAGATCAAGATCAAGATTCGATCTCGAGGTACCCAACACTGAGTCGTGTTTTTGCCGATTGGTGAACGATTTTAAAAGCTTTTTTGTTTGATAATTTACGTAATAACAATGTTGATCTCGAGCGAAAATTCTAAGAACAAAAGCTCAGAGATCAAGATCAAGATCAAGACCAACACCTTCGAGATCAAGAACAAGATCGAGGTTACTGATGCCGATCTCGAGGTACCCAACACTGGTACATTATTTTGTTTGTCTACACAGTATTCATGAATTAAACTTGCACTTTTGTTTGTATTTTGTGGAGGTGTGTGATGAATATTACATCCCTGATTAAGGTAACATCTTTCTGCGGCTGTATGATAATGGTCAAACCAGATGCATTGGTTCACCACCCCCTCCCCCCCCCCCCCCACCACACACACCCCCAGTTTGGGTCAGCTTGCTAAACTGAAAGATACTCCAGCCTCATAAAGCACAAATAAATGAGAAGGTATTGAGTGACATCGGTGAAGAGGGTTGAAATGCAAACCAATGATTAAGTGCTAACGGTGTTTCCTTATTTATCTTGTAACCACATGAAAATGCACAAGTACATGTGCAGCAGTTATCACAGTACACAATTCACAATGTAGTGCATTTCAAGTCTACCATTCGGGTGAAACCAAAACTTTTAAATGCAATTATTTCAATTGTCTGTTGGATAGCGTCTTATATTTATTTTTTGTTTTCCTTTATAACAAAAGTGGAATGCAGAATACTTGTTTGTAACAACAAGATATCTAACTTGTCAGAAAGCGATTGTTTCTGTTGTGTGAATTTAAGCAGAATTTAAGCTACCAAAATTACCGAAGTACAAATGTATCTTCCAATTAAATCAACAAACTTGGAAAGGGAAAAGGAAATTAGAAATGGATAGACAAGAAAGGATGACAAGAGAGAAAAGAAGAAATAATCTTTCGTGACAATGGGTGAAGTCCTGAAAAGGACTGTAGACCAGATGAGATGAGATGAGAGGACTTGGTTGATGATCAATGGATGAGCTGGAGAAGTCTAGCGTCGCGTTGAGTCTGCTCCCCGTAGAGCTGGATTAGATGATCTTTGAAGGTTTGCATGGTGGAGCTTATAACGTGGAGAAGGTTTACGGTTCACCATGTGTGTTGGTAGGAGGAAAGGGAAAAGGAAATTAGACGTAAACCTTCTCCACGTTATAAGCTCCACCATGCAAACCTTCAAAGATCATCTAATCCAGCTCTACGGGGAGCAGACTCAACGCGACGCTAGACTTCTCCAGCTCATCCATCGATCATCAACCAAGTCTTCTCATCTCATCTCATCTGGTCTACAGTCCTTTTCAGGACTCCACCCATTGTCACGAAAGATTATTTCTTCTTTTCTCTCTTGTCATCCTTTCTCGTCTATCCATTTCTAATTTCCTTTTCCCTTTCTTCCTACCAACACACATGGTGAACCGTAAACCTTCTCCACGTTAAACTTGGAAAGCTTTTTATAAATCTAAAAAGTAATGACTATATTCATATGTATGCAAAAAACAACAAAACAACACATATCCAAGATAAATTGCAAAATTGAAGAAATAAAAAAAAAAATTGTCAGTTTTATGAAATGACATACATGTATGAAGTGACTTTAGTCCAGATTCTAAACTAGAGATTGGTACTGTCTGAAAGTGCTTTCAAAACTCCACCCATTCCCTGAATTTCACATCTCAAAACATGATGTTCCTGATCTCCACAACTAAGAATAGCAAAACAAAGATAAGTCATTATTACATCATTACAATATGCAATGTATAATTTTCTGTTGTTGGAATATTAAGGATAGTATTGGAGTGAAGTGTTGTCAAGAAAACTTCTGTATATAGCCCTGCAGTCAGGCAATATTACAGGAATAGTTATGTATCTTGTATAACATTCAGAATATTTTTTTTCTCTTTTCCATCTGTTCTGTAGCATGCATCAGCAGACGTGGAGAAGATGATCCTAGGAAACAAATGTGACATGGACGACAGGAGAGCAGTGTCCAAGGAGAAGGGAGAACAGGTAAGGGAGGGAGCGAGGGAGGAAGGGAGAGAATTAGGGGGGTGGGGGGGGGGGGAATGGAGGGAAGAAAATTGGTAAAGAAGATCCTAGAAAACAAATGTGACATGGACAACAGGGGAGCATTATCCAAGAAGAAAGGAGAAGAGGTAAAGCCCACCGCACACTTGGGAAGAAAAAGTAGTAACATTTGATATGAAGTTATGAACATATTTAAAACACATAAAAACAATTTGATGGAGGGTCTGAATAGTCATACAGATAGTCAAATCAAAGTTACCCCTTTTGCTAGCCCTCTTGTTGGAGGAAAAGCTAAATTAGCTCTGAATCGTAGTGACGTCAGAGCAGTCCTACGATTGTCTACGATTTGAAGCTGATTTGGACCTTATGCCAGGTAGAAGGCTGACAATGCACCAATTCCTAGGTTTAATATTCATGTTATTGTTCAGAACCCGAATCAGGAGGATTTAATTTGTTTAAATGTCCACATTTATTTCCAAAATCGGATCACAGTCGATCGTAGAGTGTGTGGTGGGCATTAGGGAGGGAGGGAGGGAGATAGATCCAAATGAAGGAGAATGGGTATACATGTAGTAGTTCAAATCATGCCTGGTGTTGGCTCTAGAGAGTGTTCCAGGAACATGTAGTCAAGATGGTCCAATGCATACCCAACAGGGATATACTTGTACTATCAAAATTTAAAGTTCACCCCCAAACCACCCTCTTTCCTGCAACATGACAAGTTTATCGTACAAATTTGCATGGACCACACCCTCCCATGAAATTCCTTGGCCATCTCTTAAGGGAAGGGTGAGCTATTTGAAGGGCAAATTTTGAGGTAAGACCCTGATCTTGCCCTTGAAGCTTAGCCACTGATTTTAAGCCTGGGGTGGGGATACATTGGAAGGTTATACAGCCCTGGAAAAATTATTAGACCAAGCTTCTGTAGTAAAGGTACTATGATATACATTCAAGCTAGTAAAGAGAGAAGCAATTTAAAAAAAGTTCCATCAAAATCTGTTAAGAAATGAAAAAGTTGTGAAAGTTTGAAAAGTCTCGATTTACTTTCTATGGCGATCCTCAAATTGGCTATTTGCTTCAATGTGGCAGGTTTTTGTGGACAACTCTCCATATGTTTTGTACACAAAATTTCATATTTTCTCCATTATCTCTAAAGATGCTACTTGTCTCTTTGTGACCTCAACATATGTTGTGTAAAATACATTTTACCATGATATACATAGAGCTAAAAAAGAGACAAGCTGTACCTTGAGAGATAATGGAGAAAATCTGAAATTTTGTGTACAAAACATATGGAGAGTTGTCCACAAAAACCTGCCACATTGAAGCAAATAGCCAATTTGAGGATCGCCATAGAAAGTAAATCGAGACTTTTCAAACTTTCACAACTTTTTCATTTCTTAACCGATTTTGATGGAACTTTTTTAAAATTGCTTCTCTCTTTACTATCTGTTCATTAAAATGGATATTTCCCCAGGGTTTCATTCTCCTTTAAAGAAACCCCTTTCATGAATTCTGACCGTAATGTCTTATGTGAGGCAGAACATGATCCCATTTCACTATGTGTTGTTCATGTACTACCATACCCATAAAAATGAACATTGAAAATGTATGATTCAGAGCTTTTAAAGTAAAGCCAACCTGTAACCTAGACAACCTGTGTCAGTCTTTATAATACATATTTCTTGGACCACTGTGAATATTATATGTATTGTGACACGTTTCATCTTTTTCTCTTTCCATTAGTTGGCAATAGAGTATGGCATCAAGTTCATGGAGACCAGTGCAAAGGCTAGCATCAATGTTGAAGAGGTGAGTTCTTAGGGAATATCATCATCCTCAAACCCTGTAAAGAACCCCTGAAAAATAATTTCTGTCATTGGGTTGCAATGTATGGAAATCAGTGACCATGATATGATATATGATCCAGTTTGGCTAAAACCCACAGCGCAATATATACGATTTGACTGTGATAAAAAAAAAATTGTAAAAAAATTGCAGTTGATAATTCAAAATTAATTTAGCGCAAAAGTTTAAACTTCTGAAATCTTTAAGATGGAAGTTCCTACAAAATGTAAATGTTATGTGAAGCTTAAACCTTGTTGTTGTAGGATATTGTAGAACTTCTAGTGGGAGATAACGCCCAATCAGCTGTGCATTGTAGTGACATGGGACCAGTTGCAAGACTGTCCCTAATTTGAAGCAGGTTCAGCATTTTCTCCACCTAGAAAGGCCTACAGTATCCCACAGATTTGATTTTACCATTCACATGACCATTAACAACCTCAATCTTGAAGATTTTCATTCATGTTTGAAATACATGTATCTAATATTTTTTTAAAATTATTTTCAAAAATTTGGATCGCAGGATTAAAGTGCCATTCAACTGGCAGAACTTGAACAGCACCATCTTGCAGTGTTTGCTAAATTGAGATTATAATTTGAAAAAAATTAATTGTATTTTATTTTGAATTTTGACAAACAGCTTGTTTGGATAATAGGCAAATTTTATATTTCAAGCTATAATTTTTGACTTGGCGTTGTGGAAAATTGTGTACAGGTACATTCTAAGCTTTTTATAAACTAGAATGGGGCATGAAGGGGAAATGAGAGGCACAGACACTTATCAAATCCTGTTGAAAGATGGTGCTATTTAGGAGCTCCAGTTTCCTGTCACTTTAAAGGGAAGTTGAGTTATGGGAAAGGTAAAAAAATAATATGTGAGCTTTCTCATGCTCTTTATGTTAGTTTGGAAGATTATCATAGTAGAAATGTCCCCAGAAAGGGATTGCTCTTCAAATCCCTCACATTCAAAATATCACAAGAAACAGCTGAAATGTTCGGGCTGAACATTTGTGTGTAGTCCCATATACACATTTCTGTGTGCAGTGCATGTGACTCTCAGCAGGATTGGGTCAATTTCTTATCATTTTGGTGATTCCAAGACCTTACAGCATACACCAATTCTTATGTGCTGTATTATCAACCTTTCCCAATTGCTTTGAGACAGTTATTTTCACAATTCAGTCTCATGACCAGAACTCAACTTTATCTTTAAGTAAGCTTTAATCAGATATATTTTCCCGTCTGTATCTACATCATCTGTATATGCATGTGTGATAGCTCATTGATGCATCATATAAATTAGTAAGTAGTACTGATATGGAACAAAATATATGAAAATCTTATAAAAATGATATAAACTTAAAAAAAAGAGTTATAGTAAGTTATAATAAAGTAACTTATTTTCACTGTGCTTCACCTCTTGTTCTTACATGGGACCAGGCTTTCGTCACACTTGCCAGGGACATCAAGTCAAAGATGGACAGGAAAATGGACGCCACAGGTCAGCAGAAGACTGGTGGGGTCAAGGTCACAGAGAAGGATGTGCAGAAGAAGAGTGGCTGGAAATTCTGCACCTTATTGTGATGTCAATGCCTTCCTCCCTAATCACATGACCATGCAATTCCATGAACCGCTTTGAAAAAGACTGAGGTTTTGGAGCAAGACTAGATTTGGGGATCACTTTGATTTAGCCACTCTGCTTCGTAACCATAGCAACATCGTGGAAAAATGGGAATTTCTGCATCCCTTTTGTTTCCCCTTTTCCGCTAATTTGAAGACACAAACAAGGTATGCAGGCAATCAGGCATTCATGTTCTACATCTATATCCTAAATTACACAAAAGACTTTTTACCTGCGCAAAATTATAAAGTAACTGTAAATTCCAAGCAAAACAATCTAGCTAGGGGCCGGGGAAAATGAAGAAAGTGATCTTTTATGCTCATATTATTTTTTCCTTTCAAAAATATGGAGTGACGTCATATATGACCTTGTTTATGTCTTTGAATGTATTGTCTTCTCACTGGGTGAGAGTGTTCTGCCTTACATGGTTTGATTATTGTGATTCCCAGGCATGTGATTTGTTGCTCATAGACTTTATCATCATCATGTGTGGCTATGCCACAATGACCAAAATGTTGGAGATGAGAAAAACCTTTATATTACTTTTCATTGCTTTATACTGCAGAAGATTATGACTGAAGCTGCAAATTGTTCATATGTGATGTATCCCCTAACAAGTTTTTTTTTTCTTCTCTATTTGATGTATATTTTAAGTGTAATCAAATAGCTTCTATATTGAGTCATTAAGATTTTGTATTTCAGTGATCAATGCCAAGAATTGTCTGTGTCATCTTGGATTGTATGTACTTACCTTCTTGTGAAATAAGATGAGATTTTTAAGAACAAAGATTGTTGAGCCACAGCTACATAAAACCAGCTAGCAATTGTTGCTTATTATCAAACTGTTAATGTAAGAAATAACAAGTAAGCATGTTTACTTTGAAAAATGTATTGGAAAACAAAACATTTGTCAAAGCACAGTATGTACTCTTTTTCATATTTTAAAAAAATGTTATATTAAGATTTCTATTCATATATTGTAAGTAAAATTGTGCATGCAGAACATTTTTTTAGCAATTTTGTGGTCCAGACCAGAATCCTGAGACAAGGAAAACTTATATGACAAAATGCTAAATCTGTTAAAAATGCTCCCATGGTATATAATACTACTTAACTTTTGGCACCAATATACAGCTTGTCAGTATTGTTATCCAGTCATCACTTTACAACCCTTTTTTTCTACCGTAAAATGAGATTCAGGTGATATAAAGCAAAGGGTATTTTAGAAAAATGGAAGATTGAAAAATACTGTTAAAAATACTTTTAATACACTCAGATGTGGACATTGAAGGAAAAGAAATATTTTTTGTATTTTTGTTATCTTTAGAAGAAAAAAATCAGACAGGTAGTGCTTGTAATGTGATTTTATCATGTAACTAAGTTGCTGGCATTCATATTTGGGGGTATATATTAGCCAAGTATGTCCATTTTATATGGTGTAAAAATTTCTGTTTACCATCTCAGAATCTTTCATTAGAGGCAATCCAATGATAGTTTGGCAAGTTGCTTCATGAAATTCTTTCAGTTTGTACAGAAATTACAGACCTAGAAAGATCGAGCTGCAAAAAAGAAAAAAATCATTAAACAAAATCTAATTTTGTTGTACTTTATATCCATAAAATTCATATCTATTTTGCATATCTACTGGTATATAGTGTACCATGTCTTGAAAGAAATTATGAAAATTTTTTGCATGTTTTTGTTGCCACAAAATTGGTTAAATGTACATTGCACAATTATAGGACCAACCTTCACGAGAAAAAAAATTATTAATGTAATAATTATTATGTTAATTATTCAGTCAGTTCACTGCCTGTCTGTATATCACGAGTATAGGATATATCTTGAAAATCATGGTGAAAATTATATTAATGTGCATGTTCATTTCATGTGGAAATATCTATTTCAAATTAATTTGTTTTTTAATCCACACTGTTTCATTTGAAATCGTGCCAGTGGAAAACCTACAAATTGGCAACATTCTGTTGAGTAGTTTCAATTCATATCCTTATCCCTTTTTTCATTCTGGTCTCTTTATTTGATCCTATTGTAAAAAGGACAAAGAAGTGCCAAGTGCATATAGTTTCCTGATAGTGCAGATTGGTATCCACTGAAGCCTTGTCATGATTTATGAGATCAATTTTTGTTCAAAGCACAGTTATTTTCAATTTCCTGAGCTGTATCTTTCTTTCCATCACAGAAAAGAAAACGGGAGTGTTCCTAGTAGCTAACATACAATCAGTAGGTTATATTGCTACTGGTTATACTTGGATAGACTATCGTCTGTAATCTACCAATTCATTCAAACTTATAATGCTGGACATAGTTTAACATAAGGAAAACTTAGACATTGGTCTGTTAAAATTCATGTTAACCTTGACTTTAAAGCCAGTGTTGGGTTTAAATTTTAGTAGAATATGGGCCTTTTGTGTTAATGATTAAGAAAGAATACATTAAAGGTGATCAACATATCTGCTTAGGGGACAGGTTTGGGTTCGTATTGCTGCTTTTTGAAAGTCATATAACTGGAAAAAAGAAGATGCAAGTACATGTAGTCAACTGTTTTTCCTTAATTAGAGAATAGCTAATTGTTTAGGCAATGATTATGATATTACCTTCATGACGGTAGTGATGGATGGACATGGAACGCAGACATCTCATTGCACTAACATTCGTTTTCTGTGTAGATTGATATGATTATGTCTTTCTTTGAATTCCAAGTGGCATTTATAAACTCACAAATACTGAATTTGGCTTTCAGCTCTGCTGTTACAAGAAGTAATAAATTGATATGAATTAGAAAAGCATTAACAATCACCATGCACTTGCCAGATGTTATTATTTATATCAGTTACCTGATATATACATATATGTACATAATTCCTACTTGAGGCAATTTTTTTTTGCGAAATATTCGATGGAAGGGGGAAGCCGACGTTAAGTCAAATTTTTCGATTCGCCGTAACGTTTTCGGCACTGTTTTTTCCCATTTCCATAGAGGAAGGATGCATTCTATTGATAAAACGCAGAGGGTGCCAAATTACTTATTTTACTTCAAAGTTTTGTTTGGTAGGGAGAACTCATTTTCATATAATATAATGTGGAAAATCTATATATGTATAACTCCTGGGTATCTAACGTTGGACTTAGGGCGATGTCTGTTTTTCTTGATTATATCAATAGTTTGGGGATTTACTAAAAATACCTTATCGCACACAAAAAGGTAGTTATTATATGATTCTTTTTGCCATAAATGCAAATTGAATCAAATTCATTCTAAACATATACCGGTACTAACATTTTGAATCCATTAATTCTCTGTAATATCCTTTTTGCGATGATATACGTATATACAATTAAAAAAAAAAAATTGCCTTTTAGTAGAATCATATATATCCACATGTGTATCTTGTAGACAGTCTAAGTATATGATAAATCTCATGTACTGCATTAAAAGGAATTAAATGGAAACAAAATTGATGTTTGGTTTTAAAATTCTGGGTTCAGCGCAGATTGTTGACACTACAATGATGTAAACATGATGTAAATATTTTGCAACCATAAATTCTTCTCATACATGTAGCATCTTGACAGATTTGATAGGAATAATATCTCATTACTTCAATCTAAGAATATGATTGAAATGTCATGTGATCTGTATTTGTATTATTATTATTATTAAGGAAAGCCCACTGCTCATGCAAGAATTAAGTATGAGCCATGTGATGTTCCCATTGAACAAAAACAAATGATTGGAAGTGAATTGTATTTAAGCCTAGCCTATATAGCTAAATAGAGCTTAGGTGTGAGACAGTGGAGTTGTTCAATTTCTTCCAGTGTGATTTATATGTTAAGTCATTTGATAAATGAATGCTTGTTTATCTTTATTTAGTATATATGCCAGTATAATTCTTCTTTTGTGTACAGGAGCATTTTGTCATTTGCTGTATGAAATAAGAATATAATGTGCTTCCATGATGTGTAACGATCGAATGTTAGTAATACAATTTGTTCTGACACCAAAATTTCACAAGGTTGAAGTCAAAAGCACAATACATGATGAAAAGGTGAGGTGAGAAGGTCCCAAGAAAAAGGAAAGAATTTGTAGTGCAGTGGAACCTTGTTATAAAGAGCACTGTCATAACAAACTCTCTTTATAACAAGGTCATTTTCCCAGTCCCATTTCTCTGTATTCTATTGTTTTTAGCCCTAATATAATAAGGTTTCAATATAAAGAGGTAATTTCCTTGATCCCAAGCAGTACGTTATATAACGAGATTTCACTGTACGATTCATTCTATCATATCTGCCAATGGTGGCATGGTTAACCCAGCCTGAAAATGCAAACAAGCAATGCTCCTTTATCATTGTAAAATAGGCAGTTGTACACCTTACCGGTATGTCCAGTTATATTGAAATATACGCGTGTTATGTAGCCGTCAATATTTTCAAAATCAAATTTTTGGTAATTGTGGTATCTTTCCATCATAGGGTAGTATAAAAACTATGAAAGTCAGACTACAAGTATTTTTAGCCTTTACCATCCTTCAGCCTTAGCCCCAACATGTTGTGTGTGTTTTTGTGTGTATCTGGGGTCTTGCTTTTCCCATGGTGCATTGCATGAAAATGTATAGCATTGGGTATGTAGGTAGATTGACAATGTGTGCTTGTGGGATAGCAACTTACCTAAACTTGACAGCATGTATATATCCCTATTAGATATAGCAAGTCCACAATCATTCCTCCTCTAGGTTGGAGAAAGGCTGCTAAAAAGAGTTCGGAAATCTTGTTTTCTTTTTTACTGTTGTTTTCTCGAGATATGTCAAATGGCCTGTCTAAATCAAACAAGGTCAATGCTCTGTGTTCTATAACACACTTGGGTGCATAAAAGCATGTATGACAATTCTCTCTTCTCTATTTTAATTTTGTCTCCACATGAGAAAGACAGCTGTCATTTACATGCCATCATGTGCTCAAAATAAGTTTTTATATTGAGGACTTTTTGTTGTCTTCTATGCCAGAGATTTTTGTGTTGGAAAAAAAAAAGTCATAAATCTTTACTCATTTCATTTGTTACATATTGCATTCTGGCTTGCAGCATATCTGATGAGGAGAGAGGAAGAGAGACAACAAAAATTATATTTTTGTTTACTTATAAAATAATTGTTTTGATTCTGGACTACCGTGCAGCTTCATGAAAACCTTCAGGAATCGATGACTGTTTTTTCTTCATATGAATATCGGGTGTTATATAAAGTTAACTGGGGTCTTTTGTTTTCCATTATGACATGGACTTACTTAATGTGGCATTTTAATGGATGAATGATGGACTGGTGTTCAAAAGAAGATTGGGTAAAAATTTGTCAATTAAAAGAGAATAACCCCCAGTGTCAATATGGTAATAGCTGGCCCTCCCTAAACTCGCCACTGGAGAGGACTAGATTATGTACACAAGACTATGTCAGCATATTGTTATTTTCATAATATTTTCTTATCCTGTAAACGAGGATACTATTGAACCCTTTGTTGTGCTTGTGATTGAAATCATGATGTTGAGATCAAGTCTTGCAGCACACTTACTACTCTCTTCAAAACAAGGAAAGTGATTTAGGTGAAAAAGTGAGAATTAATCATTGTCATTTCTCTCTTGCCCCAGTACAGTGAATATCTTCAGGTCCTAAAGAAGCACTTTAACAGCAGAAATCAAGAATGCTCAAGATTTTGATTAAATTTCAAATTACATGTATAGTCCTACTTTTGTTAAACGTTTTAATTTGGGCTAGTTGGAGGCTTGGTCAGATTTTGTATTTGAAATTAAGGTGACTTGGAAAATTTCGTTTTGGAATGTAGTTGATTGAAACCTCATCAGTATAAGGTGTATTCCATTTGAAAATCATTATCTTAGATTTTTGTTTCTGAACCTGAAAGATGATCGGTAATTTTGAAGAAAAGATCAAGGGGGGGGATGAAAGCTTTTTCGGTGGCTGGCTGAAATAGGTATACATGTATTTCAAATCATCTTCTGTGTATCAAAGCAGATGTACATGGCAGTTTGTTGTGAGAGATACTCATCACATGAAAATTTAACAAATCGTATGAAGGTTTTGATATTCAAAGATAATCAAATTCCCTCTTATGCATTCATAAGTTTAGTTGTCTGCCATCATGGAGCAACAGAAACTCCCCAGGCTTTAACCAATAGCACTTCACTTTTAGTGTTTGTAATGCCCTTTTGGCTCTTAGCAGATGATGTGTACTTGGTAAGAGATAGGAACCATAGGCATTTGACTTGATGGTATTCAGGCATCACTTGTGCCTGATTTAAATCCATGAAGTAAACTATTCATACTTGTTTTGTTATTGCAGTTCTATGTGTTCAGCTGTAAACATATTCTAGGCATGGTGAATTTTTTCAGTCTCAACTGACGACTTCAACAGTAATTTTGTGCTTCCATGCGGAATGCAGATTTTAGCCATGTTGAAGCAAGAAGCAAGAAGTAGGTGTAGAAAGATTGCTCATCGTTCCTCTTTTAGATCTAATGCCATAAAATATCCTGTTACTGGGGACTTTATATTGAAAATGCGATGATTCAAGCAGATAACATTTTTATTTTCTGTCATGTTATTATTACAAAGTGAATAAGTAACTGCCAAGATAATTATGTAAAATTCTGCAAGCTAAAGTGTAAAATGGTGAAGTTTACTGAGTGAAGAAATACATTTTTATGTTATGTACATAGACAAATGTTAAACTGCAACTTTTTGGTAGTTTCCTTTATACTGCATTGGTTTAAAGTGTCTAGATTGCCCAACATGTGATTATTTGGGGATGTAGTGATCGGAGCTTCATAATTTGTAGGGTATGTTCTGGTTTCTCATTGAAAAGGGTGTTTTATTGTACAAACCATGATGGTTAAGGACCCTTTAAAGATGGCTTCCGTTAATAGTATTGTAACGCAAGGCACAACGTGTCCATGCAAAATCTCATTGCCCATCTGTACTCCTATCGTATATATGCCCAATCTGTCTAATATTTTCATGAATACAAATACTATCGTTGATATGTTGCATTTATTACTGTATGAATTATTAATACACATTGAGTTTATAAAAAGGATTTCTTTTTAAAAATGTAGCATCTCGTGTGTCAGATTGTATGATTGGTTGTCTCTCTCTGATTCCTTTAATTTGTACTCTTATATCAAAATGGCACATTAACAAATAGAAAGTACTAAGCTCTTACATGGATTGGAAATTTCTTTCATCTAAAAAAAAATATGTACCATGATGCTTTGAAATCTTGAACTTGGAAAGAAAGTGTTGATGGCATCACTGAGTACTGACATGCACTTAAAGTGGCATTTTGTATGAAGCCACATTGCTCAAATATTTAAAAATTAAATAGAAAAGGGAAATATGCAGTGAAGAATAAGAACATGGATGGAAAGAGGAATATTAGAAGAGAGTGAGAGAGATGAAGAGGAGAGATGGGACAGAGCTAAAGAGATATGGAGACAGGTAGAGCGAAAGACAAGAAAGGAGTTGTGAAGAGACAAAGAATAAAAGGAGAGATGGAGAGAGTGCCAGAAATATGAAACTGAGAACTAATATAAATCAGATGAAAACATTTTCAACATATACATATGCAGGACTCCACACTAGTTTTCATATAATTCATATAAGGGTTCATTTTCAAAACTGAACATTGGATCTTGTTGCAACACAAATTTTCAGAGGACAGAAAATATAGGTGATCTTATGACCATAAAACCATGTTAGTGTTGAGCTTGAGCCCTATTGTATTGCCTCAGAGCTGCAGGGGGGGGGGGGGGGGGAATGTGTTCCCCCCCCCCAATAAAAATTTGAAATTTTTATATACACACTTGCATATACATGTACTTTCATACCCCTTCCCCTCCGCTTCCCAATACCAAATTAATTTTGATCTTTTCTTATATTTTTCACAGTATTCCACTCAATCAATCGTGCATGAATATTCTCAGTTTATTATACCGGTAATCATTCAGTACAAGAGCTAGCCTTCCATATATCAACGCAGCGTAGCTTTATACTGCTAGCATTCACTACAATCACCGAAATAATTACAAATTCAAATGACAAGCTGGACAGATGCTCCAGCATCAAGTACTCCAGGCTTTCTTTCACCAATGATATAGGGGGTTGGGATTTGCCATTGGGTTTTAGGTTAGGTTTAGGGGAAGGGTTAGGATTAGATATAGTGTTTGGTCCAATGTTGAAGTTAAGAATTCGGTTAAAGGCCAAGTCCACCCTAACAAAAAGTTGATCCTGCTCAGTATGCAAATGAGGGAACCGGTGACATCACCCACTCACTATTTCTTTTGTATTTTATTACATGAAATACGAAAAATTTAAATTTTTCCTTGTTATAATGTGAAACAAGGTTTGATTCCTCGCTGAACATGTGCAATTGCCATTGTTGCAACCTATACACAATTCAGTGAGAGCTTCCTAATTGTGAAATCTGCAGAAATTAAAATATTCTATATTTCACATAATAAAATACAAAAGAAATAGTGAGTGGGTGACGTCATTGGTTCCCTCATTTCCATACTGAGCAGGATGTGCATATAACTGTTTTGTGAAATTAAGCGAAACTTTAAAATACCATAACTTTCTTATTTTACATCCTATTTTGACGAAATTTTCAGTATTATGCTTGTTGGATTTTTCTCTATTTATTAAAATTAACTTTTTGTTAGGGTGGACT
Organism: Heliocidaris erythrogramma; assembly: GCA_025617745.1. Classification (NCBI taxonomy): domain Eukaryota; kingdom Metazoa; phylum Echinodermata; class Echinoidea; order Camarodonta; family Echinometridae; genus Heliocidaris; species Heliocidaris erythrogramma. The sequence goes on from CM046853.1 coordinate 47,524,780, forward strand.
TGACCTTTAAGTATGATATTGACCTCGGAGCAATTTTTGCAGGAGCATGCGATGTGCAACCGTTTGGACAATATCTTGCCCACACCCTACAGGTCACTGATCAAGCTCATAGCAATGGCAGCATACTTTGTCATCTTGTCTTCACACAGTCATGAGTCACAAACTTGCTACTGGTGCCCTGAGACAAAACAAACACAAACCAATACAAAACATGCTATACAACTTTAATGACTTATTCTCTTCATATACTGGATCAAAATTTAATTTTGACAAAATCCACAAACATTTTATGATAGGATAGGGAGTTTTCAATTCAGCAAAACTTTAAGATTGCACATTTTTAAAATGTGCAAGCTTCTTCTAAAACAAGAAATACATGTATAATTAAAATAACCAATGATATGAAGAAGTTACTTTTCAAATAACAATCCACAGATGAAAGTAAAGTAAGAGTGGCTAAGCAGTGTACTACTTTAGATGATATTCAAAATCAAATACCTTTAAAAGGTAATGAAAAAGGTCATGATTATAGAAAATAATTATGCACAAAAATTAAGTCATGATGATACAGGTACATGTATTTGCCAGAAAATCAATGACAATATTTTTCATGGCTTTTGACAGTATGACTACAAAAACTAGCTGAGACATTGAATCGAAATGAGCTAAAAAATGAGAAAGTTGGGGACACAGATTCAATTTTTAAAATAAGATGAATTACTAGATCACAAGATTGTGGGTGTGGAGATTACATGGAGAGAGTCCAGAGGATTTGTATGAGTTAATAGGCAAAATGGAATCCATTTACTGTAGAAACTTTCTTGTCACAAACTTTGCGAGGGGTCCAGATTCACAAATGTTTCATGCCATGAAAGAAATGAATCACAACACTGACATTTGGAATTTGTAAAAGTTTATTGCCAAGAAACCTGCTATCATTACCAATTCATGAGAGTTTCATGTAGCAAAAGTGTTTCTGGCTTCACATAACCCATATCATTTATCATGAAAACACATGGCAATATAACTCCACATTTGATAATTGCACAATATTGCCTGTTACAATGATAATAAACAGCAAATAGCAAACAGCTAATCTGATAATCCCTTCATACTGGTTGCTATGGCCATTTGAATACCCAGTTTTACTTGGGAGCACACAGATTAGCACTCTTTTTTTCCGAACTTAAATGGCCATTTTTTTCTGAATAGGAGTTATTGATTGCTGGTTACATACTCATTCTACATGTGATATTTAAAGGTGTTATAATTGAGTAAACTAGGCAAGTGATATACCATTGGAAAGCTGAGAATCTCTACTTTCAGAAAAAGTATAAAACCCAAAAAATAATTTTGGCGACTTATTGTAGGTTTTGAGGCGTCTGGTCACATATGTGCTATTTCTACTGAAACTTGGTGTTACAGAATCCATTCTCATTGTTGAACTAAAAGAAATGTGTCCTACAATCTCAAAAAAGTCTTTAAGCCAAGACAACATAGAGAGCTAGCCTACATGTTACAGATGGGCTTACCCAATTTCTTGTTTAATGCTATGTCATCTTTATTCCGCATTATAAATTGAAAACTAAGACACTTTGAATTCATGATTCAATAGTACTACAACTGTTAAACTAAACATCTGTTTCCTACTCATTGTTGAATCACACATAAGCTGCATTACAACACCCTGCAACCTACTCAGTGCCAGGAGGCCATGACAGTTGCTTGCCACCTATGACATGGATATGAATGTGGTAGACGGACTGGCAGCCATGTTTGCCATCATTGACCACTAGCCGATATCCGTCTGCAAGTCCTTGCTCTTGTGCTACTTTCTTTGCTGTGTACATCATCTGGCCAAGTATCTACACATTTGAATCAGAAATGGATAAAAGAAAAAAATGAAAGTTGGTCAGACACTTCAAAAAATTGGCTTAAATCTCACTTTAATTGTAGCTCAAAGCTGAAAACTGATGCACAATTTAATCTCCAGTAAAAGACATTTGTATTCTTTTATTTCATTTGATTTTTTGTTTGATTCCTGTTTAAAAAAGTTGGTTTTGGAGTCAAAATATTGAATTTCTCTGAATATACCTCCTTCTCAAACCCTATTGTCATGTGACTCACGGACTCATGTGACTATACATATTTGAGAAGGAAAATAACCAGAAAAATTCAATAATTTGACAACAAAACTGAATTATTGCAACAGGAATCCCATAAAAAATCATATCAAATGAAAGATTATATATATATTTTACTGGAGAAATAATTGAGGCATGAGATTTTAGCTTTGAGCTAGAATAAAAGTGAAATTCAAGCTAAGTTTTGAAATGTCTAACCAACTTTTACGTAGTAGAATTTATGTACATACTAAGTGGTAGCAGATGTGTGAATGAAATAAGACGATTATTGCGATCTGAGATCCTGTTTCTCAGGCTTCACTTTCTCTGGCGCAAATTAGAATCAAGTGGATGTTTTTCACTAGCTGCTAAATTTGTGTCCCAACATCAACTCGCGAAACTCACGCTCGCTACTTTTCTCTGTATTATATCATTTACATAATCGATAGCCTCGATTGAGGACCGGTTTACAAACTGATATGACTCAGCCTAATAGAGATTATTGATTTGGGTGTTTTTTTCCCCACATGGCTTTTTGATACCCCACATGGCTTTTTGATACCCACTCAGAAACAAGAAATACTCAAACAAGACTGAAATTTTAGGTTGAAACTTTTCAATATATTTTCTCAAGCAGATAAATGAATTATATGGATAATTCAATAACTTCATTTTTTACTCAAAAGATAAATTTCAGGTGTCTTAACTTCAATCATGTTGGTGGGGCTATACCTTGATTTTATACAACACCTGGCCTCCTCGGCCATAAATGGTAACCTTATTTTATACAACACATGCTCCAGTTACAATTGCTCTGCGATCATTACCCAAACTTCAAGCCTGGAGCTAATACTACAAGGGCAACGCTAATTGTAGGATCCCCTCGCCGGGTACCAGTGGCCTATATACATCAGAACAAGTTAACTCCATTAGACTAGATACTGTTATATTACTAGGCAAAGAAGTTACTAATACCTAGGGATTGGATGTACAGAAAGTTTACTACTTTATGAAATGACCCATGAGAAGATCTGAAAATAAACTCTCATGTACATAATTAGCAATTTTTGCATATTTAATGAGCTGTGACCTTTGACCTACATATTCAACATTACTTATGTAAACCATATTTTTGCATATATAATTAGCTATTTTCACATATTTAATGAATTGTAATCTTTGACCTTTGACCAACATACTCGAAGATCGAACTTAGGCTATATCTTCATACCATGTACCTTCTTACAAAATTCCATTAAAATCTGTCTAACATTACTAAAGTTATCAATGGAACCACATTTTCGGATACATACAGTAAATAGCTATTTATGCATATTTAATGAACTATGACCTACATACTCCGAAATCAAACTTGGGCTGTATTTTGATACCATGTACCTTCATACCAAATTTCATTAAAATCCATCAAACACTACTAAAGATATTGAACGGAAACCACATTTTTGCACACATAATTCGCTATTTTTGCATATTTAATGAGCTATGACATACTCTAAGATCAAACTTACGCTATATCTTCATACCATGTACTTTCTTACCAAATTTCATTTTAAAATCTAACATTACTACCGGAAACCACATTTTCGGATTTTGCATATTTAATGAGCTATGACCTTTGACCTTTAACCTACATACTCCAAAATCCAAGGCTGCATTTTGATACGGTGTACCTTCATATCAAATTTCATTAAAATCTGTCAAACATTACTAAAGTTATCGAACGGAAGCCACATTTTTGGATATTTAATGAGCTATGGCCTTTGACCTTTGACCCACATACTCCGGAATCGAACTTAGGCTTATTTTGATACCATGTACCTTCATATCAAATTTCATTAAAATCCGTCAAACATTACTAAAGTTATCGAATGGAAACCGATTTGTTACGGACGGAAGGACGGACGGACGGACGCCAGCGTTGCTATATCCCCTCCGACTTCTTCGGCGAGGGGACACTAACTACTATAATCTTTGCCGTAACCCTCAAACTCTAACCCTAAACCTAGTCTAAATCTCACTTGCAACTCTAGCCCTAACACTCTATCTTTGACAAAAAGTTTGCAAGCAAATTTTGAATCACCCATTACTGTACCTGTACATCCTCCTTCTCTACAGCTGAGATGCCTGGAATGGGTTTCTTGGGGACCACCAGGAAATGAACAGGAGCTGCAGGGTTGACGTCGTTGAAGGCTAGAGTCTGCATAAAGATGAATACAGAACATTAAACAATGCCTTTGACTTGATAGTCCCCCATATTGGGATAGTTTGAACCTGATCACTCAGGGCACTCCGGTGGTCTAGTGGTTATGACACTGGTCTGGTAATCCAGAGGTCGCGGGTTCGAATCCCGCCCGGTTCCGCCTGTGATTTTTTTTTCACAGCACCCGGGCAACCTATCACACAGCAGTAGCGTGTGTCACCCCCTTGTGGGCCGTTGGAGACAAATTGAATAAATTTATTTATGACATATCACCCGACGGATTAATTCAATACCTTTGACTTGATAGTCCCCCATATTGGGATAGTTTGAACCTGATCACTCAGGGCACTCCGGTGGTCTAGTGGTTATGACACTGGTCTGGTAATCCAGAGGTCGCGGGTTCGAATCCCGCCCGGTTCCGCCTGTGATTTTTTTCACAGCACCCGGGCAACCTATCACACAGCAGTAGCGTGTGTCACCCCCTTGTGGGCCGTTGGAGACAAATTGAATAAATTTATTTATGACATTATATCACCCGACGGATTAATTCAATACCTTTGACTTGATAGTCCCCCATATTGGGATAGTTTGAACCTGATCACTCAGGGCACTCCGGTGGTCTAGTGGTTATGACACTGGTCTGGTAATCCAGAGGTCGCGGGTTCGAATCCCGCCCGGTTCCGTCTGTGATTTTTTTCACAGCACCCGGGCAACCTATCACACAGCAGTAGCGTGTGTCACCCCCTTGTGGGCCGTTGGAGACAAATTGAATAAATTTATTTATGACATTATATCACCCGACGGATTAATTCAATACCTTTGACTTGATAGTCCCCCATATTGGGATAGTTTGAACCTGATCACTCAGGGCACTCCGGTGGTCTAGTGGTTATGACACTGGTCTGGTAATCCAGAGGTCGCGGGTTCGAATCCCGCCCGGTTCCGCCTGTGATTTTTTTCACAGCACCCGGGCAACCTATCACACAGCAGTAGCGTGTGTCACCCCCTTGTGGGCCGTTGGAGACAAATTGAATAAATTTATTTATGACATTATATCACCCGACGGATTAATTCAATACCTTTGACTTGATAGTCCCCCATATTGGGATAGTTTGAACCTGATCACTCAGGGCACTCCGGTGGTCTAGTGGTTATGACACTGGTCTGGTAATCCAGAGGTCGCGGGTTCGAATCCCGCCCGGTTCCGCCTGTGATTTTTTTCACAGCACCCGGGCAACCTATCACACAGCAGTAGCGTGTGTCACCCCCTTGTGGGCCGTTGGAGACAAATTGAATAAATTTATTTATGACAATGCCTTCATTATTTAAAAAATTCTACCAGTTGTAATCAGTGTTTGAAAGGCCTGTATCATGCAACTTGATTAACTTAGAGAAACTTAACCCTAATCAGGCCAGGTTAATTTTTTTAAATTTTTTTAATTTTTTTTTTGGGGGGGGGAGGGGGATGGATTCTCCCCCCCCCCCCCCCGAGATCTTGACCATCGACCATGCGATCTACGAAAGTGCACAGAAAATGCTCCAAAATAATTTCAAATTAATGCGTGAAATAAGAATTTTGCCCTAAATCATTAAATAAAGCTCAAAAAATGCTTATTTTTGGTCTAGACACTCTTTCCCGTATTCTTAGCAAATATACTTGGAAAAAAATTCGGTATCAAAATTGATTTATGTATTTTATTGTATTTAAAATTTCTTATGTATTTCTTTTTTTTGTTTTTTATTGATTTTTTATGACATTTGTCGGGACACTTTTGCGATCATAAACAGCATCAAATAAATTTAATTTAAATCAGTAAAAGTAAAAATTTCATAGATTTATAAATTTTGGTTGAAAACAGATTTTGTATTGAAATTCTGTTTTTGAGCAAATTTTGGTCTGACGACGTGCAAGTACGAAATGTTGCGCAACTTCAGAACTGCATGCCCAGACGTCGTGAATATTGCGGACATATCGCGAGAAACGTCTGGGAGGTGGATTCTGCCCCGCCGCCCCTTTTAGGGTTAAACCCCTTTGTATCTTTCACACATCGGCGGTTCAGATGGCAGTACATGGTGGTTCTCAAACCGCCGTTTACTGTGTCCAAGCAATGGCTTAAGGCTTTGAACGCGGTGTGAATTAGGGCTAAATATCGCAATACTGAAATGCTACTGAATATTTAATATTGAATTTTGGCAATATTCGATATTGAATTTTGGCAAATATACGATATATCGCCTTCAAGCGATATTTTAACTAGATAATTCTCGACTGCGTGCAGTCAAAAGTTATGCCTCCGCCCTTGCCAGATCGGAAATACATCGCACATTCATGTTGATTTGTTTTAAATTTTGACTGAACCAGAATAACAAGCCTCTAATTACATGTTAATTGACCTCTTTGACATTTGACCTTACACCTTATAACCCCAAAATCTGATCACTTTATCTCCTCCTTGTCATGAATACAAAATAGTTGAGATATTGTGGTAACATTGGTAAACCAGAATAAAAAGCCTCTAATTACATGTTAATTGACCTCTTTGACATTTGACCTTACAACTTATACCCAAAAGTTTGATCACTTTATTTCCTCCTAGTCAAGAATACAAAATAGTTGAGATTGAGATAATATGCAAAAATAACAATTTCTACAGGGATAACATTACTGAGTTGTCAGTAATCTGAAAGTCATTCAGTTACAATATTGATCGTCTTGATTAGTTTTGTTTCGTTATGAACATGCAAACAGATCATATGCAAATTCATCATGCTTGCGTGAATATGTTAATACTTCTTTTCATAATTTTTCTCCAAATTTTAATTTTGGCTCTAACTTGGATTCTACAAATATCATTGATGAACTAAACGAAAGAGAATTTTCATACTGTGTTGAAGGTAATGAAGAAGCTAATTCTTTGTTAAAAACACATTGTAAATATTACAACAAAGATCAATTTCATAACAGTACTTACAGTGTATCAGCAAATCAATTAAGTCTTATTCATTTCAATGCAAGGAGTTCGTATAGGAATTTCGATAGAATTTGTGAATATTTAATGTTGTTAAATTATCCGTTTTCGATCACTGGTATAACAGAAACATGGATGTTAAACAGACCTAACATATTTTCACTCTCCGGCTATACATTTCTTCAGTCGGCTCATCTGTCTTCATATTTTAGATAAAATAAATTTCAATATTGATGGAGTTGAATCACTTTTCATTGAAATCATAAGAAAGACTAGTAAAAACACGATCTTAAGTTTTTTAACGCAAACCTTCAAGTAATATCAACGATTTCATTACCGGTAATTGATTTGAAAGTATATTGAACACAATTTCCCAAAACCATAAGACATGTTATATTACGGGTGATTTTAATCTGAACTTATCGGATTTTAACAAGGTCTCCAATGTCAGTTGTTTCTTGGACGTACTTTTTTCTTTTGGATTTTATCCTCTATTCAATAAACCCACTCATATATCTAATGATTCAGCTACTCTACTTGATAACATATTTACAAATTCAACCAAAGAAACTGTAATTTCTGGTATTTGCGTTTCTGACATTAGTGATCATTTTCCTATATTTCATCTTCATCAGAATGGACAGATAAGGTTAATACCACGTGTTTTGAAGGTAGTATTACCTCAACTTCAGTTGCTTCATTAACCAATGATTTGAAAATAATTGACTGGGATGTGGTATTACAATCTGATGTGAATATTGCATATGACACATTTCTTAATAATTTCACTTCATTATGTGATCAGCATATGCCTCTTCAACAGGAAAAATAACCTTAGAACAAAGATAAAAAACCTTGGATAACTCCCGAGTCCTGATATTTTGAGATCTATAAGGAAAAATAAGGAAAAATAATGTGTTGTATGGTATTTATAAATCCGATCCTTCTGCTGATAATAGATATAAATATAAGCAGTACCGTAAATAAACTAAACTCTTTAAAATGATGTGCCAAAAGAAAGTATTATTTTGAAAAATTTTAGGGCTGTGAAGTCCGATTTACATAAAACATGGAATGTTGTTAATAATATGAGTAAAAAGAAATGTACAACTACTGAAACGCTGCATTACAATGGTATAACTGTCAATGGACCAAATGAAATTGCAAATAAATTCAATAACCATTTTTTCAACATTGGAGAAAATCTCACGAAGTCCATTCCTGATTCTCAAATTTCGTTCTCTGAGTACTTAAAAAGATAATTTGTTCAGTTTCTTCTTTAAACCAGTGACTCTCAGTGAAATTTTAAATATTGTCAACAAAATGCCCAATGAGAAAGAGATCAGGGTACGATAACATAAGTATACATCTTTTAAATTCTGTAATAAATTTCTTACTCGTACCTTTAACTCATATTTGTAATCTGTCGCTACAGAAAGGCGTCTTCCCTTCTAATATGAAAATCGCTAAAATCATACCTTTAAGAAGGGGGATACAGATAATCTTGATAATCACTGTCCTATTTCAGTTTTGTAGTCTGTTTCTATAAATCTTGAAAGACTAGTTTTCAATAGGCTCTCTAATTTCTTTATTTATGATAAAATTATTTGTTATGCTGATATAAACAATCATGCAATTTGTGTTTTTATGGATCTTTCGAAAGCCTTTGATACCATGCCCCATGATATTTTACAGGCCAAATTACGTTTTTATGGTGTTAGAGTTTTTCCTCATAAATGGTTTTAGTTATCTTTCCGACAGGAAACAGTATGCATCTGTAAATTCTCATAATTCTCTCTATAAACCAATATTATACGGTGCACTCAGGGCTCTATTTTAGGACCTTTATTATTTCTGATCTATATGAATGATATTTTTTAATTTGTAAACAAATCTTTCGGCATATTACTTGTCCATTGTTCTTCTTTCTGCAAATTTACTCATTTTGCTGACGACACGAGTGTTCTTGCCTCAAGTGGAAACTTTGATCTTTTAATTCATAATCTGAATGTTAATTTAAACATCTTTGAATGTTTCGAAAACTAAATTTTTGATATTTAAAAGCGCTAGGAACTCGAATCATATATATGATGTCTCTATCTTTATCAACAATAAACTGCTGGAACAGTGTAGAGTTTTTAATATCTTGGAATAATTTTAGATGAAGACTTACCTTGGACTTCTCATATCAATTATGTCACTAAAAAGGTTTCTCAGAGTGTCCGCATTATTAATCATTTGAAACATCTTCCTCTCCGCATTTGGTTTATGCTGTATAACGCATTTATTTTGCTGTATATTATGTATTGCAATTCTGTGTGGGCAACGAAATTTGGAAGTGTTTGATAATGAATAAATGTGCTGTCAAGAAAATAAACTAGAGATTTTGCCCAAAACTGACATGCCCCAGCTCATTTTTTTGTTTTGTTTGTCAACACTACACAAATCTTACCTTGCACGGGTAGTCCCATATATACAAGTTACACGTGCAAGGTAAAAAGAGCCTGATCACACCATTTTTTTTTCTTTTTTATTCATTCAATTTTTACAATCTTAGTTGATCCTGGAAGGAAACCCCTTTGGCAAACTGCAAGGGTGGTTTGCATGGCTCACAGTATGTGAGAAATGGTGATATTTAGATCTAGTTTTTTTTTTTCTCCCTCCACACACAGTATATATATATATATACATCCCATGTACAGCTCCGTAGACCAGTACCAGGGCAACGTTCCACCAAACCGTCATAAGTACAAGTTCGCCGACATCCCATTGAAACACGTGTTAACTTTAATACACACGTTTCAATGGGATGTCGTCGAACTTGTACTGATAACCATTTGATGAAACGCTGCCTAGATTGATAAGCCAAGGAGCTCATACAGCTACCTATGGCTATGACTGCCGGACGCTAAACATCTTCTTTTTTTTTTTTTTACTTGGCCTTATTGCTCGATTGGTTTTGATGAAATGGGCCTAATCATGGAAAAAGTCATCTCTCATTCATTGTGTACGCACACACTGGCGTGTTATGTCTATTGAGGTGGAATGATGTCACCATCCTCCATTGGCATTGGATGCAATAAACCAGGGGCCTGGGCACATCAGCAAGCAATGGTCATATTGACCATTAGGATCATATACATGTGTGTATACTGGGTATTGGGGATACAGATGTAATTTTGTTTCAAATGGAGGTTTTTGTGGGCAAACTGATACTTAGGTATCACTCTATACATATTACGTTATAAGTTCGTTAAGATACAAAATGTAGAAAGTTATAAAAACTTACATTTACAGCCTTGTTTTTCGTACTTGTTACCCACACCTCCATACGGATGACGACTGCTCTCAATATGTTGCGCACTAGTGAGGCCGCTCTACATGGTTACGCAAAATAGATACGTACGCAGAATGTTACGCACACAAGCTATTCTACGAAGACCTGGAAGGGCCAAACTGACGACGTAAAAAAATAAAAATTACGTACGTACAGTGATGCAGTTTAGGTATGGGATGTGTGTTGGCTGCATTCCTACACAGTCGGCAATGGCGTGTAGGCCTACCTATGAGTGATTTGAGGCACTCATAGGTACACGCCATTGCCGACTGTGTAGTAACGCAGGCAATAGCGAGTATGATACTAATATGTATCACTGTGCATTTTTGGCAATATTTAAGTGAAACTCACATATTGCAGTTTACGTAAATCTAAATACTTATGTTGAATAATAGATGATTAAAACTTACCAGTTTGTTTTGTGACCTTTGAAGAGGGTTTCCTGAAATTTTGGGTATTTTTTGTTGATAACTCCTATCGAGACTGTCCCGTCAGCATCCATTTTGTATTTTTCACGATTATGATGAAGGGAGCCCTCAGCGCTCGTAGTGGTACCGGCGCGATCAGTTCGTCAATCTCCTACGAAGACCTGGAAGGGCCAAACTGACGACGTAAAAAAATAAGAAATATTACGTACGTAATAATTACTACGTACGTACGTAATATTTTTTTTTTTACGTCGTCAGTTTGGTCCTTCCAGGTCTTCGTAGAATAGCTTGTGTGCGTAACATTCTGCGTACGTATCTATTTTGCGTAACCATGTAGAGCGGCCTCACTAGTGCGCAACATATTGAGAGCAGTCGTCATCCGTATGGAGGTGTGGGTAACAAGTACGAAAAACAAGGCTGTAAATGTAAGTTTTTATAACTTTCTACATTTTGTATATTAACGAACTTATAACGTAAAATCTAAAGAGTGATACTTAAGTATCAGTTTGCCCACAAAAACCTCCATTTCAAACAAAATTACATCTGTATCCCCAATACCCAGTATACACACATGTATATGATCCTAATGGTCAATATGACCACACCAGGAATAGTGGTCATATTGACCACTACGAATACAATATGCAAAAATAGTTCGTATATTCTGTCGCGTGTTGTAAAGGTATGGGGGGAAAATAAGAAATATTTTAAATACTTGCTTTCAAATTCAGGCCTTAAAAATCTCACTCCTACCTCAAATGGCCGTTAGGAAGAACTTTTGATATTTTCAGCAAAATCCAAAGTCAAAATCTTGTCCAAAACCGGAGAAATCCCCGCCGATTTGTTTCGCGATCGCGTGTTGTTTACATACTGCCGATGTCTTAGACTAAAATCGGCCAATAAAATTTTTGTCCACGAAGAAACTCGGATCGCAAGCGCACATCGATCTTTACGATCGCGCACGCAGAAAATCAGGACTTTTCCGTGTATGCCACAGGGACCGAATTTTTAAGGACAAAACGCTTTTGGGGAGATGTCAGCGCCCGCGGCGACCAGGAAATGTACACATTGACTCCGATAGCTCGTTTCGCGAGAATCAACAGTAAATTGCGGATTTGATTTTTGGAAATATCTTTTCCAACATCGGTGAGTTGAATTTATTGTATTTCTTGGATATTTTGTTGTCGGTTTTTGTAAATTAAATGCCGAGTGAATGTTTGTGACTTTTGTGCAGTGGTGTTTTAAAAAGTTGAGGTGTATGACTGCCTACATTATACACACGAAATGTACCTATGAGACTGAGAGGAATGTAGCTATGAATGAGTGAATATGACCATTGCTTGCTGATGTGAGGTACACGCCATTGCCGACTGTGTAGTAATCCTAATGTCTCATGAAATCTATTTTTGAACAAAATTATTCATACTGATGGCAAGAAGGGACTCAAATACTGAAATAGTACGGTAAGTTAACATTTACTGAGTTAGTTTGTACAAAATCCAACCAAGTCAAAGCGCCTGCTCTTCCCTTGCATTACCAACAAATAAGTCAACATGTGGGACAACAATACACCAGTCAACTATAAAAACAACCAAAATTATGGGAATATCAAACGAAAATCAGCTCTATTTTAAATTATTATACACACCGTATCATCTTCATACAAAATAGTTGCAGGGATTTCCTTCCGTATAATCTTGGCAAAGATCGTGTCTCCGCCTGCTTTGGCCGTCTGGGCTCGAGTTTGCTCGTCTGCCATGCTGATTAATATTTCTGAGAGAGTTGTTGGGCCGATGGCCTTGTATTGGCTAGGCTGCGCTGGGTGTGACCGTGGCGTGACCATGGGCGTTACTGGGTACGGTGCGCTGCTCGCACATGTGTGCATGTGGTATTAAACAATTCCAAGAAGTCCTATATAAAGCCTACAGGCTACACTACAGCAAGGATAATGATGAATGAAAATATTATGTACTGTATTTGTAAATTCATCGGAGAGCTTTAAAATAAAGGAGAGCTTTAACATAAAGGAGAGCTTTAACATAAAGGTTAACAACTCTATGAGCTAGCTCGGGCTAGTTGGCACAGTAACTTGCTGACTTTGAAGTGACGACCACGCCCATTCACTGCTCAAAGCCAGCGAGCCCAGGCCCGCCAGTTCTCGATCTCTCTAGCTGCCGTCTAGCTGACGGGGGCTGTCGGCTCCCCCTCCCACTTCCCATAATTTCTTCACCTCTCTCACATTACCACATCGGCCAGTGCGCATAATTTTTTCTCCGCTGCATCCACCACCTTCCTTTTGAGCAAGCTAGCTCTCTATTTCTTCGGCTTCTCGGTTTTTGCCCCCCCAGCTCACAGCTCACGGTCACATTTTTTTCTGTTTCACCTCCTGATTCTTTTTATTGAATACTAAATACTTCTTCTTTTCTACACCTATAGGGTCCAGGGCCTATATTCTCTTCCTTTATAAAGGCCATTTCCACATCTTCTTGTACACCTCTTCTTCCTAGCTCCTTTAATTGCCTGAGAACACTGAAATATATAATTTTAATCCATAACCAAAGTGAATAGCTATTCAATAATTTTCTTATATTTCCCCAGCTTTGTGACTCAAGGGCACTTAAGCTAGGCCCCCACCCCCATAAATTTGTGATTTGCCAAATCAACAATGAGTTATAAGGGGCGGGGGGCAACATTTATTTGTGGGCCGGAAGGATCCCCAAAAGCATTCCCTCAGAACCACACCTGAGTACAGGGGCGTCGCTGGAGGGGGAGGGGGTGTGGAGTGTTACACGTACCCGCCCGCCCGCCCCCCCCCCCCCCAACTCAAAATTGTTGTCGGCAAATCCGCCACCTCTGCATGAAAAAAAAGAGGGAAAGGGAGAGGAAGAGGAAAGAGAAAAGGACCTTAAGAAAAAAAGAAAGGAGAAGAAAAAAAGACAAGTAAAAGGGAAAGAAAAAGGAAAGGATACAACAACAGAGAGAAAAGAAGGAAAAACAGGCCAATTTGTTTGCTCCCTCGCAAGAACATCGGAATTTTAATATTCAGGCAAAAGGCGTCTCCTTCGGCAATGGGCTGCAGCCACCACCCGAGGATTTCCAAAGTTCCGATATTCATATTCGGGCAGCAATGTGCTAGAATATCCAAATATTTGGGAAGCAAGGTTCCCAGATAATTGTGTAACTTACATGTATGTAACTTCTGTACATTTTCACTACGAAAAGTTTTTTTTTTAAATTTGCTCGCTCGCTTCGCTCACTCGCAAACATTTGGAAATGGAATAGTTTATATTCTAGCAAAAGACGTCCCCCTTCGGCAATTGAAACTATGGCATTTCATATTCCTTACTTCTAATCATTAAAGAATGTGATGGTATTTCAAGATCAAACATAATGAGTTTGGATAATTATTAGTTTTTAGTAAAAATGTATCATAATTCTTATTTATTTTATCCAAAAATATTTGGGGGGATAATAATACAGACCATCCCCCACCTCAATTTTTTTTTTTGGGGGGGTGGGGGTGGGGGACATATACCCCATCCCCCAGGGGGGAATGACACCCATGCCCCTGATGATTTTTCAACCAAGGAAATGAACAAAAAAAAAAAACAGTTTTTCTGTGCCAATGTCCACTATGATATATTATAAATCACACATTGCTCCACCAAGATATAGTCATTTTTATATCAACATTTAGAGCATGAACAAAGCATTATGAATTATGCTATACCACTGAAACTTTGATAGAAAATGTAGATGCATACTCTTTATACAGAGTTGTTCTTTATTCTCTAATAGATGCATACTCTTTATACAGATTTGTTCTTTATTAACATAACAATGTTAAACAAATGAGAAGCAGGATCATGAGGGACTAAAGGGAAACGCCATTGCACTCACAATAATTTTCATACTTTAGATTGAGTGAACTATAGGCCTAAATTTAGGCCAACTGTTTGGTATACAATTAGAAAGGGTATACCACTTTGTAATGGAAGTTATGGTTAAAAAAGAGCAGACATTCAGTAGTAATAAGATTTGTCCGTAGCAAGTAATGACATTTTTACTGCAAGTTGACTAATCGTCAAATTGTTCATAAAACCTTATGACTGTAAGAACATCTTTTTTTACAACAAAAAAGCGGCCTCGCAAAAGTTAGGATATTTATCGGCAAACTTCAAAGAAGAAGAGAAAGAGGATCTAGGGGCACACTAGGCCTATCTCCTATAGGTAAAAAGGCAAAGCTAATAAACTGCATGCCGTTCTTTCACTGAATATGAAGATTCTCAAACATATACGGATCAACAGTGCATCCATTTAAAGAATGAAAACGATATATGGCATTTCCCTCCTCCCGCGCGCTCACTTGTAAATATAGACACAAAATGATCACTGCATAATTATAATTGTTTAAACCATGTATCGGATTTAAAAAATCATAAATAGTTTATTATAGCGATAAAAGAATGTCCGTCGCCTTGCCCCATCCCCCATCCCTGAAAATGACCCGGAAAATTAAATTTTCTTACTCATAACTATACCATAAGATTATGTGAAATGGGTATACTATCAATGACAGTCAATATGTTAAATGTTAAAAGAAGGATTCTGGTTAAAGACCCAAAGACTGAGATCAGTTAATCTGCATGAATTTCAGTTAGTTTAAATTTTGGTACAAGTATTGATTAAGACTGTGTCAATACTCTTTTAAGGTCTTGAGCAACAGTTCAAGTGATTTTTAAATCAGACTTTTTGACCGAGAGTATGAAAAATGTTTGTTTTAGTTTTGGGTTTTTTGCTTTTATTTTTTTTTTTTTTTTGGGGGGGGGGGGAGGGGGTCGGAAAAACTTATGATGATCAGTAAATCATATTACGTGAGAAAAATAATGCCTTTAACAAATTAATCTATACCGCATTGGGCCTATATATTACATTTCTGTGATTTTAATGTCTTTGAATTGTAGGTTGAAACCGTTTGACAAAAGAAATGTATTTGACGCTCTTCTATTAACATGATTAATGTTTACTAGAAGTCGGTGCATTTCAGGTTCTCGTGAAATAACCTTTTATGAGAAGGAAATACATATTTGTATATATGAAAGGAAAAGTCAAATGATGAAGTATTATGAAAGATTACGGGCTACAAGGACAGAAATGCTGTATTTTTCCAGCAAAAAAATATTTTCTTTTTTCTTTTCCTTTTTTTTCCAAAATTTTTAATTCGTCTCGCAAAGAATTTAATTGAATTCCTGTTTTTTATTATAAATGAACTATTTAATGCAGCGACATTATAAGAGTGAGAACTTATGCATTATGCATGTTTCTTATTAGCAATTCCCTTGACTTTAATTCTTTGTTTTACGTTAAAAAAAATGGAGGGGAGAGAAGGGAATGAGAAATGCAAGGGAGAGAAAGAAAAAAATATTCAGATTAAAAAAAAAATATATATATTTTTTTTTTTCAATACACCTTTCATGTTTCAAATATTAAGTACATAAAAGCCAATGTATGGGTTTTTTATGCAAAACAAATCATTTAAGAAACATTGATTGCCATGTACTCTGCGGGCTCTTGTGAAAATGGTTAATTCATAAGCTCTAAAATTTATGAACTAATAGGTGCTTTTACATTCTCCCTTTCTTTTTAAACGAAAAATAAAATAAAGAAACTTGGGTGTTGATTTTATGTCATTTTAGCTAATATTGTTGAGAGAGCCTGCAAGCATTGTAAGTCAACTTGTTTATACATGTAGAGTTAAAATGTGTTTGTATAAATTGTTGCTATTACAGATAAATATATGTACTTTATCGTTTGAGAAATTATGCAGTTTACATGAGGTTTGATCTGAGTCCTTGCTTTTGATAAAGAGGGGTGTTGGTCAATGAACCAATGATTGAGAATAGCTACATTCTGAATAAAAATGGATTTCTGGTACAAAAATGATCATTGTACAGTCCAGATTAAGTTCTTGCATAACTTTGTGCTTTTTTTTCTTGTTTTTTTTTCGGGGGTGGGATTGTGTGTAGAACATGAGTGCACACTCATTTTGATGCTATAGCTTATTTATCAGTAGATATGTTATTTTTCGATTTGGAGTTCAAGAAATCAGTGGGGTTTTTTTAATATATATATTTTTTTAAATTTTTGTATTCATTCTATGATCATGATGACGGTGCTTTTATTCTGATATTCACATAATTTGGGTGTTTTGTTTGGTAGCAATGCTATCAGATGATGACACGCACAGTACATTTTGTACTTCTGTTAATCTGGAAGGGCTTGAAATAACTTGTCGCTATGCAAAATAAACGCAACTGAACCTTGGAAATCCATTTCCCACCTATTGTTTAGATAATAGTTTAGCAATGTGAGTGGAATCTTAATAGATTCCACTATCATTCCTCGAACGAACCAGTGTAATTTAATTGGTTTCATAGAGACTGATATGGAAATTAGTTGGATGCGCAACGTTCCTCTAGGCACACATTATAGAGTCTGGAAATATCCCGTGGACACTGAATTGATTGTTATGTTTTACCGAGTGCTATTCTTTAGAATTTTATATATTTTTTTTTTATTTTTTAGAGTTGATACCTTAACATCTGGTTGGAAATACGTAGCCTCTTCTAATAAATAGCACCAGTAGTGTGCCTTTCATTTGAATAGTAGTTAAAGTGAAATCGTGATTCTTAGGCATTACATTACTAGTATGCCATTTGAATTGTTAATCAACTGTAATCACAATAGGCTGTATCATGCAACTATTTTGCAGTAAGCAGTCAGTTTGAATACCAGTCTGTTTGAATACCAGTCTGTTTGTTTTCTTTTCCTTTTTCCTTTTTTTTCTCTTTCATATTATGTCAAAAGAGAAAAATGGCATCTGTGTAAGAGACCTGTTTACTAATTTTATGCATAGTTTCTCCTGACAACTCAAAAGCTTGCCATAGGCTTGCCCGACATAGCAACAACTAATGTATGCAAAATGGATTCCATCCATAGAGATACCATTATGCAGGTGCACTAAATATTTGGTAACTAAGGATTCTGGAGAGAAACATGAATAAATTTAAATACATTAGTAAACAAGTCTATTGTATATGCAATAGACCGCTTCGGTGGCGTATGTAAATTTTTATGCATACCTTTCAGACAGGGGTTTTTCTTGACGGCCTGAGGGCTTGCCGGACGTGGCAACAAGTAATGTATGCGGACTGGATTCCAGGCGTTGAGGCTCATTTGTGAAAAGCAGGTTCATGGAGTGGCTCGTCACTGGGTGCTCGGAGAATGTATGTGCATGGGTTTGTATGCATTGCGGAGGCGGTCTATTGAAATGTGTAGCAGAAAAGAAAACAAAATGTGAAGAATTTCTTGTTTATTATTAAGTATTGAACTTGCAAGCGATGTAAATTCATACTTGCCACGAGTGTGTGATGTGTTTAGACACTATGTTTCACCTTTTTTGAGATATTTTCATAGGTCAAACTCTCCCGCAAACTCGTCAGAGTTCATTTAAATAATACTGGTTTTTGCATAATTATGCATGCTGCTGAAGAAAGTGATGTTTGAAATTTGATTGGCTTATCTGAGCAGACAGGGCTGTTGCTCTGCCAGACAACATTTGCACTAATGCGAAGGATTGTGATGTACTTCAGTAACAAAACCGATAATCCGCGTGGCACGTGACCCTGTCGAATTAGTGCTTTGATTTGGGGTGGTTCTGCGCAGGGCCGCGGACACCCTGTTTGCCACACCCATTTATAATGTATATGAGTGGTGGCGGCGTGGCCGCGCCCCTGTCTGGAATCATACCCTTAGACTTACAAACATGTTACTTGCTACGAGTGTGTGATGTCACGTCACACACTCGTAGCAGGTATGAATGTTTAGACATTTTGCTAAGGTTCACCTATTTAATGATAGTTATTGTTATATAGGTCAAACTCGTAAGAGTTCATTTGAATAATAGTATTGGTTGTTGCACATGTATGCTGCTGATGAAAGTGAAGGTTTGAAATTTGATTGGCTTGTCTGAGCAGCCAGAGCTGTTGCTATGCCAGACAACATTTGCGCTTAAATGTAAATTTATAATGCGAAGGATTGTGTCGTAGCAGTATATTGTAACAAAACTGATAAGCCGCGTGGCACGTGGCACGTGGCACGTGGCACGTGGCACGTGTCGCTGTTTACTTGTTGCTTTGATTCTGGGGTGGTTCTGCGCAGGGCCGCGGACGCTCCGTTGCCACACCCATTTCTAATGTTTAAGAGTGGTGGCGGCGTGACCGCGTCCCTGCGTGGAGTTGCCCTTAGACTGGCAGATGGGGCAGATCATTCACCTGAGACTCTTATCGTTTTCTTTTCTTTTCCCCCCTCTCTTATTGGGAAAGGCATTTAAGGGTATCATTTTCAATACTGGTTAGGAAAATAAATGCAACGGAATAAGTCAATAATTGATAGTCCTGTTTTTGTTTTATCACGCTGTTCATATCACTGTATTGATTGATACTTTAGTATAAGCATTGGCTGTTGTGCATATTGATCTGTATTCAAGAAATAATGTTTTTATCGTTATTCATATATTTATATATCTCAAATCTTGATTTGTCTTCAGGTATAGAGATGGTCTTTTCTGTGTTAATAACTGCCTCATGAGTCTTGGGCTCCTACATTGCACTATATGGATTTTCCATTACGAGTATAAATTAGTCATGTTAATGATTGAGCTTAATGGAAATAAAAGGGTAAGTTAAATTGATAGATTAAGGTTTGTGGAGTCTAATATTGATGGCTAGTGGTCATGGTATTATTTGTAACTTTAATCTTATTTGGGTATTACAGGTGTGAATTTATGTATAACGGGCTTAGGTGCAAGGTGCACATGTGACATCAAAAATTCAAGGCAGTTTGCATGATGCAGTTAGTCGTTATCCAAGAAGTGTATATGTCCTTTCTTCCGGAATTATGAATTATGAATAAAATAATACTTATCATGGTGGGTTATCGAGGAACGGTTAATGAACATAATATTGTCTTTAAATGTTAAAGGTATAAGGATTCAAAGAAGAGAGGTTCGATTATTAATTGGAGTAGACAAAGTAAGAGGAGATGTAATATTTTTTTCAGGAAACATTTAGTACTATTGATGTTGATGACAAATGGAAAGCAGAATGGGATGGGGTTAGTTATTCAGTCATGGTACCAATCACAGTAAAGGGGTTTGTGTATTGATTAGATCTAAGCTGCATTTTAAGGTATTAAAAACAAATATATTTGGAAGGCGATATAATTATATTAAAGGATGGTGAAGTTCAGGGGATCCGTCTTGTGTTGGGAAATGTTTAATTTCCAAACAGGGATAAAGAATTTCCAGTTGGAATTTCTTCGCATTTTAGAGAGAGGTCTTGAAGAGTTTAATAATTTAAACAAAGGGAGGAGAATAGGACAGGCTTTTAATTTAGAATTTGATGATTTTCAGAGGAAATTCGATTTAATTGATATTTGGAGAAAGGAGAATTTGGAGAAAAAAGAAATTTACGTATCGACAGAAAAATCCTTTAATTCAAAGTAGGTTAGACTACTGGATAATAACCAGTGGACTAGAAGAGCAAGTGAACGTTGCTTCAGCAGCCCCCGATCATTCGGCTATTGAGTTAGAACTAAAACTTGCACATGAAATTTTTAAACGAGGACCATCCTATTGGAAGTTTAACAATAGTCTTTGTTTAGATTCAGAATATACAAACGGCATGAGAAACGAATAACTTGCGTGATACAAGTGTAAGAAAACGGTAGATAATAGACTTTTATGGGTTTTCGTTAAAATGAAAGTACGAGATTATACAATAAAATACTCTAATAAAAAACAAGAAAGAAGGTTACTTATGAGTAAATTGCAGGATGAACTGTAAAATTGGAGGAAAATTTGGCTTTAGATGGCGATAGAAATACACTAGAAGAGTTAAATTAAAAAGAGCAGAGTTAAATTGGATATACGGACATGCTTTAAGTGGTTTGAAAGTTCGATCTCGGGCTAATTGGTTTGAAGAAAGTGAAATTAACGATAAGTACTTTGAACAATTATTGTTAAAAGTATAGTATAATAACATTTTTATAGGGAAATTAAAATCTAATGGAGAAATGGTAATATGTCAACAGAATTTAAAAGAAATAAGAAAATTTTATTTCACGTTTGTATTTAGAAACTAATCAGAAAGATGGACATGAATCTGGACAAGCATATTTTTATTATAAGGAATTATGCGATGAAAAAATAAGCATGGGGGAATGTTTCTCCACTTTAAATGAAATGCAATTAAATAAAAACCCCGGTAATGACGGTTTGACTGTAGAATTCTATCGAATATTCTGGCCAGTGATAGGAAAAAGAGTCATAGATTCTTTTACACTTCCTTTCAAAAACGGGAACTGTCTTCGTCACAAAACAGGGGGTATAACTTTAATTGAAAAAGAAGGTAAAGACCCTCTTTTGATAGAAAACTATAGGTCCATTTCATTATTGGATGTAGATTATAAAATGCTAGCGAGCAGGATTAAAAAAGTTTTAGATATTCATACAGATCAAGTAGGCTATAAAAAGGAATATAGGAGAAGCAGTATAGATTAATAGACGATGTTATATTCCATTCGTCTACATTAAATATAAACGGTTTCTATAGTTGGCTATCGACTTTGAAAAAGCGTTCGATTCCGTTTGGCATTCATGCATTTTTGAAGTAAATATTAAAGTCTGTACGGTTTTGGTCCTCATTTTCGTGAGGTGGACACTCCATTTGTTTATACTTTGATGTTGGGAGAGGAGTACGTCAAGGGGACCCATTGTCTCCATATTTGTTTCTTTTAGTTGTCGAAGTGTAAGCACTTGCAATTCGTAAAACACAAAATATAAACGGAATACAAATAGGACATCTTGAAGTGAATTAGTTAACCTTGCATGCAGATGACATGACTATGTTTTTGAAAGATTCAGAATCAATACGAACTCTAGAAAAGGTGTTAAATACGTTTTGGAGATTATCCAGATTAAAAGTGAACAAAAATAAAACAAAGGTATTAATCTTAGGTCCTCGTGAAAATATAAGAAATATGTTTTCACTGGGAAAGCAGGTAGAAGATGTTAAAATACTTGGGATATATTTTTCTGTAGACGTAAATAAATTATAAAGGAGATGAATTATAAAGAAATATTAAGTAAAATCAAAAGATTATTAGGCTGGTGTAAACAGCGTGATTTGACCCTTACTGGTACAATTGTTGAAAGTATTTGCCCTATCCCAACTTAATTATGTCTCTTCTGTATTATTGGTACCAATTTGGGTTTACAAAGAAGTTGAAAAAATTGTTTTGATTTCATATGGAGAGGACATGATAAGATTAAAAGAAATATCCTTTTTTTTAATTATAACCATGGAGGTTTGAAAACGATGAATTTTAGAGATATGATCAAGGCACAAAGAATAATGTGGATTAAGAGACTAATTTATGAAGACAGTGATATGAAATGGAAAAAAAAATATTTTTTATATATATTTTCTATATATTCGAGTCGATTGGAGGAAGATTTATATTTTTATGTGATTATGATATGAAAAATATTCATTTTCAGGCGCCTCCATTGAACCTAGAATACCTGTATTTGAATATTTGGCGTAAATTAAGAGAGAACATAATTATTACTAGTAACTGAGGAAATCAAATGATTTTGATCCGTTTTGGCCGGAAAACATTTTTTAATAGAAAACTATTTGAAGGGAATATATTATATCAAATTAAGCATGTTGTAGATAAAAATGGCCATTTAATGCCAGTTAGCTATTTTCTTCAAAAGGTCTTGATGCCAACGATTTATTCTACATTAGTAACATTTATTCAGCTTTGCCGGTGTATTTGAAAGAGAAAGGGAAAAAAGATGAAGAGATAAATGATACGATCGATTACTCAGAATTGATGTATAAAATAGGCGATAAAATAATATCATATTAAGGACTGACTTCTAAATTATGTTATAAAATCTTTATAGATAATAATTACAAAGGAAACCTTTGTATTTAGACACGAGGAAATAACACATTTAAATACTAAGTCTGGAGTTGCGACTTGCTTTTTGACCCCGCGATTATGCACTTTAGATGGGAAATTACGTGAATTTCAGTTTAGATTATTACATAGTATCCTATATTGTAATGATAAATAATTGTATCACTTTGTTTTTTATCATCTAACTTATGTTCTTTCTGTGGAAAGGAAATTGAGGTATACAACCACTTGTTTATGAAGTGTCAATTGGTTAAAAAATTGTGGCAAGAAATACGGGAACAAATGAAATTGATGCACTCAAATACTTTAAAATGGGAGGAAATTTTAGTTGGTTTAGACTGAAAATCAGGAAAAAAACATAATCTACATTAACCACTTAATTATAGGCCTACTCATAAAAATGCGAGATCAAAAGCAACGCCTCCAACAAAGAAAGAAATCTATAATGCACTTTTAGAAAGTAAAGAGAATGAACGGAAAAAAGCAATAGCAAGTTAAGTTAAAAAATTGAATTATTTTGAATGTTGGACGGAAGGAGGACATACAAGATAATATTCCAAACGGCTTAAAAAAATTATTCATTGTTACAATTGCCCTATATACTTTAATTCGTCACCTGTGATTTTAACCTTGTTCAGTTAGTTGTACTATGGTTTATTTATGAATGACATACATGCTATATGGAATTATATTATTTGTATTGTCTATTGCCATGTTGAATTATATTGTGTAATTAATGCTTAATTTGTAATATGCATTTTGAAAATCTGAATCAAGGAATAACAAAATTATGAAAAAAGTGTGTGTGTGAGGGGGGGGGGGGGGGTATACATGTACAGGCCATCCATGCAGTCCCCGAAAAGTGGGGGTGGCATAAGGCCCCGGGATTTACGCCAGTGACCGTGAAATAAACAGTACCTGAACTGCTTACCTCAAACTTTTAACCTCTGAACCAATCTAAATTCGCGCTTTATCAGGATTAAAATCTTGAAGTAGGGGGAGGCGCGCTTACAATAAAATATGGTGTGCTACTGTTAACAATATACTTTGCATGAAACCAAAGAAAATTTATGAAAAGCCCGAGCGATCCGAAGGGTGCAAAAAATCACAAAACAGAAAAATTAAAGGGGGGGCGCCCCTGCCTGGATTTTGGTTTCAAAAGGGGGCATGCAGTTACAAGTGCCCCCTCTATCCTCTCTATCTTTGCTATTACAGATGGCGCTCATATTTAAAAGTTCGTCAAACTTCATCGTCCGATCTCACGGATAGCGCCGGGTAAAAGGTCATCTAAGCATGCAGCATGCAGCATGCAGCATGCACTGTACTTTGTATAGCAGCGATCACCGCTAGGCCTAGGGGCTAGGAACTCGACGCGACACATGACGCCGGGTATAGTACGGGGGTACGGTGGCGATGTTTGATAGCACTATATTCTTCAGTCCCACAAACTGTGTCCTGAGTGACCTCAGTAGCAATAATGGCATCAAAACGTCGAATAGATAACATCTTGGGGCATTTATCCACTCCACCAGACCAAAATAAAGATGGCACATGTATACCGGTATATGGTCAGGTAAATAACCTAGAGCAGAAAAAATGCAGTGAACTGTCTAATGCTGGAAAGAAATCTGGAGGGACCGAACCTCGTATTCCGAAAAGAAGGTAAGCATATAAAACAGGCTCTCATGCGCCGACCCCGCCCCGTCGCGTCACTGCTTGTGTCCGTACGTGTGCTTGAGTGACAAACGATCTTGCAAATTACAACTTACAAGGTCAAGGTTGAACTTTTGGCGTACGATTCGGGTCCAAATATTGTGTGAAAACAGAAAAATAGAAACGGGATGGCAAAAGTTAGAAAGAAATTGGACAAATGTCTGATACCGATACCGTACTTTGATATGATAGTGATATCGCAAAATATATCCAGGTAACACGAATCTCTAAGTTAATTTGCAATTTGGTCAGTCATTAGTGAATTGTATTATTCAGGGACCCTGCCCTCTCCCGTTTGTTTTACATTGATTAGACATCTAAGTTACACTTAAATATCAACAGATCAATTTGTTTTTCTTGTAGACCTAGGGCGGTATTCTGAGATTCATTTTATCTCAGAAAAAATCAGATTTTAAGTCAGTGAAATAAAATACCCTTAAAATATTTTTAAACCGGTATTCTGAGAACCATTTTAGCGAGATTTTATCTCGTCTAAGACACTCCCATTTAGATTTCACTTTCATCATGCTCAGCCAATAGAATTGGTCTCTGCCACACCACGAATAGTGGTCATATTGACCACTACGAATACAAAATGCAAAAATAGTTTGTATTTTCTGTCGCGTGTAGTAAAGGTATGGGGGGGAAATAAGAAATATTTTAAATACTTGCTTTCAAATTCAGCCCTTAAAAATCTCTCCTACCTCAAATGGCCGTTAGGAAGAACTTTTGATATTTTCAGCAAAATCCAAAGTCAAAATCTTGTCCAAAACCGGAGAAATCCCCGCCGATTTGTTTCGCGATCGCGTGTTGTTTACATACTGCCGATGTCTTAGACTAAAATCGGCCAATAAAATTTTTGTCCACGAAGAAACTCGGGATCGCAAGCGCACATCGATCTTTACGATCGCGCACACAGAAAATCGGGACTTTCCGTGTATGCTACATAGCATGACATAGGGACCGAATTTTTAAGGACAAAACTCTTTTGGGGAGATGTCAGCGCCCGCGGCGACCAGGAAATGTACACAATGACTCCGATAGCTCGTTTCGCGAGAATCAACAGTAAATTACGGATTTGATTTTTGGAAATATCTTTTCCAACATCGGTGAGTTGAATTTATTGTATTTCTTGGATATTTAGTGGTCGGTTTTTGTAAATTAAATGCCGATTTTGAGTGAATGTTTGTGACTTTTGTGCAGTGGTGTTTTAAAATGTTGAGGTGTATGACTGCCTAAATTATACACACGAAGTATAGGAATGTCGCTATGAGTGGTCTCTGCCACTCTCTGGGGCAAGAGAGCGCGAATGCGTTATTTTTACAATTTTCGGCTATTATAGCTAATATGCCCAGTAATCCTCAAATTTGCAAGAATCCTACCTAGGATATAAAAAAACCCAGCAGAACGGAGGTATAGAGGTATAGGCCTATAGTGCAGCAAGATCAGATTCGTTGTCAATTGCTCGTGGTCTAGTGATGAAGGCGTCTAGTCAGACTGTCAGAATATTCTTTCTACACTGCACTCGCGTTTAAGGTCCCAGATTCGAATCCCGCTCTTTCTTGCTGATATTTTTTTCAGTTATGAATCGATAACGATAGCTTTATTCTGTTATAAATAACGGAATTTCAACAATGAAAACCAAGAAACTTGACTAATTATTCACTTGTTCAGGCGGATTTAATGGTGGCTGGGCTTTGGCCCAATTTTCAATACACGTGCATCAAAGCGCAAACGCGCTTTTTACAAGGATTTCCTGAAAATGACGAAGGTACCTTCCAGTGATTTAGAAGACCATTACAAGCATTATTGCAAGTGTGATCTTAGTTGGCAAAAATCTTGTAATAGAATTCGATAATCATATGAGAATGTAGACCAAAAGCTTCAGTCTCTCTGTATCGTCGGTTGTTCCGCTGAGACTCTGTCTGGCTCCACTAGACCTTTGTATATGGGGAAGGTTGAGAAATGTCAGAAATATTAAAGATTTCCCCATAACAGACGGTTATTTCTGTCTGAGAATGTTGCTTGAGAAATATAGTCAGTACTCCGTATATTTTTTCTTAATATGATCGCACTACTAGCCCCATACTAGTCCAAAAATATCGCATTCACCGTGCATCCTAGAGATAAAATAGCCCCTACCCTATTTTAAGTTTTATTTTGTCTTTCCCACAAATATGATTGGCGTAAACGTTTAAAGCTGTGCGTATCATGCGTGCTACATGAATAGGCACACAAGAGGTAGGAGACTGAGATAAAATATGAGATAAAATCCGAGAAAATGTGGTCTTAGAATACAAAAAGGTAAAATAAAAAATTTTAGAGGTAAAATGATGCTCAGAATACCACCCCTAGTCTTTTCTAGCTCTAGTGCCTTTTCCGCAAAACAAACTTGGCGTTTACAATGTAGATCTAGATGTAGGATGATATGATAGTTCATTTTTTTTTTTTTTTATTTGAATCTAAATTCAAGCTTGTTTTCCAGAAATTTTTGATACCATGGCGATATCCAGTCATCTTGCTCCTGTGAAACTCTCAGATGAGTTGTACATGTGAGTGGAAATTGCCATGCTGTCTCACAAAGTTCAAAAAAATTTATAAAGAAAATTTTAGACAAAGTTTAATGGTCAGCAATATTTGTATTTTTCCCTACCAGGCAAGACTTGCTCAAGTGGAATGGATGGGGATTTAGAGACTGCAAATTTGTGTTGGATCCTGTCAAAGAACTCATATCTTTTGAAGGGGACAGGTTTGTAACTCTGTGACTGTATATTTTGATCAAATATTATATTGCAATGATCCTTTCCTTTCGCTTTCAGCTTTGTTACTAGACTTTTAAAATTAAAATCACACATAATCTATTAAGTAGGTTCATTTCAGATACTTGCATGACCATCTCAAAATATGTTGTAATAGATTTGACATTTCTTTTATTCTTGTAACACAAGTGGGAATTAATTTATCTTGTAAGACAATATAGTAAACAATGCATGTTATTTTCACCTTAAGCAGAAGTCGGGTAGCTCAGTTGCAGGATTTTGTTCTCAGTATGTTAAATAAAATCTTAGCTGAAATTTTATACAAAATTAGTCACGATATATATCATTCCTGGAACTCGTGACCAACATGTAGATTTTTAATATTTAGATAAATGATGTACATATAGTAGTTTTCTTACACAATACATGGTGATACATTTCCTGGCATTAATTTACTTTCGCACCGGGTACCAAAAATTTAATTTAATCACATACCGGTAGTTTGGGTACCCTAACCCTAACCTATGTGATTAAATTAAATTTTGGGTACCCAGTGCGAAAGTAAATTAGCGCCCATTTAGGAGCTGTACATGGGATCCATATACTGTGTGTGGAGGGCTTTTGCTAAACAGTCGGGTAACGTCGCGTCGCGTTGGTAGAAATTTTCGAACATTTTTCAGGAAGGTGTCTTCAAGGGGACAAATTGAAAAAGAGTCCATCTCAGTATGATTTTTCCCGTTTAGCAAAAGCCCAACATGACAGGCCGTCTTGGTTAGATATATCAAGTAAATCAATGGTCAAGAAAGTCTTGGCCTATTTTATTCATATATATATCTATGCGTGTGTGTGTGTGTGTGTGTGTGTGTGTATTTATACACGCCAGATGGTGGGATTCACCATGTGTGACGATGTCAAGAGGATATTCCCTACATTGGTAATCTTAACTTTCAGACATTCATAACTTTCTTTTTTGTTTGACTTGTTTACTCGTACCATTCTGCTTCTCTGATTTTTATGCTTCAACTCAGTTGCTTCAATTGTTTCCCCTGTAAGTTTTGTGGCAGTGACAACTCCAACATTTCCTTCAATATTGAACTTATTCTGCAGTCCATGAAGTAGCCGAGTCGAGTCCAGTCGATGTACAATATGTGTATAATTAGGAAGTTACCAAAACTAGTTACTGCCATACTTGTCTCTCTTGCCTGTGTGCCACAAGCTGCTTATGTATCTTCATATTTTATCCTGAGGTATTTAACAAGAGTTATAATGTTAAAAAATTATAGACAAAAAGAAAACTTTCTTTGTATTCTTTTTCTTGTTTTTTGAATGATGAGCGTCCAATCTGTGTGCGGATGTAGCTCTATTTCTAAATCTTTATCATTCTATCATATCTTTGTCTTTTCTCATCTGATTTTGTTTGCTTTATATTAACTATGATAATTTTTTAGTACAAAATCCCCCCCCCCCCCCCCCCCCCCGTAAAAAAAGCCTTTTCTCCTTCATTTCATTTCTTTAAATTTTGTTTGTTTTATCCAGTAGAGCTAAGTGATATACATAGAAATTCTACACTGGATTTTGGAACTCTGTCTCAAACATTAATTATGATTTCTGCAATTTTTTTTATCCTATAATTTTTTTGCTTTCCGTCTTTACTTTCGTTATGTTATTCTGTGATTCCTTTTATCTGTTCTTCCATCTTTTATGTTACTCTTTATATTCATCCATCTATCATTCCTTATATAGTCTATCTTTCGTAGTGTTATTCTTTTTTGTCCCCGCCGAACGAAGTTCGCGAGGGGACTATGAAACGAACTCCGTTCGTGTGTGCGTGTGTGTGTCCGTCCGTCCGTCCGTCCGTGTGTCCGTCCGTCCGTGTGTGCTCAAAAAGTTAGAAAATGCTACTTCTCCGTCATTTCTTGGCCGATTTTGATTCTGATTGTTTTATCTGATAGGGCTGAGTGGGGGCTTCCAAACTTCTACACAAAATCATGAAATTCATTATGCAAATTTATTCAAAATCGACCAAAACTGCTACTTCTCCTCTATTTCACACCGTATTTTGAATCTGATTGTTTTATCTGATAGGGCTGGGTAGGGGCTGTCAAACCTCTGCACAGAATTTTGAAATTCATTAATTATGCAAATTTATTGTAATTTATTCAAAATCAATAGAAAATGCATTTATAATCATAAAACATTAATTTGATAATTCATTTCTCACATTTATCTTCAAGGTTCTATCAGAAATTCCATAAATTAACAGCCATTCCACAGATCTACACTTCTGGCGGGGACATATATTACGCATCGCGTAATTACTAATTCAGTTATTTTTAATCCTTTTATTATTTTTTCTTTCCACCTTTCCTTTCATTACGTTATTCTTTTATTGCTTTTATCATTTTGTTTTCCATCTTTCATAATGTTACCGTTTATATTTATTCTTTTTATCCTCTTTTTTTTTATTGCTTTTCCATCTTCCATCTTCACTTTCCATCTTCACATTGTTATTTTTTGTTCCCTTTTATCATCTTCTCTTCCACCTTTCTTCATGTTTATATTTATCATTTTATCATTTTTCTCTCTATCTCTCGCTTTGTCATTTCTTGCTTTTATCCTTCTCTCAATTATCTTTCCATCCTTCCTCTCGTTATGATATTCTTTGTTTCCTGATATCATTTTCTCCCCCACCTTCCTCACGTTAATCTTTATCCTTCTATCATTTATCTCTGTCTTTCTTTATATAAGTTAAACTTTTTTTATCCTATCATTTTGTCTTCCTTTTATCTTTTCTTTCGTTATGTTATTCCTTTATTCAAATTATCATCTTCTCTTCTATCTTTCCTTATGTTACTCTTAATAAGTAATGGAGTTAACGCCCTTCTGGCTCCAAGCAGACGATATAAGATATATATGTTTTACATAAAGCATGGAGTGATATAATTTTTATACAAACCTACTGTAATGCAGTGCACGATTTTTAATATTCACACAGGATTGCTGTTCCACATCATCATAAATGCAATAGTAATGTATTTTATTATAATAATCATTTTAAGATATCATTGCAATTCAAATGTTATATCTATATTATGTTATATTTCATTTATAGAATTCATTCAAAATTCTCCTTACCCCAGAAGAGGGTTTACGGTGACGTCATTCTAACGCCACATTGGAGGACAGGTAGGGGCACATGTGCATCAGGCTAGGGAAACCCATTGTAGTCTTGGCCTGGTGCATGGCTTTTCCCCGTTGTCTTGTCCTTCCGTGTGGCCGATCGCCACATCACCGAGACTGACTTCTGCTGTTTTCGACACATTTCCCGTCAAGTTCAATTTCATTTAAATCATATTAATTTTCAAATTAAATCAAAACTTTATTTTGCAGAAGTAATTTTAAATTTGATAAATCTATCGTTTCCATGTTTTACTATACCTTGCCATATCATGCCGATTTGTCTTGTACATGTATTTTATTCTATATAAGTATTGTATTTCATGAATTATTTATGTCGTATTCTTTGTAATCTAAATGTCAATTTGAATGTCTTTTTTTTTATCATGTGTGAATCCAACCATATGGTTGCAATAAATTCTAAATTCAAATAAAAAAAAAAATTCCTCATTAATATCTTTATCCTTCTATCATTTATGTCTCTATCTTTCTTTATGTTATTCTTTGTTTTTATCCACTTATTTTTACTTTCCAACTTTCCTTTTGTTGTATTCTTTGTTTCCTTTCATCATATTTTCTTCCATCCCTCCTACCCTTCTATTCTCTCTTCATAGTTCATGTTTTTCTTTGCATTATCCTTCTATTATTTTCTTTATTCCCTTGTTTGTCGTTTTTAGCCTGAAAACGGGGAAAAATCATACTGAGATGGACTCTTTTTCAATTTGTCCCCTTGAAGACACCTTCCTGAAAAATGTTCGAAAATTTCTACCAACGCGACGCGACGTTACCCGACTGTTTAGCAAAAGCCGTGTGGAGAGAGCTATCAACAAAAAAAAATTAGATCTAAATATCACCATTTCCCACATAATGGTGATATTTAGATCTAGTTTTTTTTGTTGATATCTCCCTCCACACACAGTATATGGATCCCATGTACAGCTCCGTAGGCCAGTACCAGATTGATAACCCAAGGAGGCTCATACAGCTACCAATTGCTCAGGTTGACCACTGCTCCAGCCTTTAGTTATATCAAAGATATAGGGTTAGTGTTGGAATTGGGTTTTACTTTAGGTTTAGGTTACTTAGGTATTAAAAGTGCTTGGTCCAGGGTTGAAGATACAAACTCAGCTAGTTAGGAAATTGACCGTTGAGCAATTATCTCCAGAACATGTATCAAGTCACTCATGGAACCATCACTATGTGGGGTTGTATCATTTTCAGCGGCAGTTGCGACCGCTAGGTTGAAGAGGTGAAAGCAACCAATATAATAGGCACATTTTGAGGAAATACTTCTACATTTTGGGATGATAGAGAAGCTGATTTCATGCTACATTCTTCAATACAATCTTCATCACCTTGATCAAGTGAAATTTTCAGGCTATTTTTTTTCCCCTGTTGATCTTGCTCCTTCAAAACACACATGTGCTAGAGATTACATAATCTCTATCTATGGGAGGCAATTCTCTGTGGTATGAAGGTGCATGTATGGAGTGTGAGTTTATCTACACTACAATAACCTTGCAATATGTGTGAGTGGTATCAACTAGGCATTTGAGAAGTGCAGAATATGTGTGCACAGAATGTAAAACAAAATCATTTTTTCAAGTAAAGATCTATTAAAGAACCACAATTAGTACATCCTGCTGTTTTGTAAAGATTGCTTTTATGCTGAAATTAATGAGACTACGGTAACATTTTTACTATGACCTATATTTTTATGGAACTGTCACTTTGTTGTGGCTGTTTTATACAGGTACCATCTTAGAGGACCATTACCATACTTTAACTCTTGGCTGGAAACCATTGAAGGCGTTAACCTGCAAGCAAATCGTGAAGCACAGGTAAAGATGTGTTGGAAGTGTCCTTTTCCATTATTCTCATCTGTTAAAAAGATAAAAAGATATATGCTTTTTTTTTGCACTGTATTTTCATTGAATAATTTCAAAGATATTTTTAAAGATGTGTTTTGAACATGGGGATTTGAAGCCATCCACAAATTTTTTCAGGTTATGGAAATGAGGTTTACATAATACAATAAAGGGTACTCATAGCACAGACCTGTAAGTTAATGCTTTTTGTAAATGTAAAATTTTAGTTTGTTTATAGCTTATTGAAAGTTATCATGATACTTGTCAATTATTCAAAATATAAAAAACTGTATTATGGCAAAGGCAATTACAATGATGAATATTAATGTCATTCAAATTGTTAATTTGGTGATAATTTTTATTTTATTAATGATAATGACTAAAGTGCATCTAGATTTATCATTATCATACTTATTTGGCTGTACCAGTTTTTATATCAGCTATTCTAACACCTCTCATAATTTTCTACATTATGATTACTTTTAGCCTGATATCCCAGCCGATAAGATCCCTAAACCCATTATCAATGAGGGATTCTTAGAAGACATCCAGAGAAGTGGCATCTCACACACACTAGATCCCCATGACAGACTCTTCAGGGCACATGGTAAGTCATACCATTTTGTTTTGTTCCAACCCCTTATGGTGCCACAAGGTTTTTGAAAAAAATTATCTGAAATGAGCTTTCAAGAATCAAATTTAGGGTTTTAGTTTTGTTTCATTGTAGAATTTTGCTGTAGATATTTTTTGTGGGAATAACATTCTAAGGTGTATGTTTCTGTTTCAGGAAAAAATGAATAGCTCTATGTAGTCAAAAGTGTTTGGAGGACTCTGGAAAGAGTTAACGTGCCCCTCCTCTGTTCCTATGACGCATATTACAGTGGAAAATACTGTCCCTCAGATAGGATGTTATATGGAGGCTCACTGTAAAGGAATCACCACCTGCAGTATGTTAAGAACCTACTGCATTCTTTATAAAAGCCTAGGGGAAAGCCTGGTGTAGTGGTACATGTGCCTATTCCAATCAGGTGGGAAGGGAGACTCAAGGGTTATACAGGTTTGATTAAGTCGGGTCCGCTCGCTATTCATAAGGACCGCTATTCATAGAAAATCACTATTCATTTAACACGCGTTATGAATAGCGGTACTTATGAATAATTATGAATAGTGGTCTTTATGAATGGAGATCCTTATGAATAGCGAGGTAATTTGTCTATGGTTTGCTCGCTATTTAGAAGGACCCGCTATTGATACAAAACTGCTATTCATTTAGTCACGCCTTATGGATAGCGGTCATTATGAATAAGTGGGCCTTATGACTAGCGGTCCTTATGACTAGCGAGGTTACCCCGATTTAAGTTCCCCCTATCCCCTCCCAGGCACAAGTGATGGCAAATAACATAATAATTAATGATGTTTGAGGTTTGTTGAAATACATACATGTATATGCTGAGTGGTCATTTGAAAATTTCAGCAACAGATTTGTGATCACAATGCAAAGGGCTTATATCATTTTTTAAAAATTGATTCAAATTTGTATCCCATTGACTAAATTCGGAGGGAATGTCCATTGGTCCTAATTGAAGGGCTCAGTCAAAAGTGTGACATGAGTACTCAACACCATGCATTTTTAGCTCACCTGAGCCTATGGCTCGAGTGAGCTATTGCGATGGAAATTTGTCCGTCGTGCGTCGTCCGTTAACTTTTTACATTTTCATCTTCTCCAAAACCCATGATCGGAATTCAACCAAACTTGGTAGAAATCATCCTTAGGGGTAGGGGACCCAAAGTTGCTAAAATGGTACATGTGGCCTCCAGGGGGGCCCAGGGGGAAGGCCCCCAATTGTAAAAGCTATGTAAATTTAAAAACTTCTTCTCCAGAACCAGGCATAGCTCAGACTTGGTATTGTGTATGGAGATACCTCTATAGATGAAGAATGAATGTTGTTCATGAAATTTCTCTGAGTGGCCCTATAGGGGCCCTGTCGGGGTAACATACTGGAGGGGGGGGGGGGCGCTGCCAGGCAAAATGTACATTCTGATCTTCTCCAAAACACATGATCGGAATTCAGCCAAACTTGGTAGGAATCATCCTTAGGGGTAGGGGACCCAAAGTTGCTAAAATGGTACATGTGGCCTCCAGGGGGGCCGAGGGGGAGGGCCCCCAAGTGTAAAAGCTATGTAAATTTCAAACATCTCCAGAACCAGGAATAGCTCAGACTTGGTATTGTGTATGGAGATACCTCTATAGATGAAGAATGAATGTTCATGAAATTTCTCTGAGTGGCCCTATAGGGGCCCTGTGGGGGTAACATACTGGAGGGGGGGGGGCGCTGCCAGGCAAAATGTACATTCTGATCTTCTCCGAAACACATGATCGGAATTCAACCAAACTTAGGAATCATCCTTAGGGGTAGGGGATCCAAAGTTGCTAAAATGGTACATGTGGGGGTCTGTGGGGGTAACATATGGAGGGGGGGGGGGGGGGGGGGGTGGGGCAAGTTGTCCGCCATCCATAAACTTTTTACATTTTCAGATTCTTCTCCAAAACCCATGATTGGAATTTAACCGAACTTGGTAGGAAGCTCAGAATTGGTATTGTGTATAGAGATACCTCTATAGATGAAGAATGAAAGTTGTTCATGTGCTAGAGAGAACATGCACCAGATGTGAATTGATCCACCTCGGGTGAGCGTCGTGCCCCCTGGGGCTCTTGTTTTTATTACCGGTACACTAGGCCTACGGTACACACATCTTTATTTATGTCCCTGAGTTCCTGTGTATTGATATGACCAACAAGATAATTACAAAAGCTAGAAATTAAAAGGTGGAATAGAGTAAGTTCAAGTTCTGCAAATTTAGCGATAAAACAGACCTGATTTCCAGCAGAGATTACAATAAGATGCATGTGATTTCTTTGGTTACAAAATCATCAAAGGAAATAATATTGGATAATATATATAGCGCTCACATCCACCATGAATGGTGCTCAAGGTGCTCCAATATTACCCCGGCTCTAGCTAGGCTACCGATTGCGGTGCTCACAGCATTCAAGGAAAAAATTCCTGCCGGTACCCATTAACACCTGGGTGGAGAGTGGCAAATGTAGATTAATGTCTTGCCAAAGAACAGTAGTGCCACGCCAAGGTTCGAACCCACAACCTTCCCATCTGATGATATTTCCTGTAGTATTGCTTTAATTGCCTATTTGAAGTTGCAATTACTTTTTATTATATCGCACTGATTATCCTGATCTATGGCTGTGGATCTAAAAATCAATCATGTATATTTAAATGTATTACAATCCATTTATCCAGATTTTATATTTACAAAGTATTTAATTTTTTTGCATACTATTGATGCTTAGGGACAAAGAAGATTGCATATTTAATTGAATAAGGTATTAACAATTAAACACAATTTGATGTAACAGAGCAAAGTGACTTTCAAGATAACTCTCTAAAGCTACATGTATATTGTCTACTTGAAGGTCAAAATTATGGACATATTTGCCTTGTAGTTCGGTGATATGTTTGTGAGACCCTGTGAATAAATGGAGTAAAGTAAACAAAGAATTAGCCTTGCCTGTATACATGCTTTTTGTAAAATGTTAAAACTGAACAATTTTTAAAAACTTATGTGTAAAACACTTTAGATATTAATGGAAGTGCAGGGACCTGGGGGGCGTTTCATGAAAGGACATGTCAGATATTTTATCCGACAAATTTGCTCTCAGCCAATCAGATGCAAGGATTTCAGTAGCTTATAACAGTTGTCGGATAAAATATCCGACACCTTCCTTTCATGAAACGTTCCCTGTTCATTTGAGAAAATAGGTGCATCTCCATCAGCCCGGGTTTGCTCAAGCTTGAGATTCTAGCCCGATCAGCGCTTGTCGAGCTTGTCCGAGTTTGAAAAACCCCGTCTCCATCAGCCCGAGTCGAGCGATTCCTGCTTGTTCTTGGAATAAACTCAAGCTTCAGAGCATGCACACTTTGAAGATGGAAAATCAACAAAATACATATGATAAATGAAAAGAAAAGAGCAAAGAAATATACAAGGAAAAGATAAAATGAGAAGGAAAAACAAAGAAATAAGAATAGAAAGTAGAATAGATAATGGGGAAAACAAAGAAATATATAAGGAAAGAAAGAAGGACAAACGAATTACTATAAGAAACAAGAAATATATAGGGAAATATAAAGAGAAGTGGATAGAAAGAGGAACAAAGGTATAAGAATAGAAAGAAGAATGAATAATGTTAAACAAAAGAATTATATAAGGAGAAAAAAAAAGACAAAAAACAAAGCAATACATAAGAAACAAATACGTAAGGAAAAGTATCAAATAGAAAAACATAGAAATACATAAGGAAATATAAGGAAATATAAGGAAAAGATAAAAACGAAGGAAAACAAAGAAATATAGAGGGAAGAGGATAATTAGAAAGAAGAACAAAGAAATACTTATGAATAGATAGAAGAGTAGACAATGAGAAAACAAAGAAAAACTTAAGGAAAGGATAAAAATATAGAAGGAAAATAAAGAAATACATAAGAAACTTGGAAGGAAAGTGGATAACAAGAAGAACAAAGAAATACATAAGAATTGAAAGTAAAATAAAAAATGCGGCAAACAAAGAAATACATAAAGAAAAAGGTGAAATAGAAAAAGAAATACATAGGGAAATATGGAGAGAAGAGGATAGAAAGAACAAATAAATAAATATATGAAGAATAAATGGGGAAACAAAGAAATATATGAGGAGAAAAAAAGAGAAGGAAAAACACAGTTAATACATAAAAAAAGAAATACATTATAAGGAAAAAGATAAAATAGAAAGAAATACATAGGGAAATATGAAGAAAAGAGGATAACAAGCAGAACAAAGAGATACAAAAGAATAGAAAGAAGAAGAAGAAAGAATGGGGAAAACAAAGAAATACATAAGGAAAAGATAAAAAGAGAAGAAAATCAAGAAATACATAAGGAAAATAAAATTTCTAGGATTGGTGTTGTGAATAAAATAACCAGAGTCAATACCTGATTCAATTCAATTCAAAAATGGTTTATTGAAAGAAACATGTGTCGCAGCCAAAAGCTGAATAAAACATGTGTACAATATAAACTATCAATTACAAAGATTAACAAGAGCGAAAAAAATAGCGCGCTATTTCACAAAAAACCCTGAGTTGACTTGGGCTTCTAGCTCAAGCTAAAACCCACAAAATAGCCTGCAATTGCTTCTTCATTACATTAACTTGAGCTAGTTTAGTTTTGTTTCCTGGATGAGTTTTGTAGAAGACAGTTAATGACAGTTATATTCAGCAAATAGTTTGAAGACCAAAAGGCTATGTAAACAAATTGTTTGTCTTGTGGATCAGATGTGTCATCTAAGCAGTCCTGTTATATCAATCAGTGATCAGTGAAGTGTAATCTTGCAAGCTCTTGGACAGAGTCCATGCTTGATAAGTCAATGTACATGTACCTACTCAAAAGTTACAGTAACACACATGACATAGTCTTCTAGAACATTTAATGAAAATAATGGAATGAGCTCAATGTTTTTGTATTGTTCATTTTGGAATTATATTTAAGGATCTGTTCTTTTTGATTTATGTTAAACCACATGCCACTTATTTGTGGTATGTTGGAGAAATATAAAAGGGAAACCTGTGCATTATTCTTGATATTTTTTCTCAAATTACCTTGTCTTTTTTCTAGACCAGAACACATATCTTACAACTTTTTTTTGCAGGTCACACACTTCATGATTTGTTCACGCTAAGGGAAGGTATCTTTGAAAGGATTCCAGATATTGTGATTTGGCCAGGTAAGTGATCATATAATATAAGACCAAACATATTTCTTACAATTTTAAAACATAAGTGATTACAAATATGATATAATGGTATGCATCAAGTTCCATTCATTGATCAATGGTGTGCAAAAATACACTGGGAATAAACGCAAAAAAAAAACACATATTAAAATAATATGTGTCTAGATAACCAAATACTTATTTTGTCAGATGTTAATTCAGCTGTCAAACAGATAACTATCATAGCAGTCTGTTTATACACACATAAATTGTACTGGCAGACTTTTCTGTATTTGGTTGTGGATAAAAGGGTATGCAATCTTGCAAACCATATACACTAAAGGAAAAAAGAAACTTATAAAAGTTCAAGAGATCACCAAATTAAATTCTCTGCATGGAAATGTACCAAATTTGGATATAATGTTGATTCAATGCATGGCTTTAAATGACAGTCAATAACAAAAAGTTTTCTTCAATGCCACAAAAGAAATGTGCACTGAAGCAAAGGACTCTCTAATCCCCAAGTCACAAAGACAAACTGCAGCCTTGTACACCATATGCATGTCAATGAATGAAACAAAAGAATTTCAAAAGGGATTTGCAAGTTCATATCCAAACAGATTAATAGCCAGTATGTCCACCTCTAGCTTGCTGGCAAGCTGTACACCGTCTTCGCATGCTTCCGATCAGATTCGCGATGGTAGCCTGGGGAACATTGTTCCATTCCTCTTCCAGTGCTGCAATGAGCGTCTCCCTATTGATGGGTTGATTGTCACGCCTTGACACACGTCGACCAAGCTCTTCCCAGAGATGTTCAATTGGGGAAAGGTCTGGTGAACGGGCGCACCATGGCAGAACATCAATATCCTCTTGCTCGAGGGGTGCAAATCCCTTTTGAAATTCTTTTGTTTCATTCATTGACATGCATATGGTGTACAAGGCTGCAGTTTGTCTTTGTGACTTGGGGATTAGAGAGTCCTTTGCTTCAGTGCACATTTCTTTTGTGGCATTGAAGAAAACTTTTTGTTATTGACTGTCATTTAAAGCCATGCATTGAATCAACATTATATCCAAATTTGGTACATTTCCATGCAGAGAATTTAATTTGGTGATCTCTTGAACTTTTATAAGTTTCTTTTTTCCTTTAGTATATGTATGTATCTTCATAATAGCAAATATATGTTGTGCTAAAATGAAAAGAATGTTTCTTTTTGTAATGTTTGATCTTTTTTCCCCCAAGAATATATTTTACTTTATTTTCAGTTCAATGTTGTGCTCAATATATGAACAATAACTAGTTATGTTGATGCATTATATGTACATTCCGAAACACAGTATATTCACATTATAGGTTTCTGGTTACTTTATCACTCAGCTGTTTAAACTTTTTGCAATACATGTACTTTGTAACATATCAATATATTTCTGTCTCAAATTACTTCTTCTTACATTTGTACGAAAACTTCGGATATTTCTAATCTTTCTATAAAATCTCTTTTTCAGACTGCCATGATGAAGTGGTGAGGATAGTCAACATGTGTGTCAAGCACAATGTTTGTATCATTCCATATGGAGGTTAGTACTTCCCTTTCAAAGTTATTACTGACACAACTGTCGTGTTAAAAATGACTGCTGATATTTCTCTCGTTAACCTGCAACTATATTAACTCTAAAGTGCTGTGTTGCAAAAGCCGCAAGTGCTTTAGATGGTTTAAACCGCTCACATTGAAAAAAAAAAGAACTGTTCAAAATGTTATGTTTAAAAAAAATGAGCCTTGAGTGAAGTAAATCCCTCAAATTCTGAATTATGAAAGTAATTCTCTTTTTTAATACACAAACGGTTATTTTAAATAAATTAAAGCATTTCTTAATGATTTTTTCAATGAGTTTAAGGTAGATTTCCATGTAATGCTCTATTTTTCCACTTTTATACTATGCTCAAAATAGTTACTTTAACGAGAAGGTTGAGTTATGGGAAAGATGAAATATAATTTGTGGTCTTCTCATTACTTTGTTGTCATTTGCAGGAATATCATAGTAGAAATGTTCCCTGTAAAGGATTGCTCTCAACATTCATGCCACATGTGTGTATGTGCAGTCCTGCATACCCATTTCCATGTGCAGTACATGTACGTTTCAGAGAGATTGGGTCAATTTCTTAACATTTTGATGGTTCCAAAACCTTACTGTATACTCCAATTCTTATGTACATGTAGACATGATCTACCTTTCTTAATTGCTTTTGAGACAGTTTCTTTAACAGTGTAACCGCATGACCAAAACTCACTTTTTCTTGAATCATTTTTATACCTATTTTTGTATTGCCTGTATGATTGCATTCCACAGGAGGAACAAATGTCACCAGAGCAGTAGAGTGTCCATCTGATGAGAGAAGAATGATTGTTTCACTGGATACATCACAGATGGTAAGCATTATCAGGGAAACCATTAGGGTCAAATTATCGCAGTAATAAGTCAGAAGAGATCTTCTAGTTAGTGAAATATTTGATCCAAATTTATTATCAGATAATTTTTTAATCAGATAGAAATATAGTGGGGTTTTCTTTATTCTAAATGCATTTGTGTGTGTGTGTGAAAGGAAACTATAAATATGATAGTCAAGTTCCCAGCTTTCTTTTGTTTGCAACTTCATTAAAGTATACCTAATGGTTACTTAAATTTATAGAATGAAATGCCATTTGTAAGTCTGCAAAAAGCAAATCAAATGCACATTTTTAATTGAAATGCTTAAATATTTACATGTCATACTCCCAACTAGGGGAACTGTGGTGGGAGGAAGGTGTGTGGGGGGGGGGGAGGGGTGGCAAGGGGTAAATATGGGGTAAACATGGGGCAGTTGGTCACACAATGATTTAATTGTGTAAGTGAAAATGACAATGTATTTCCCCCCATCCTTAAGATGAGTAAAGACCCCTGCCCTAACCCCAATCTAAGTTCCATTATGAAAATATGCATCCATCTTCCAACCTGTGTTGATTATGATTTTGAACAGTGAAGTAAAGGTCATTATTCAAGATAACAGTTTGAGATAGAACTATGATTGTGACACATCTTGATAAATAAATGAACTTTATCATAATTTCAGTTTCATTGTGAATGCCGCTACCAATTTCAAATTACAAGAAGTATTGCCTTATCAGTTCTGCTTATAAGATAGAAGGCAATAGGGACAATTGAGTACAAGTGTTTGTTAATTGTAATCAAGAATGAGTTGAATACCCAATGATATCATTCAGAACAATGATGAATCGAGGTACAATGATTGAGCATCAATATTCCCCCAAATCAAACAACAATTATACTGAATGTTCAGTTCAAGACTACAAATAAACCATATGTGTCGAGCAATTTCGGGAGAAATTTTATTTAATAGCTGAGTAATGAACAAAGAGAAATCCAGCTAGTCATCTCTTCATGTTTTTTCCTCTCTAGAACCGAATCCTATGGGTTGATGAGAAGAACCTGACAGCTCACATAGAAGCTGGTATCTTTGGTATTGACCTGGAGGAAAAGGTGAGGAATTGTCATGACCTTATTGCAATCTTTGAATGGAATAGTTCTTTGGAAGTTGAAAGTACGTGTTTAGCATGAGGGACAATGAAATTACAGGCTCCATGCAAGCTTGTATTTTGCTTGTCAGACTGATTTGAACATTTGGAAACGCACTATACACTTGGAAGTTAAAGGAATGTGTATCCAGACAAGATCTGGACAACTACCCCTCTTCAAATGAAATTCACTTACAGGCAGATATTCTCAGAGCAAGGACCTTCCAAAACCAACACTAACCCATATTGGAGGGGTGGGGTGGGGGTAGATGTATGGGGATCATAATTGTTGTCCCAGGTGTTATCCTAGGGGTTGTTATCCTAGGGGTTGGTAGTAGTTCAGGGGGTAAGGGGTCAATTGAAAATAGTATTTGTTTAAAACATTCCAGTTGAATTATTATGTTTATCAAAAAAGTGTTGACAGTTATTATTTTTGTTCTAGATGTTGCCCTTTTATAATCTAAAAATTGTGAAATAGTTTCAATTTCTTCATGATCCTTGTGCCAAGGCAGGAATATATTTATCTCTCAGGATGTGTAACTAATTCTAGTAGTCAGTTACTCAGTTCTTACTCAGTTCTTAGCACTTCAAAAATAACTGGAAGTTATAGTATTATGTTTTGAATAGCCATTGTTGCTGGTATACCTACCATCAGTGTTTCACCATTGTTAAGCACCTCTTCATTTTGCATTTCTCATTCCTACCAGCAGCTTTTATTTCCTATCCATTTACTTTCAGAGTTGAAAGTTTTGTTTTTTAATGTAATGTTGAGAATAGGCTTCACCCAAGTCCCAATATCTACATGTATGGGCACTTTTCAGTCTAGTGGACCTGTTGCGTATTTATATATAAAATCTGTGCTGGAGTGACCATCTGTAAAGATAGACCTGTCTATAAAGACCGCACTTTCCCCTTGAAACATGTAAAAATATGTACATAAACACACCACCTTTATTGTCTCCCTTCAGTGGTCTTTTTATAAATGTTTCACTGTAATTTCTTTGTATATTATGCAATATATCCTTGACCTTGACATTGTTATCATATGAAAGAAGGTTGAGTTGCAGTAAAGGTGAAAATATTTTGTGAGCTTTCTCTATCTTTATATTCCTATTGGGAAAAATATAAAAAAAATGTCAAAGGAAATTGATTGCTTTTAGAACACCCTCATATTCTAATTGTAACAAGAAATAGTCTTAAAACTTTGTACTCAATTTTTATGCCACATGAGTGTGCAGTCCCATATACCCTTATTTTTGTACATTGCTTTTCACTTTAAATTTATATTTTAGCAAGATTGGGTCA
This sequence comes from Heliocidaris erythrogramma, assembly GCA_025617745.1. Taxonomy (NCBI): domain Eukaryota; kingdom Metazoa; phylum Echinodermata; class Echinoidea; order Camarodonta; family Echinometridae; genus Heliocidaris; species Heliocidaris erythrogramma. The sequence continues at coordinate 47,568,121 of CM046853.1, forward strand.
AATTGTTAATATTTCGATGATTCCAAAACCTCACAACACACAATTATTCTTGTGTACCATATAATCAACTTTTTTCCCCAATAATTCCTAGACAGTTTCTTTCACAGTGAAATTGCATAACCAGTATTGAACTTTTATCTTGACTGTTGCAGTTATCAAAGTATGGTCTATGTTGTGGTCATGAGCCTGATTCCTGTGAGTTCAGCTCTCTCGGAGGCTGGGTTGCTACAAGGGCCTCTGGTATGAAGAAGAATGTCTATGGAAACATTGAGGACATGGTAAGTCATGTCCCTCCTGCTTTGTGTTGTCTTTGAGGTATTAGTTATTACTCAAATTTTTTACGTAGTTTACATGAAAGTAGCTTAATTTTTAATAATTTCTTGGAAAACAAAACATATCTGACAGTTTAAAGAAAATGTCCAATGATTTATAGTCAGGAAAAGTTAATGAATAACAACTATAGGTATTTGTTTTTGTCCTCTCTACAAGATTTCCTAATTGATGATTTGAGATGAGTCAGGTTTACTGTTAATGTTCCAAGTTTGATATATGTAGCCTTCCTATTTTTTGTTCATCTTGGGCCTCTTGCATAAGAGTTTTGATTAAAAGCAACCCCCCCCCCCAATCTGAAAAAAGAAAATCGAAGGCAGTACTACTTTAGGAATTACATTTGATTTTTAGAGTTGGATATGCATATATTTATGCAAGACAGTCTGGTTACTTGGCAATTAAAGCTAATAATTTCATTTATTTATTTGGACCTTGCCATAACACTAAATTCTTTACTACCTACAATTTTTTTAGAAATGGCATTACTATTAAAATGTATACCCTTGGGTTTTCAAGCCAAACTGTTGTTGAAATTCAGATTTCTATTCAAGTTTGCTGCATTTGTTATCTTTTTATTCAAGGTTGTCCACATACGGATGGTAACACCTCAAGGTGTCATTGAAAAGAACTGCCAGGTAATTTGATTTTCATTTCAGTGATGACAAACAATGAGTAATAAGTGAAAAATTTCACCATGAAATCATGACTTAAAAATCAGTAACTTCATTTTTAAAGCAGTAAGTGTTTCGGGCGTATTTTTCTGTTCCTTAATTCATCATATATTCTTGTTCCTGCATTCATCATATATTCCTGAAAGAAGTTGTGTGCTATCAAATGCAATTGATGAGTTGTAGGTTATGCAAATCCTTGATCCCTTTTCAATTTATTATAGCATATTCTATGAATTATTTTAGGAATTGTGCACTGTGGAAATGTGAAAAACTTTTGCCATTTACTCGTCTTTCAATCAAATCCTTGTCTTCAGACAGGGCACTTTGTATATCATTGTCTCTCTTGACCAAGGTAAAGTATATCAATAACTTGGAAGTAAACATTCCCAAAGCCAGGGAAATAGTAAAACACTTGCTTACATTCCTTGCATATGCTTTCAATAGTTGCAATCAGGGTACTCACCTGTGCATAACACCCTTGGTGACAATACCAAGCATGGGGAACTTCAAAAGCAATTCTTTCCGACAAGCGTACCGACAAGTGTGATGAATATGTTGGTGCATACTTTCAACCTCCGACATTTCTTTGGTCCTTCCAAATCACCTTCCTGGGTCTGTGGGCTGACATAAGGCCATATTTCCCTCATTTCAAACCTATAAATAAGCAATGAATATTTTCAACCTGCAAAATTAATGTGGTCCTCTCAAACAACCACCTGGGATGCAGTAAAGGGGTATTTCTTTCCATTTGGACCAAGCTTAATCCATTTTCTGCCGAAAAGCCTGATTGCAATTAATATTAAATCATTTTAGGGTTGATGTACATGTAACTAAAAAGAAATCAAAAATTCAAGGCACAGTGTGTCCGATCTCTCTTGATAACTTGACAGGTACCTCGTATGTCCACTGGTCCTGATGTCCATCATTTCATTCTAGGATCAGAAGGTATTTGATTTATTAACATGAGCAGTGCAATCGAAAAACAAACGAACGTGCCCCCAAAGGAGTGTTCAGAAGCTTGTGCATTACATTAGTGATATTGTATGAAGTTAAGAAAGTTGTATTGGTACAGTTATAGAAACATATATAGAAGAAAAAGAAAAGGATTAGAATGGAGGAATTTGAAACCGACTTGAACAAAACTCTACATTATGTTATGATCACATATGACATGGGAAGTCACTACTAAAACTGCCACGGCAAAATAAAGTGGCATAAACATAGCGTAGTGCGCTTTATAATTCTGTATTTTATAACACACAGATACAAACTTTCACTTTACAGAGGTATTCGAACACTCCATATTTTTTTCCTCCCACTTGCCATTCATCGAAAAGCAAATGTATTTTATGCCTCCGCCCACCGTAGGTGGTGCCGGAGGCATGTTTTCGGGTCGTCCGTCCGTCCCCTTTTCGTTCTCGCAATAACTTCAAAACCATTTTTTTGATCAGTTTGTAACTTGGCCAATGTATGCATTCGGGAGGGACGATGAACTGATTAGATTTTGGGGTCTCGAGGTCAAAGGTCATAGAGGTCATTATATACATAAAAATGGTTCGTTCTTGTGATAACTTAGGAACCGTTTGGCGGATCAGCTTCTAACTTGGCCCATGTATTCATGGGTAATTCCATAAATAAGGGAGCCAATTTGTGACATGTTTTTATGGCTCATAATGAAAACACCAATAGTGGAGTGAGATTGTAAAGTGATCTCCAAGCATAATGTTGCATTGCCATGCTTAGAATCACCTTACAATCGTACTGCACTATTTGAGTTTTTACTCAGAGCCACACAAACATGTGGGTTTCATTTGTAAAAGGGACACCAAAAATGTCACAAATTGGCTCCCTTATTTATGGAATTACCCTCATATGGGAGGGACAATGAACTGATTAGATTTTGGGGTCTCCAGGTCGAAGGTAATTATGTACATAAAAATGGTTAGTTCTCGCAGTAACTGAAGAACTATTTGACAGATCAGCTTCTAACCTGGCCCATGTTTGCATATGGGAGGAACGATGAACTGATTAGATTTTAGGGTCTCAAAGTCAAAGTTCAAAGGTCATAGAGGTCATTATATACATAAAAATGGTTCGTGATGTATGGAGTCTAGGCCTACCTATTTTAGAAATTTCAAGGGGACAGTGGTTTATTTGCTATAAAATATCTATTTCCTTGGTGTATTTGATTGTAAGTCATCAATGGTAAGTTTTTTATTTGAAAATGAAGTGAAATAAATTTTCTGTGTCCTGTGCATTTTAAGTGAAAAGAGTTATTTTGTTGGAGCAATCCTTTTTAGAGTGTACATGTATGCCATACATTTCCAATATGGTGAAGGCGGAGGTGTAAATTCCGACCGTGTGCGGTCGAAGATTCATCTAGTTATTTTGCTGCGGAGGTATTCGAGGCAGTAAACCACATATGTGGATGAAACTTTAATACTACTATTGATTTAAATATCATTAATATTGGTTCCTCCAGGATTATGGCCTTTATAATAGCATGTATGAAACATTAGGGTGCAAATTCACAAAAGAGGTGTAAACCATGGGTAAGGTTTAAACCTCTGTAAATGTACTAAAATAAGCTTAAATAAGTGCACATTGCCCATGCACGCGCTCAAAGAAAATATATGATTGGATCGGATTCCGTGCGCACGTACGCTTTACCCCAGAAGGGGGTTTAATAAACCTCCTTTGTGAATTCGGGCCTAAGAGTCATTTGTCCCGAATAATGAAACCCTAGATTTTCAAAATTTTGGACAAACCAATATTAATGATATTTAAATCAATAGTAGTATTAATGTTTCATACATGTTATTATAAAGGGCTGTATAATCCTGAGGCATGCCAAATACCATGTTTGCAAAAAGATTTCCAGCTAAAATAGAAGGAAATGATAGTTGTTTTTGCCTTGCATCTCCCAGGTACATTGGGTGTGGTGACGGAGGTGACACTGAGAGTACGCCCCCTCCCTCCGTGCAAGAAGTATGGTTCAGTAGTCTTTCCTAACTTTGAGCAAGGTGTTCACTTTGTGAGGGAAGTAGCAAGACAGGTAGGTGACTCATCCCCACCTATGCACAGGTGATGCTGAATACATAATGTCAATGCGTGTAATTATGTTTACAAATCTTTGACCACCGATTCTGAAAATTAGTTAACTCTCTTTAAATACAACTCTTCCGACATGTTAGTTTTGAAATAGGATACTCTAATAAAACAACTAAATTTCTATTGCACTGTGTTATTGAACTTGTCAATTGCTATGCTTTGCATATATAAGGAATGATTTTTGCATGGTGAATTTTCTAGCCATGCATTTTAAAAATCATATTGACAGATTTAAAGTAGCTATTCAAAGAAAATCACAAATATGGCAATTAATGTATCACTAGAAACTGGGAAGCTTACAGATGGCAATCGTGTAAGTTTTATGTGAACTGCGTATCTGATGATTATAAAAACAACACAAATAAAAGCTCTTCTCAGCATCTGGAATATCCAAGGATTCGCCAGAAATATAGCGATGTTTTGATGTCGTCACACTCGGGATCGATCCTGCTTAAGCAGACGACGTCCTATAATGAATGAACGTAATTGCAGTGCAATTATTTATCAAATTATAAAGAGTTTGGTGTATTTAAACATGACCTTATTTCACACCATTATAAAGGGAAAGTGAAACTGATTCTGATAGCTAAAACCGTTTGATTGTAAATACACAGGAGATGGGTCAATGATCAATGAAATAAACCCCACTTTCAAATTGAAAAGCCCTCCGAATAATAGCAGGATGGTATTCGTTCCCTCTTGAAACGCCGAACATGCCCCGGTGCAAGCAGCTGAAAATACAATGACGTCTTATTTTGTTTACAAGTGACTGATTCCTTTATTTTTTTAACGCTGCATTTTTCATCAAAATAATACCATACACGAAGTTAAGAGTGAGGCAACAGACTAACATTAAGACTGACGCTAGTGAAGGAAGAGAAATAAGTGAAGAGGAGATGACAAAATAGGCTCTGAAAAATGTGTAAGATGTTATGGGACATCGTCTGCTTAGACAGGACTGGTCCATGGTGTGTCGTCACATATCTCAGCAGCGTTCGAGGAGCTCTTCAGCTGCTATATCGGGGGCTGTATTTTACCGTTTTATAATTGATAATAATCATTACTTCAAATGTTTCCAAGCGTTGAATTTGGATAACCTTGTTTAATTTATGCCATTTATGCAATAATAAGTATTAAGCCAATATTTAAAATCATTCAAGTTCTACTTTAACAGCTTCTGGACACCCCGCCTTGCTTAGCCTTTTTTCAATGTGCGACTGATGCCCCCTTTCTCTTGTTCTATCTTGTTTTACAGAGGTGTGCTCCATCATCCATTCGTCTGATGGACAATGTCCAGTTCAGGTTTGGAATGTCACTTAAACCTCCCTCAGAATCCATCTGGACATCACTCGTGGACAGTCTCAAGAAAGTCTATGTCACAAAGGTAGTTAACTCATGAAGGGAAATGATTTGTTATAGTCATGAGTCAATATGTATTTCAAAATTTATAATGCTGTTTTGTAGGTTTAAGAAGGCAGGTATTTTTTATATTCTTTTGTTTGGAGATTTTATATTCCTTATTCTGCAATATAAGTTGCACACATTGATTAGTCTCTTGTGATTCTGAAAATTTAGATACAATAAAAAAATAATCTTTAAGTTCTTGTGAAATTTCTTCAAATGCCAGTGTTGGCAAGGTTTCTGCAGAATGCAACAATTGCATGTCATTTCTAATTAGAAGGAATGATGAACCTTTTTTTTCCCCCTCTTTTCATTTGTAGTTAAAAGGCTTTGATCCAGAGACAATGGTTGTTACCACTCTTCTGTTTGAAGGAACCAAAGAGGTAAGCAGTTGTAATCAACCCTTACTGTTCAACTAAACTTTAATACATCCATGTATCACAAAGAAGGTTTAATATGAGAAAGACATTTTGTGGAGTGGTCATTTTACTCGATTGGATATATTTCCTTGAATGCTTGGAGTAAAAGAATCAGAAGCCCAATTGAGTAACAGCATTAGAAACCTAGTTGAGCTGAAGGAATTTTTAGTGTCTTTAATAAGCACCTTGTGTGGTGGGTATGAGCTTTGTTCAAGAATTCAGAGGTCAAAGGTTACATGGTCTTGAGTTAGTTGAACGTAGGCAGAGGCGAATTGGAGATGTATTCCCATTCATCTAATTCCCTACTGCTAAGGTCTTTTTCTTCCCCATTCCAGCTGTGATATGAAAATGGCTGTCATCGTAACCAAAATTACTGACCTCATTGTCCTTATTTTGTTCATTGTATACAGGAAGTAGCAGCTCAAGAAAAGAGGGTGTATACAATTGCAGCAAGATTTGGGTATGTTCTTTCTATGAATTATCTAAATTATTTATTGTGTGTGACTTATAATTATACTAATTGCACTATTTTGTTAGTGTTAAATTGTTCCTCGTTGTTAGATTTCGTTCCAACACAGATCTTTATTCATGAGATGTGATATCTGCCAATTAAATCATGAATTCAGAATTCATAGTTTTTGGATCCTTTTATTCTTTTTGTGGTAAAAAGGAATGGAAATAAAAGAGTATCTTTATTGGACGAGTAATGAAGGAGAGCAAGAAGAAGAATGAAAGAAAGGAAACAAACACAGCCCATGAATCTCGAACAAAGTTTAGAACTAGAAAGGCCATCAAAGGCAGCAGACCCACGCCTTAGCTATACTTTACTATGGGGTCAAAACTTCAAGGCCACACAGAATTTGCAGGGGTCAACCAATCATCACCAAATCTAATCGATTCTTTCCTGTCACTATCCGAACATTCCCTGAAAATTTGGTGCAAATCCGTTCACCCGTTCTCTAGTTATCTTGTACACAAACAAACAAACATACGGAGCCCTTTACATAACCCTGCCAATTTTATCGGCGTGGGTGATAAATTTAATCAAGAAAATGTGCACAGATGGATTATTTATAGAATTTTGCCCATGTTACAGAATGATGGAATAAGATCATGAATTATTTTGTTGCTTGTCCACTTATTTTTGCAGAGGATTGGCAAGTGGTGAAGACAATGGTCAGAGGGGATATATGATGACCTTTGCCATTGCTTATATCAGAGTAAGTACTCTTTTCATTGCCCTTCACTGCTTCATTCTGGACTTCAATGGGAAAACCAATCAGTTGTGTATTTGTGATGTGATTGAAGACTTCATATTGCTGGGAACTTCTTCTCATGGTACAGAAGTACTTGAAAGAATTTTTTTGTCCGCCTTTTGTCATTAGATAGCTGATTGGGGAAGCTGTCTTTGTGCTAACTGTCACTGTGTGTTGTATGTATTTGTTTTATTCAGGATTTTGCCATGGACCACTACATCATTGCGGAGTCATTTGAAACTACAGTACCATGGGACAGGTAAGACAATATTAAGATTAACCTTGACATTTATTTACAAGTATGCTGCCATTTCTCATGAATCTTTTAGAATGTAAAAGCACTGCAGTTTAGTCCCATGTGTGAAAACTTTGTTTTATGTTTGTGTCCTATCAAGTTTTTGTTTTATCTCATTAAATTTGTCGGGGATGAACTTAACATTGGGCTTTCGTGGATGAGCTGCATTAGTTAGGCCAAAGGTCATGAGTCAATCAAAAAAAAAATAATTGAACATGTAATATATCAAGACATCTATACAGTAGACACAACCCTTGTTATATTTTCAAATATGAAACCAGTTGAATGGATATGGTGACATAAATTAAATGTACCAATAAAAGATGGATATATGATAACATGTACCGATAAGATGAACAAAATACTCAAGTATTATATACGTACCCAGAAAACACAAAGATAGTGGGTCAATATTATAGCCACGTGTATGCAGTGGTTCTGACTGTTTTAATAAGTAGTATCGTAACTTCAGTTCTTTTAGCATGTATTGTGATGGAGATCATCAACGCTGTCTTTTATTTTGGTTATGAAGAGTCCTTGATGTGTGCCGGAATGTGAAGGAGCGTATCGCCAAGGAGTGTGCAGCTAATAATGTTCCATATGCCCCCATCGTCATGAGCAGGTAAGAAAAAGTCTACCATATGAAACGTGCTGTGAACCATAAGAGCATTGAAGAAGTTTTGGTTCTTAAAGATAAAGTTGAGTTCTGGTTATGTTATTACATTCTGAAAGAAATTGTCTCAATGCAACTGGAAAGGTTGATCATATCTAGATAAGAAATGGTGTATATTGTGAGGTTTTGGAATCATCAAAATAATAAGAAATTGACCCAATCTCGCTGAAAAGACATGCACTGCACACATAAATGGGTATATGGGACTGAACACCATGTAGCATGAATATTCAGCCCAAAAACTTGCAGCTATTTCTTGTCATATTTCGAATATGAGGGCATTTAAAGAGCAATCCTTTTGAAGGGACATTCTACTCTGATGTTCATCAAAACTGACATGAAAGGAAAAAGAAAGCACACAAATTATTTTTCACCTTTCCCAGAACTCAACCTTCTCTTTAAGCCTTATTCACACAACGCACTAAATTAATTAACCGTGCCAAATAAACTCTGGGGCAAAATATAAACCATGCGGCAAAGTATAAAACATTTTTGCAAATGAATGTCTAGTGAGGGTAAAAAGATGAAAGCTGCACACAGCAAAGGCCATTACGGTTACTCTGTCATTACCGTTTTTTGATACGAACTACTCTTATGTCATTTAATTTTGCTATGGTGGTTGCTTTAGGTGGTTTACTGCATCCTTATAAGGACAAGGCTGTAGTATACCAACCTGTTTTAAGATTGTATGTCCTTTTGACTCAGAGAAATTATATTAAAAATATAATTATTCAAAAGAGCATACATCATATTATTGCAGCAAAAGCGTACACATCAATGGCCCGTATTCTGAACTCCAGTTTAACTTAAACCATGGTCTAAATGTGTGGTTTAACTATGGGCAGCCAAATGTGTCACAAATCTCTTACAGTAGATATTCAATTTATCAGCAATTTTGGTACTCAAACTATTAAAAACTATCTGGGAATGATAAGCACAATTTTCTTGACCACTGAAGCATGAGACCAGAATCCAGTAAACATAAGGAACATACAGTGTAATCAAAGTTTTGACATTTTTTGCTACCAATAGTTAAACCAGAGTTCAGAATACGGGCCAATGTGTTCATTTCACCATCACTTTTCTTTTTTCTTTGCAGAGTTACCCAGACATATGATGCTGGGGCATGCATCTATTTCTACTTTGCCTACATGTACAAGGGCATCCCCAATCCCGTGGAAGTCTATGAAGAAATTGAGGTACATACCTGAATGAATAGCAAATATTATTTCATGAATCTGCCAAACAAATCGGTATATATGTACACAAACGTGCATGAATATTTGTGATATCTGATCAATTGCAATTGAAACAATGAACATGTGGAGGTTTCATTTTGCTGACATACCAGCATTCAAAAGCAGCATGAATTTATTTTCTATTTCACAAATAAAATAATATCTAGGATAAAACAATAGCGTAAAGAATCATGGCCACTTTTATCATGTAGAAATTTGCAGTTTGATTTATTTATTAGGAAAGTATTTTCTGGGATATATTGTATTAATGAATATTTTTGTATTTTTGTGAAGAACCATTACTAATTTGTCAGTAGTTTGCAGTATGATTTAGTAAGTGGGAAATTATTCTGTGATATATTCTATTTAGGAATACTTCTGTATTTCTGAATTCTCCTTTAATAAAATCACTGCTTTTCCTTTGTTTCTTTCCCAGAATGCAGCACGAGATGAGATTATATCCAATGGTGGAAGTCTATCACATCATCATGGAAGTAAGTTATCATATCATTGCATTGTTGTTCCATATTTGTGTATTGTTGTGTACTTGTTTTTCTTCTCCATTGCGCCTCGAGCACATTAGTCATGTGGAGTTGGCACAATACAAATACTCTATATTACTATTATTACTATTATCTGCCACTCTCCACCCAGGTGTTAAATGGGTACCTGGCAGGATTGATTCCTTGAAGTGGACTGGGCGCTGATTACGGCTGACGGAGCTAAAGCCAGTGTAATAATATCCAAACGCTTTGGAGGTGCATAGGGACTTTAAAAACGTGATATTCGCTATACAAGAACAGTTTATTATTATTATCTATGCCGAGTTTATATCTTGTTTATGCATGAAATCACTTTGAAATGAACATTTCCTTCTATTATATCTCTGTAGATAGTCAAACAAGACATATTTTCTTTATGGGGGGGGGGGGTGAAGTAGAAATGGCAGCATATGTATTTTTCAAGACCTTTTCTGTTGGAGAAAACAGTAGAAATGGTAATATACATGTTTGACAACATCTATTTACTCTCGGGAGAAACAGTAGAAATGGCTATTTAGACAGGTTCTACAACACATATTTTCTCTTTGAGGGGGGGGGGGTAGAGTGCCTACTCAGTAGACAGATGGTTATCCACTCTATCAGATTTAAATCTTTTGCAGATATGTCTCTGTAATCTTTTGCAAGTGCTACCTGCTTGTCTCCCAAACTACTTTACCCTATTTGATCCTTATGGCAATATGACTGCACAAATCTGAGTTCATTACAAACTTTTATCCTCTATTCATTACACTTGTTATGCTGATGTCCATAAGTCCAGGTATTGAATTGTGTCATCTTAGTCACCATTAGAAAACGGTAGAGAGGGCCTCTTATTGGCAGTTGAAATTATATTTTTTTGTACTCATTTCTCTCTTCTAGTTGGCAAGCACAGAAAGCACTTCATGAAAGGCACAGTTTCAGACGTTGGAATGATGGCCCTACGAGCCATCAAGGATGGACTGGACCCTGACAACATCTTTGGCAATCAGAACCTCGTGTAAACCTGCTGCTGTTAGCGTCACCCATTGTAATCATGATTCTCACTTAGCCGCAGAAATTTGGGAAGCAAACAGGTTTCATTACCATGACAGGTAGTGTGGAGTTCTGATAGTGAAAAATCATGTCTAAAAGTGATTGGCCTGTATTCATAAAAGGGCACTAACTTAAGTCCAGGTTCTATATATGTAGATAAAGTGGATAGAGTTAGGCCACTGGTTTTAGAGTACCACCCTCTTCTCATCCTGTAACTAAGCAGTTGTTTGACAAACACAACATTGTGAAATCAGTTTCTCATTTTCTTTTTATGACTGGTTTGATTTTGTTTATTCATATTGCAGTAATCAGTAAATGATAAAGATTTCCACTGTGTACTCTATAAATCAATGGACTATGTAAACCAGGGCCTCGTTTCATAGAACTTGTTATCAATAGTAACTGCTGCATTTCTGTGAAAAATTTGCTCTCAACCAATCAGATCAAAGGATTTCTGTAGCTTATAACAAAAGTTTTATGAAAATTGGGCCCAGGTTTAATGAAATCAGCCTTTATGAATATAAGCCATTCTGAATTGATAATGATTCACATCATTTACATGATGCGATATTCTGTTTCAAAGACCCAGACGTTTCATGGTTTTATGATGCAGTAGATGGGTTATTTAGAAAGCAGCAATGTTAACAAATTCCCGACATTTTGCTAAAATAGTCCTCCCCCAAAACACCAACACAAAACATATATTTCTGGGTGTGTGTATTTCATCATTACTACCAGACCTCGATACTAAATGTACCTTTAAAGTGAATTAGGAATAAGAGGAGGAAAAGAAACCACTTAGAAACCATGGATTTGTAAGGCTGTGATCATATCAGTAATTCTTACCTTGTTTGGGGATAGCGTATATATAGTCTTCAGCTTATGTTTCACATGAATTTTCCTGTTTAAAAAAAAAAATAATGTAATATGTGGAGTATACAATCAACATATCTGTCAGCAAAGTTCATTATGGTATCGTTCCTTCTTAATATATGCTGATTGCTAGAATATATTTTTAATTTATCTGGCAAATGAAGCACAGCGAGATTGATGAATTTACCATGTGATTTTTGTTATCTTTGTACGCTTTTTTGCAAATTATGACCAAAAGCCAAAACAATGCAGAAGTTTACTTTTCATTTCTTTCATATATTCCAAATTTATGGTGTTTATATTTTTTGATCATAATGAATCTCAATGGATCTTTTTTCCTTTATGAATCATAAACAGATCATTTTGATATTTTATGTTAAATAGATCTAGCTATAAAGCTCTTAATATTTGTCAAGAAAGTATTTTGCTTTTGAAGTAAACACTTATATCAAGAGATATTGTATTTTATTTTACCTCTAATGAAAGTCCCTAAAGGGCATGATCACAATTGGTAATGGTGTGTCTGAAAATTAGCATGATTTCATGTTTTTGTATATCAGCTTCCATTTTTATTTCCTTTCAGCATTAAAATTGCCTATAAGAGCAGTAAAACAACAAATGGATGGATATTTTCTACTTTTCTTTTCATTTTCAGGTACAGGGAAGGATTGATAAGAGTTTAAATATTTATCTCTCTTCTAAATGTCCAGTGTTAAGAATGTAGAATGTTTCCTGTTTGTATTTGTGAGAGCAGTAACAAACCTGTGTGTATAATATCTACTCAGAATGTCAATGTCATGTAATGATTATTGTCATTTGTAAAATTAATTTACTTATGAGGTGTATTGTAATATGCATTTAAAAAAAAAAAAAAAAAAAAAATCTTCATGGAAAGAATGAATATCTTGTTGGTTTCCGTTATTTCTTGCAGCTTGATTTTGCCCTTTTTAAGAGCAGTGTGGCCATTATTTCTGTCTGTTGTGTTTAAGTTCAGTCAATTTAATATATCTAATTAGAATCTAATTAAAATAATAAAGACTACATCCCACTCATTTAAGTTCTTGCCTCCAAGTTGATATCAAACTCAACTCAGTCTTGCCTGGGACTGGAGTGATTACTGAGTTTTGAAGGGTTATATGGTCATCTTTGTTCATATCAAGAGGCTTTTAACATTCTTGGTATTTACAATATGTATACATGTATATGGATTACTGTGAATATGTCTGGAGTGCCTCAAGTACCTGGGCCCCGTTTCTTAAAACCTGTTATCAATGACAACTGCCCCATTTATGACAAATTTGCTGTTAGCTAATCAGATTCAAGGATTTCAGTAGCTTATAACAATTATTGTAACTTGCCACTGAAAACAAGTTTTATGAAACCGGGGCCCCTAGTCGTTGAAGGCTATGAACACTGTGACAGTAATGGGGCTGAGACCAATCTGGGTCTCAAATTTTTGGTGTGCTCTTGGTCTCAACCCCGAGACCTAATATGACATGAATGTAACCATAAATTTCCTCCTGGTCTTTATGTTGGGACCCCTGGGCCCCATTTCATAAAACTTGTTCTCAATAAGTTACAATAGTAAGTTACAATAACTGTTATAAGCTACTGAACTCATTGAATTTGATTGGCTGAGAGCAAATGTGTCCTAGATTTGTGTTGGTTGTTATAGGTCCAGGTCTCGATTACACTATGTAGGAAGCCAGTTATTAATATCGTTATTACATTAACTACTTAAACAGCAAGGTTACAGCCTAAGACAGGTAACATGCCTTATTTCAATTGTTTTAAAATGGGTAATTGTATGATTGATTTAGATACAGATGGAGGCATGGTGCCCATCAAATCATATATATGTATATTATATGTAATGGGTAAAGTGATTTGGTAACTTTGTAGAGGCTTGATAAAATCTGAGCTGCCTGGCCTTACATGCTATCGGTGTATGTAATATGGTGTAAAAATGAAGCCCAGGGAGGAAAAAAGCGCTTCAAAATCATATCCTTCACAAAAGTAAACACATGCAAGTGACCGGAAATGCCAGACTCATTTCCCCCCATAGACTCAGTTATTATTTATTTACACTTGCAATATTTGGTTTGGGAATTAACGAATTTATCTGATTCTTTTTAAAAAAAAGAAAAAAAAAAGATGAACTATGTTTGCTGATATTGTAAATTATTTTGTTGTATTTCACCAATGGCACTGGCAGATATCAGGATAAAGAGAAAGTTTTAAAAGGGAGAAATGTTCAAATCAGTGCATTTATTTATGTTAAAGTGAAATCCAGTATTGATAGGAATATACTCTGAAGGAAGACCAAAAAAAAGATTAGGGTAAAGAATAAGAGTAATGAACTGGTTACTAAATCTCTGATTTTTAAAAACAGAACATAAGTTTTTCATCATTCTTATTGAGTAGAGTCCTGAGGGAAGTTACTGAGGAGAATTATTGAAATTCATCAATTAGTATTCAAAAAGGGGAGAATTGTCTCATTTTGTCACAGCCAAATGACCAATTTGTCCATTTAAGATTCACTTAGATATAGTGATATCTGCTTTCAAACATTCACAACTTTTTTGATCTGTCGCCTAATTTCTTTTTCATAACTCGCCAATTATTTTCTTGTTTTTGCCGTTTTCAGTCAATTAACTTGTTTGGAAGGTTTCGAGTGCCCTTTTTATTACTGTTAATTTCCAAGGGCTGATCGATTCCCAAATTGTGTTTTCTTATGATACTATCCCATGCAAGGCTATCTTGATTGCGATTAGAAATTGATTAAATTGATTGAAAATAGGAAAACATGAATTGTAATTAAATCAGTAAAACTTAATCCTGTTGCTATGTTCATGAACAATTTTTGTGCCTCACCAAATTAATATTGGTAATACGTATTTTGTTTCTTTTATTGAATCTGTTTAAGTTGTTTTAACAGTATAGTGTAGTGGTATTTAGGAATTAATTTAATGCAAAACAGTAAAATTAAGGACATTGCATTCATAGTAAACATTCACTGCTTTTAAAAACATTTCCACTCGTTTGCAACATAATTATTTGTTCTTGAAATGATTCTACACTGTTCGGTTTTTATTTTCTAAATACATATTTGTGTTATATTTTGTATCAATGGTGAGAGGTTTTAATCTTGTGAACATGAAAAACCAACTACCCATGTTAGTATTGATTTAACATCAATTGAATTATGAAGTTATGACAATTGCAAACTGTTGTATTTAAAGAGTGAATGCTCAGGTGATTAATTTTTACTCGAATAGAGATGTACCTGTTTAATTTAACCTTTGCCAGCTCTGTTTCTTCTGTTCTGCTTTTACGTACAGTATGGGTATTAGGATTCATAATAAAAAATGGCAACTCGCCAAAGTCGAAAGAGAAAAGGTAGAGGTGTGGTTTTCTAGTGGATAAGTTGCCAGACTGTGGATCACAACCTCGTAGGTTCGAATCCCTACCACACCACCGACGTCCTTTGGCAAAACATTAATCTACATCTGCAACAATCGACCCAGGGGAAGTATATGTGAATCTTCAGTGCCTTCATTAGGGTAGCTGGGCTGAGCAAGCTAGCGCATAGAGACACTGATGACTAATTAATATACCTGTATACAAGAACTGAACATTATTAATATAATTCTTCATCATTCGCCCTTGTAATTACCCCACCGCCATCTTGCACCCATTACAAAAGATCAGCAGGTACACTAATCTGCCCTTTTACCCCACCCTGATATCCCTTCACCATAATAAGAACATCCTCTGCCCCCTTCTCTCACAACCACATCCCCACATTTAGGGTCATAGGTAGCGGGGGATGCGCCCCTCTGCTTTTTTTAAGTGAGGAAGGAGGAAAAATTATATTCATGTACAGTTCTGTCATCGCTTTCATCGTATACATTTTCTTTGGTATGTAGAATTAATATAAATGATGTATTTATTTTATATATACATGTATATGTATATATATATATATATATATATATATATATATATATATATATATATACATACAGTATATAAATATGTTTGTGTATATATATATATAATATATAGATTCATGAGTGATATGTCTGGAGCTAGAATAACTGTTTATATAAAGCACACCCACCCACCCACCCCCACCCCCCCCCCACCCCCCCCACATAGATATATATATATATGGGTACATAGTGTGGTGTGAGGGTGTGTAAACATGTCTATTTTTCTCTTTACATGTCCAAGATACAACTTTAGCATCATGCTTTGCAGTTTTGTAGTATGATTTGAATATTGAGCGAGCTAGCAATCAATATTCAACATTTGTGAGGTCGCAATTATAGTGTAATATAGAAACGGGGAAACAATTCTGATAGGGTTTCATTTGCGAAATTTCACAATGAAAATTTATTTAATCAACTATACTTTTAATAGGAGTGAGCGAACGAGCATTTGAGAACATTGCCTCTAAATCACTTTGGATTAGGGGCACATGTTATGGAAAAGGGAAAAGTGGTACTTATCATGGGGAAAAGGACACTTATTAGAAAAATCAATGAATTGGTAGAAAAGGCAGTTATCAGAGGTGAAAAGGAGCACTAATCACACCTGAAAAGGGCCATTTTTATAAGAACGGAAAATGTTCTTATAAAGTAGAAAAATGAAAGAAGTGCATATATATTATTACAAAGGGAAATATGACTTGTTACATTGAAAGGGATAAAAGGGATTAAAAGCGATAAATACTCTTGTTGAAATAGGAGCATTTATCAAAGGTAAGGTGAGGGATGAGGTGTAATTATCAAAATGGGCACTTATAAGAATATGGAACGGGAACTTTTTCGAAAGAAAAATGGGGGCATTTATCTGAAGTTAAAGAGAAAAGTAGGGGCACTGCCCACATGCAGCCCCCGGAGCGGTGCTTCTGACCAGGCCGACGTGTTTTGATTGTTATTTCATCATTCTTCATGACATGCACAGGTCATCACCGTCGATAAATATTGGGGTGATGTATTCCCTCTTTCCCTACCACATTCGATTCCTGTGACATATTTTCATTTCAATTTTGAAAATTGTTAGTATTACTAATAACATGAGTGTGGCAAAATTGCATTATAAAGGAAAGTTACTGAACCTTCTAAATCGAGAATAATTACATGTACTTTTAATCTAAATAATTTTTCTGCATTATGGCTTTGAAAAAAAAATCACCTCAAAATGTATCGAGATGGTAACACAGGCCACCCCCCCCCCCCCCCACTGCATTAAACAAAAAATTATACCTCCATATCCCTCCCAGATCAACACCCATGTTGTGTAATATGAAGTAAATGTAGATGGTTTTCACTTTCTTGTAGTGTAATAATGTATCTGGAAAAATCAGAAGCAACGACAGAATTCAGGTAGAATGCATATGACATATATGTTTTTGAGGGTTGAAATGGAAAATTTTCAGGCGGGATCCAGAGGGGAGGGGCATTATTGTTTGCCTCGAGCGCCATAATACCAAGCTTTGCCACTGCTAGGCACTATGGCGTACTGGCATGGGGTGCTTGGTTATTTTGCTCGCTCGCAAGTATTCAGTATTCAGTAATTGGGCCCGTATGCCTTTGCTCAGCCCCCTCAAAATTGTTGGCTCATTACGCCACTGCTGCATGGTGCTGATTAGTAAAATTGCATTTTAACAACATTTGCATTCATTGTTAACAATTTACAGTAGATTTCAGTTCCAGGCTGCACTTGACTAATAAGTAATTTCAAGATTTGTTTGGTGAAGTTATAAAAACGATATGATTTTAGCATTATTAAAGGCTCTTTTCAATGATTATAAGTGAGACTGATTATAACTGAGCATAGCTGTAAAGATTATATATAGATTAAGGTATTAAACCTTTACTTCAAATTAACAAGGGGTACTTGATATTAGTCCATATTAAATAATAAAGCATTAATTTGGTTTAATGACATAATCATTGCGTTATCAGAATAGGCCCATAGGCCTATACTGCGTAAGAATTTGATATGGTAAAAGAATAATGTATTTACGTGTATTGAATTGAACTGAATTGAGTTGAAGTGGTTTATTTTTAAAATTTCATCGCGGCAAAGGCCGAATTGCGACAATCATAAAGTTAAAATTCTTCTTCAAAGGGCTATATGGCTTCAACTTGTACAGCCTATCATGAAGGTGAGCTAAAGATTGCAAGCGGTGAGAGCGCAGGCGTATCCAGAATTTTTCAATAGGGGGGCCACAGGGGGGCCACAGGGGTGTCGATCCGTGTTCATGATCGGGGGGGGGGGGGGGGGGGGGGGGGTTGACCGGCAAGAGAGCGAAGCCAGTGGCGTATCTAGGGATTATGGCACCCGGGGCAAAAAATGAAGTCCCCCCCCCCCCCCCCCCGAGTGCCCAAACCTATCTACGTCAGCGAGGGAGCAAAGCGACCGAGCGGCAAATTTTTCAATTTCTTAACCCTAAAGAATGCAATTTCTTGTGCATTTTACCCAGGAAATTTTGCAATTGAGCGGTAGAGAAGCTCGAATTTTATGCATTGATACGCGGTTTTCTATTCACTCACTTCTACAATCGGGAGCAAAACGAAAACCCTGACAGGCTTGAGAAAGAGTCGAGAAATTCAACAAGGGTACTTGAAGTTGAGATTTCTTTCAAAAGTTGAACCTTTGCGAATGCTGTTTTATACATTTTATCCTACATCGGGGGCGCAATATTTAGCAGGAGTCATATGACACATACATGATATATCGAGCAAAGCAATTACATCTTTATTTTTGCATATTTTGAACCCTTTAAGCTATTTAAGAACAATATAGGCCTACTGGGGGCGCGAAATCCTGAAAGATAATATTTATGCGAAGGAGCAAAGCAACCAAGCTTTTGAAAATTTTCGCATTTCAAACCTTTGAAAAACTAGATTTTTAGTGCATTAACAGGCCATCACCCCACCTCATATTTTTTTTTTTTTTTTTTTTTTTTTTTTGGGGGGGGGGATATATACCCCTACCGCCCCCTCCCCCACTCCCGGGATCGACACCCACTGCAGGGGTGCCAGACGTGAAGGATCCAACCGCACAGCCAGGATGTCATTTTAGGGGGCGGCTGTAAGCACGCGAAGAGTGCGTGCTCCCCAGGTGGTGGGTGCAGGGAGGGGGAAGTTTCCCCCCTCCCGTGCGAAGCGTGTGTGTGTAATTGGATTTTTACAGACGTGTATCAATCAGATTATTTACGTCTGGGACCGACCTTTAACGTCACCATCCGAAAGACGTGACTCAGTCTCGAACCTGGGTCCGCTGAATCAGTTTATAACTTCCACTGGTAGCTGGATTAAAGGCGCACGCCACAACGCCCAAGCGCGAAAGCTCTGACGTTTTATAGCAAATTTGAGAGAAAGATAACGGCTCGTAGCATCCCTTTTTTTTTTAGGGGAAAAATGTATTTGGAGGTCAGGACTGCTTCAGTTATTTGGACGCAATACTGCATTGTATGTAACAGGGGTGGGTTCAAGAAGGGGGAATTTCCCCCTTCCCGCTCGGAGCGCGAAAGCTCTGACGTTTTATAGCAAATTCGAGAGAAAGATAACGGCTCGTAGCACCTTTTTAGGCGG
The DNA here is from genome assembly GCA_025617745.1 of Heliocidaris erythrogramma. NCBI lineage: Eukaryota > Metazoa > Echinodermata > Echinoidea > Camarodonta > Echinometridae > Heliocidaris > Heliocidaris erythrogramma. The sequence goes on from CM046853.1 coordinate 47,587,572, forward strand.
AAAGTTATTTCGACGTGCGGACTGCTTTTCAGTTATTTGGGTGTAATACTGCACTGCAATAGGGATGGGTGCAGGGAGGGGGTCCCCTTCCCGCGCGAAGCGCGAAAGCTCTGACATTTTAGCAAATTTGAGAGAAAGATAACGGCTTGTAGCAAACAAACTTTTAGGGGAAAAATTTTCAATTATTTGGGGCAATATTGCACGGTATGTAACAGGGGTGGGTGCAGGAAGGAGGAGTTTCCCTCCTTCCCGCGTGAAGCGCGAAAGCTCTAACGTTTTAGCACCTTTTTTAGGCGGAATGTTAGTTCGACGCCCTGGCTGCTTTTCAGTTATTTTGGACGTAATACTGCACTGTAACAAGGATGGGTGCAGGGAGTGGGAGTTTCCCCCTTCCAGCGCGAAAGCTCTGACGTTTTGGCAAATTTAAGATAAAGAAAACGGCTTGTAGGAAACAATTTGTTTAGGCGAAAAGTTATAGTTCGACGACATGACTGCTTTTCAGTTATTAGGACGCAATACTGCATTGTATGTGACAGGGGTTGGTGCAGGGAAAAGTTATTTCCCCATCCCGCGCGAAGCGCGAAAACTTTGACATTTTTGCAAATTTTGAGAGAAAGATAACGGCTTGTAGCGCCTTTTTAACCCGTTTCTCTCACTTCTCCCGCACTCTTAAAAATGCGGGGTCGCATATTTCGGGGTTGTTTTCGATCAATAATGCTCCCGCTGCATTAAAATGACCATTTTAATGCACTCTAAAAAAGGACTGGTCAAAAAATGTACCAATGCGATTGGTCAACACCATATGGGTTATTTCCAAAAATATGTTGGTCACAATGTTCCAATTTCACTGGTTAATCACTAACCATTTGAAATATTGCTTATTCATCAGCAAAGTATTGGTCCGACTTCTACTTCGTTGGGCCATTGTCATGAATATTCATGATGTATCCTGAATACCCATGAGCAACCGTAAACAACCAGAATTTATATATACATGTATAAATGACACTTGATTTTTAAGTTTTTATGCAATGATTGCACTTTGAAATGTGATGAAAAATGTATGTATACTAATTATTATGTTGTACATATTCAAACATGTAATTAGGTTTAAGATCTAAAAATCTACATTAGAAAATTAAATTAAAATCTTTAACCACTTTTAGCAAGCACTGCAATACAGTCCCTATATATATAATAAAGTAAAGGTTTTCACGATATGTAGGTATAGGATGTAGGACTATAATAGGAGTAGGGTTAAAGTAGGATGATAGGGGTATGATATGTTATACGATAGGAGAGGATAGGTTATAAGTCATAGTGAGCAAAATATACAAAATATGTTATGTTATGTTATGATATTACTTGACATTAGCTTCTTTTTTAATCTTTGAAACGTGGATGTACGCGCATCCGGCAGAAGTATCAACCACGTCCGACGGGAAATGACCACGTTGCGTGGTCGGAAGAAATGACCCCGTACGTTTTGACGGGGTAATAAGGTAATGATCATTAGTATGCGGGGTCAAGTTATGCAGAAATGACCACGCAATCGTGGTTAAATTTTGACCACATTCGGGGTCGAAATGTAACCACGCTATGTGGTTACTTTGGGTGACCCCGCATGGCGGGGTCAATGTGACCCCGCACGGGGTTTGTGCATAGTTGATCCCGCATGCGGGGTCATTTGTAACCCCGTTTGGGGTTATTTTTGACCACGCATTTTTAAGAGTGCGCTTTTTCGCTCTCGCTTTTTTTTTTTAGTGGCTGAATAGGGGGGGGGGGGCATGGCCCCCTTGTGCCCCCTGTCTACGCCAGTGGGTGAGAGGAAGAGTAATGTGGTTTATTCCTTGAGATGAAAGATGCTTCAAGAGTAGACACTGGAAGATTACGGTAATGCTGCCTATAAAGCCCGGCGCACACTGCACGATCTGACTACGATGCGATTTTGGGAAAAGTTGTTATAACATTTGATATGAACCTTCAAACATGTAAAATCTTTGTGATCAAAGTTCCGAATAGTAGTATGAATACTAAAATCGACTGCGAGACCCCGTGTAGGAATAAAAGCGAATTCAATTCCGAATCGTATAGTGACATCTTGCGATCAACTAAGATTTGAAGCCTATTTGGCCTTTATTCTAACCAGAAGAATTGCAGTTAACCAAAATTTCGATATTATAGTATTCGTGTCATTATTCCGAACTTCAAAGATAATTTCACTTTTTTTAAACCTTCACATCTGCAATTTGTTCGAAAATCGGGTCGCAGTCGGATCGTAGTGTGCGCCGGTTTACTTATATCACTTACTTACTTATATAAATTACACAATATGAAACATTAATACATAATTACGTGATTTGGATTGCCCCTCGTATAAGGTTTAAGAGAAGCTGTTGGGATTATAGCATTATGTATCATATTTGTTTCAAATTAAACATATACGTTGTACTATCTAGACTAATTATATTTAAGTATATCTGTTCAAGGTTTAATAAAGGCCGAAAGAGCCGTCGTGAATTTGTCCAAAGTACAAGTACCATTAGAATAACATTTCAAATGCTTGTATGTTGGTTATATGTAACTGTAATATTTGAATTTACATTTTGTTTGACTTTACATTTGATTTTTACACTGTTTTTTTTTTTCAATAACTCTCGTCTTTCGTGCACCCCTTCACTCACAACACTCCCTGTCATTACCACGCCTTATTTCTTCTATTTCATTTCCACCACACATTGTGGTTCCATTTCCCACTCGTTTTTATTTTTTTGTGTATATAGTTCTGTTCATTGTAGTAAATATATTTTTTCTTTTTCAAGATTTTATTTCTCAACGCATTCATTGCAATTTGAAAGTGACATACATCCAAACACTTAGCATACATGATTGTATGCAGTTTCATTATTGTTCTTAACACATAACGTTCCATTTTTTTCTGTATAGGGCCTATTCATCACGCTTAAAAATAATGATTCTCTCAGTTTTTTTTTTTCAATTTGATCTAAACCAAGTTTAAATAATTATGTAGGTTTTTATATTTTTTTTATTTGCTTGAATATATGAACTATTTCGCAATGATGACAACACGATAATATTAATGAGATAAAAGTAATTGAGGGTTATCAGTAGGCCTACCCCAAAACAAATTTAGATATCACTAAATATTTGATTACTGAGATTTTTGGACTGAAAACAGTCATTTACATCATTCCAAAAAACCACTCATATTCCCATCTTGAAATAGATGAACGATAATTTGGATGTGGATTTCACAGACATTACAGGTAGGTGTACCTTCTATTCCAACTTTAAACAAGAAGTCTTGCGTTGATATTCTTCTATAAATAAATTTAAATTGAAAGTTCCGTAGTCTATTGTATTGCAGACTTGTATTGTTCATATGACATTTTTAGCTGAACGAGCAATATCGCGTACCAGATTGAAAGGCCAATTCCTGTAGAGATTACTTTAAAAAATCAAGTTTGATATGCGAGTTCAACCACAGAGTTTGAAAAAAGTATATCTTTATTAAAACTTCACCGGATTGTGGTATTTATAAAACGTTCATGCTTCTGGATTTGTCAAAATCATTGTTATGTAAATCAATAGAATAGATTGTATATTAAAATGAAGAGCAAAGGTGCTCTTATCGTGCAAAGTATAATGAGCATATTTCCTTCGACCCACTCGCGCTTTAACACATCATGGTCTGTCTATTGGTTCTCTCTTCTATCGGGTTCTTCCATTATGTTGTACTATTCCTTCTTCATCTTTCTGAATGGATATGAAGCCACTTGTCACTTTAAGTTAGAACGCGTTTCCGGATGCGTTTCTCATACCAGAGACCGACCAGAGAATAGGAACTCGCCGTATCGAGTCGATCGACGTCTTGTAGTGGGGTAGTTTTGTCTCCTTTAATTCATGGATTACAACTATACATTTTTTAGGAGAGCAAGACTTTATGTTTCAGTTTGACTAAGTGGGAGAATAAATGCGAGCTGAAACTACTGCAGGCCTACTTTAAACATTGTTATGAACAATGCAAGCGTTTTAATAATGGTTATAAGAGGAACCTCCGCCCTTTTACCCCACCTCGAACCCTACATCCAGTGGCACTGATCCGAAAGAAAAAACGTGTTCGCGGAGACCAGGACATCCGCTTCTGAAAACGCTACCGCAAATCACTTTCACAATCGAAAATGGCGGGCTTTGGATCACCTTCGCGTTATGCTCTGTCGGCATTCCTGGTCGTATCGTGTCAGTTCTTACTGCTGTCAGTGACAGCGAGCGACGACCAGCAGCCAGTGGTCAATACGACCAAGGCTACTCTACGAGGACAGCGTTTCCAGGTCCGCACAGAACAGGTGCCTGATTTTGAGCGCACAGTGGATCTCTATTCCCGCATTCCTTATGCTCAGCCACCGGTTGGTGATCTTCGCTATGCTCGGCCTGTCCCAAAGTCGATTGAAGGTAATTTCGATGCCACGAGGGATCCAATAGGCTGCGCTCAAGTTCAGAATCCCTTCTTTGTCTTGGATCTTCCCTTTTCAGAGGACTGCCTTTATCTTGATGTAACAGTTCCACAACCACAGGTATATCAAAAATAGTAGCCAGATGCGTTGATTGTTACCATTCTTAGTAATATAGGGATGCGCATGGAATATAGTCTTGATATTTACTTTTTAAATTTTAGGCCCAGATCTGTACGTTTTTTATATATATTTATAAAAAGAACAGTAGGAAGTAAATGGCGTACGTTACTTGGAAGTGAAGATGTAAGAATATATTTTCTCTTTCAAGTCAGACATTAAAGAAAAGTGTAGCCTACTCCTCTGCATGATTTTACCAAAGTGGATGGATGATTATTATAATGACAAATGGAATCAAAATGATGATGATGATTTATGATGATAATTGTAAATTAGTATTTCTCTCTTATTCACCCTATTCTCCACATCTCCCTCTCTCTTTAGAACTCCCTTTCTTTTTTATTTTCATTTTCCCTTTCCCTTTCCTATATCCCTGCATCCTCTCTTAGAAGAACAGTAGAGTAAATGACAGGTTTGTCAACTTTTGGAAAATAGGCCCCTATTGTTTTGGTCTTGCCAGCTCTCAGAGTCGCTCAGGGGGGGGGGGGGGTCCAGTTTCCCTCCATAATTCTCTGACAAGCAAAAAAAAAAAGTTTTCATTCTAAAGGGGGGGGGGGGGCACAATCCAATAAAGGGGGGCACAATGCATATTTTTCTTCCAAAGGGGGGGGGGGAGGCACGGGCCAGAAGTGCCCCCCTTGGATCCGCCACTGTTAGTATGTATTTGAAGTGAAGATGTAAGAATGATAGTTTCTAACTTTCAAGTCAGACAGTAAAGAAAAGTGTAGGCCTAGCCTAGCCACTTCTCTGCATGAATACCAAAGTGCATGGATGGATGATTACTATGACAAATGGAATAAAAATGATGATGATGATAATGATGATAAATTAAGTCTTTCTCTCCCATTCACCCTATTAATTTGTCATCACCTCTCGTTTCTCCATATCTCCCTCACCTCTCTCTATCTTTCTCTTTTTATTTTCATCTTCCTTTTCCTCTACCCTCATTTCTTCTTTCTCTCTTTCACTCTCTCTCTCCTTCCCTCCTGGATTTTACTTGCTTTCTCTGTCACATTTTGATGCTTATCAAATATATTATGGGGTGTCTGTCTGTCTCTCTCATTCTCTCTCTCTCTATCTATCTATATGTCTCCCTCCCTCCTTGACTCTACTTGCTTCGCTCACATTTTGACACTTAATTTATATTGTATCTATAATTTAACAGTTAAAGGGAAATCCAACCTTAATAGCAAGTTGCTTTGAAAGTAAGAGGAAAAATCAGAGAAGCAGATTGATAAAAGTTTGAACGAAATCGGACAAGCAATAAGAAAGTTATGAATTTTTGAAAGTTGTAATCACTACACATATGGGAATTTCAAATTGGCCGAATAGTTAATGTCATTGTGATGTAGATGTGGACAACTCCCCCATTTGCTCCAACACACAAAATGACTAAAATGTCACTTTTTTCAAAATGTATTACTTAGTAGGATCTTTTTCTTTCATGAGGACCTATAACAATATGCTCTGTCCAATATATTTTGATCTGTGCCATGAGGGTTAAACCGCCTTGAAGAAAACCGCAAATTAATGATATTTTTGTGTACGACAAATGGGAGAGTTATCCACAAACTTGCCACAATCAACTCACCAAATTGCCAATTTGAGATTCGCATATAGATGTAGTGATCTCATTTTTCAAACATCCATAACTTTCTTAGTCCTTGTCCGATTTCTTTCAAACTTTCACCATCCTGTTTTTCTTATTTTTCTGCTTTCACACAAATCAACTTATTACCAAGGTTGGATTGCCCTTTATTAATGTGTTATGAATTTTAGATTTGAAATTGGGATTTTCCTTTCCCATTACAGCCTGAAAATGCAACAGTCATGGTGTGGATTCATGGTGGTAGCTATCATGTTGGGGCTGGTAGAATGTCCAACAAGGATACCTTGTTCTATGCTGCCAGAGCCAATGTTGTTGTTGTCACCATCAACTACCGTCTTGGTATGCTCGGCTTTATGACAACTGGTATGAGTATGTCAGTGTTCATTCAAGAATATGACATAATATTAATATAAATGTGCAGTTTTAAGAATTCACTTTCTCATGCAATAAACCACTCTATTATCAGTTTGTATTTCATTTAAATGATTATCTTGATAATATAGGGTACTTGTTAATCCAATTGACCTCCATTTATCTGGGATGTATTCTATTATACACTGTAATACACTTTGAATATAATTAAATTACAAATGGTGGATCAAGATTTAGATTTGGTTCTAAAACATACTCCATCAAAAAATTCTTGTAAGTTATTGCATAATTAAAAAAAGAGGGGGAAAAGGGTAGCTGGACTTTTTTGAAAGGGTGATTTCATAATCCCATTTGTCAGTAGAACAATAGGACCAAATTAATGAGGAGTAGGAGAATGAAAATAAAACTAGATGAATCTGACCATGCGCGGTCGGAATTTATGCCTCCGCCATCATCAGATTGGCAATGTATGTCATACATATACACTTTAAAAAGGATTGGTCCATCAAAATTACAAATCTTTTCACTTCAAAAGCACAGGAGACAGAAAGTTTATTTCATTTTATTTTCAAATAAAAAACTTAATTACCATTGATGACTTAAAATCATCAAATACACCAAGGAAATAGATATTTTATAGCAAATAGACCACTGTCCCCTTGAAATTTCTAAAATATGTAGGCCTAGACTCCATACATCACGAACCATTTTTATGTATATAACAACCTCTATGACCTTTGAACTTTGACCTTGAGATCCCCTAAAATCTAATCAGTTCCTCACATATGCATACGTGGGCCAAGTTAGGTTGATATGTCAAACAACTGAAGTTATTGCAAAAAGTTATTGCAAAAATGAACCATTTTTATGTACATAATGAAACAGGCCTCTGACCTTTGACCTTTGACCTTGAGACCCTAAAATCTAATCAGTTCATCGTCCCTCCCATATGCAAACATGGGCCAGGTAGAAGCTGATCTGTCAAACAGTTCTTCAGTTATTGCGAGAAAAACCTAACCATTTTTATGTACATAATTACCTCTGTGACCTTTAACCTTTGACCTTGAGACCCCAAAATCTAATCAGTTCATCGTCCCTCCCATAAGAATACATGGGCCAAGTTAGCAGTTGATCCCCCTAACGGTTCCTAAGTTATCACAAGAACGAACCATTTTTATGTATATAATGACCTCTATGACCTTTGACCTTTGACCTTGAGACCCCAAAATCTAATCAGTTCATCGTCCCTCCCATATGCATTCATGGGCCAAGTTACAAGCTGATCCGCCAAACGGTTTTCAAGTTATCGCGAGAACGAAAATGGAACGGACGGACGGACGACCCAAAAACATAATGCCTCCGGCACCAGAAGCTGATCTGTCAAACATTTCTTCAGTTATTGCGAGAAAAACCTAACCATTTTTATGTACATAATGACCTCTATGACCTTTGACCTTTGACCTTGAGACCCCAAAATCTAATCAGTTCATCGTCCCTCCCATATGCATACATGGGCCAAGTTACAAACTGATCGGCCAAACGGTTTTGAAGTTATTGCGAGAACCAAAAAGGGGACGGACGGACGACCCGAAAACATAATGCTTCCGGCACCACCTACGGTGGGCGGATCGAGGCATAAAAATTGCTCAGAACTCTGTTTTATGGATGTAGAATGATTTTGAAAACTCTTCATGTTTGTGACCGTTGTCCTTACTGCAGATGGGCATAAAGCAGTGCCTAACATTCCTGTCAAAAAAGCAGATTATTGGAAGTATCACAAACACTGAATTCTTTTGTAATGAATTCATACATGTTTAACCATATAATTATATTATATTCCTTCTGAATTTACCCAGCTTTAGTTTTATGTCTTTTATTTTCCTGTTTTTAATCTAGGGGATGATGCTATGCCAGGCAATCTGGGACTTCTGGACCAGCGACAGGCATTACTTTGGGTACAGGAAAATATTGCTGGTAAGAAGATTTGATTGAATGACAATGACTTATGGAGTTTAACATTTTGTAAAGATATAATCAATGTTTGTTTTCTATGTATGAGTTACAGGAAATTCATGTTGAAGAATACGTATGACTTGATATTGTTCCAGTATTCAGCATAAAGTCATACTAAAATTATTTAAAGAGTCCAAATTATTTGCTCATCTGCAAGAGTGTAATCAATGAAAATATCTGACTCTTTGGATTAAAATACATATATATTTCTTTATAAATGCTTCTCCATTTTTATTGTGGTTGACATGTCCAGCATTTGGTGGTGATCCAAGTCGAGTGACAATTTTCGGGCAGAGTGCTGGATCTGGGAGTGTGAACCTTCACCTTCTATCAAACATGAGTGCTGGGCTGTTTTCAGGTGCTATAATGCAGGTACATTATCAAATTTTATTGTTTTAGAAAGTCTATTGCTGAATGATGACACTTGTATGATTTTGATGGTGATAATTTAGGAGGTGTGGTAATGGTGGTGTGATAGTAAATGTGTGGAATTGGTGGTGTGATGATGGTATTGAGGTGCTGAGGATGTGATGGTGAAGATGGGGTGGTGTGATGTGTGATAATCATTTATAAAAATGCAGTTGCCATATTGTATTTGTAAAAGTAATGCATGAATTCACAATAATCATTCATAAAAATTATCTTATCTCTAGTATCTCTGTATATCTGTGGTATCTCTGACTAAATTCTCTACTTATTGAAAAACATGAACAAAAACAGAGCGGTGCTTTGACCGTGTGGACACATCATCCAGACCGTCAGACAGCAATTGACATGACCAATGCATTCGCAAAGGATTTGGGATGTGATATCACAACATCAGTGGAACTTGTGACATGTCTACGGGGAAAGTCGGTTGAAGAGATGAAAGAAGTCCAGTCAAATGTAAGTACCATTGTAATTACGTTGTTTATGAGGTATGGGCAATTCCACAGAAAATGTTCACTTGCCAAAAATCATAAAATTGGCGATAACTCCAGAAATATTTGTGCTACCATGACATATTAAGTATCAAACAAAAGAACTTAACAAGCCCTTTAATTTGATTGGTATATTAATAGGATTCAAGTACATTTGGGTATGATTTTCTTTTACAACCCACTTTTGGGGCAAAATGTGATAACATTTTCGGTCAAAATGTCTTCTCTTTAGGTCTCATTATTCGACATCACAATCATTTTAGATTTGATTTTTGGGGGTTGTAAATGTATATTGATGTGACTTTAAAAAATATTACTGATTTGAGGTTGACATGAGCCCTTGAATATTTGAAAGTAAAGTTATAGGAGTTTCAAAAATGCGGACAAAAGTGTCATGTCCATTGATGTACAAGCTGTCATGTCCATTATGCTACTTTTTATCTCTGACAACAAATGTGCAGTCTGATAGTTTCACAAAATATATATATGTTTAGAGTATGATTATAATTAAAGCTTCTGTTAATGCCTAAATTAGACTCATTGAACCCCATAACCAACAGTTACAAAGAGCAGTTTTCTCTTCAACTATTCAGTGGAATATACTGTGAAATCTGCCGTGTATGTCCCTGATAGTCAAATGTGTCTGAATCACTTACTGAAATATGCTTTAGGACTTTTACTGTTGCTGAAAAATATCTTAAATAACCAGAAATAAGTCTGAATGTCATGTCTGTTATGCTGGAATTGCCCATACAATGGTCATTAGTTGACAAGTAGGCCTAAGCCTAAATATCAGAATGTATGAGCTGTTGGGACAAATTACCATGCTTATTTCCTCACTCCTGGGTGAATGTGGCAGTCTTTATTTTAATCTCATCTATAATTTCCTATAAAATTCTTTAATCATCAAACAGGTACTCTTTGCTGAGTAGATCTGTGGTTATAGGCATACAAGGGAGGAGGCTAGGGGGCTCATGCTCAGGGAGGCTGCAGCCTTTCTGAGAATTTTGAAACAACAAATATATTGGGCAATCACCTCATATTTGGGCAGCTAGGTTTTCTCTTTGTAAAGTTTATGTCTGGCCTTATACACTATGATAACGAACATACATTAAAACTATAACTGGATGCACCATCAGTGGCTGTCACTGTTACGATATGCGATACTGTGTATCGGTATCGGCCTACTTCGATTAAACATGTCTACCAACTAAACTAGCCTGTCTGCTAACTGTCGTAATTATACTGCGTACCTAGATAAACCAAGGCCTCTAACATGACAGTCACCATAAAGTGGTCCTTTATTTTTTTGCTGGCTTTGCTGACTGGTTACATTTTAGAATCTAGAAAAAAAATCTTAATTCTTGTAAGAAATAACAGCCACCTCGTGAAATCATGCCTCATGCCTATGGTTACTTGTTTTACATAACCTCTCACTAACTGTAATAGATGCCTTTTTGTTCCTCCTTGTTAGTTTTGATATAAACGATATACTAGGACACAAATGTGCATATAGTATTTACAATTTGATTTTAATGAAGAGCTATACCTGACTCCAGGTGACGGTGGGACTTCGTCGTTACATGGTCCTCCCTGCTCCTGACGGCGAGTTCCTGCTCAAGGACCCCTACATGCTGGCAGCAGAAGGCTCCTTCAACCCGGCCAATGTCATGATCGGCTGTCTCGCGGAGGAAGGCAACCTAGCGGCAATGCCTGCCATGTTTGGTCAAGAGGGAACGGGAAAGGCAGTAGTGAATGAGGAGGCTTACCGGGGATACATGACCGATGTCATGCAAATGACAGATCCAGTTGTCCAGGACATGGCTGCCGTTGTTATGGGCTCCGATGAGTTGGTGAGTCACATGATGATAGGGAAACTCAGGAAAAACATTTGAGGTATAAAATCAGGAAAGCTCAGGAAAGATCCCTTTTTAAAGTAATGTGTTCACAAATATACTATTAATACATGGTTGTGAGTTCGTGAGTTCGTGCGTTAGTGCGATCTGGCAACATGCAGGTTTTTATCGTGGTGTCAAACAGTACACCACGATAAAAACCTTTGTGTTGCCAGATTGCACTAATACACGAACTCACAACTATGTATTAATAGTTTTATAAAACGGGTCGGCAATATGATTATGAAGTCTATAAAAATGGTTACGAACCCCATAGCAACGCCAAGAGTCGCACAGTCATGGAGGCTGCCATTTGCTTTCCTGGATGACATGACAGAAGCGCAGCCAACAAAGTCATGCACGTTTCAGTGCGCGCATGTAATCTGTGCGCTAAAATGACAATTAAACTACGCAATTTCATTGCGTTTTAAGTTTGCACGCACCAGAGGTATGCGCTTTAGAGCTTTTTTAGCCCTGCGTTATCACTTTTTTTTGCACGGTCACGTGGTGTTATTTGACCAGTCATGATGGCAACATTCTTACTAATGATGATTCTTCATTGAGCTACGAGATGTCTCAAAACCCTCCTCAGTGGGCTAGTCATCAATCTATGGACTACTGACTTACAGATTTTAGTAAAATTGCCCAAGTAGGGCAACTTTACGTTACCGATTCCTTTTTAAACTAAAATAGAAAGTGTGAATATATACTGTTAATAAGCTGTGCTGTGAGTGACAATGTTTCCTCAATGTTTTTCCTCAATCAGTTGACCATTCTGTCTAATTATACTCTATATTCACTATAGTTCAGTAGCCCAGAGCCGGATTACATTGATGTAGCTACTGGTATGCTTGGTGACAGTATGTTCGTGTGTCCAGCCTTCAGCCTTGCTCAGCAGATAGCTCAGGCTGGCCAGACTGTCTTTGTCTATTTCATGACACACCAACCTAGTCACTCGATCTGGGGCAAAAACATGACCGGATTCGGTGCAACCCATGGTGAAGATCTTCAATATATCTTTGGCATTCCATTCCTGTATGAGGATGAGGCTGAAAATGAAGACAAGGACTACTACATGGTAGGCCGTTTCAATGATGAGGAGATTGGACTCTCCCTACAGATGATCAAATATTGGTCCAACTTTGGAAAGACAGGGTAGGTTTGGGCTCCTACAAATTTCTTTGATTAAGATGTTCATATATACATTTAATCAATTAATTGATTATTTTATATATTAATGTATGCATTGATATTGGTATTATTATTGATTATGATCAGTTGTTTTTTAGCTTTGTTATGTAGTAGGCCTATCATCTATTATCAGAGATGGTTAAGTTTCTTATCATCATGGCATATTAAATACTCTGTTGTATTTATAAAACAATCCCTGGAATTGTGCAGTGTTTTGTTTCAATAGTGACGTGGCAGCGGTGGGATATTGGTGCAAGATCAAGATTTAAAGTTGAATTAAATTCAGCCTCCTAAATAGCACCATCTTTTAACAGGATTTGGAAAACATCTGTGCATCTCATTTTCCCAGCTTGCGCAATTCTCCCTTGTAGAAGCTTAGAATGTACTTGCATGCAAATTTCTAAATTTGCAAGTCAAAATTAATACATGTAGTTTGAAATAAAAAATGTGCTTATTTTCCAAGCAAGTTGTTTTTTAAGGTTTAAAATAAAATGCAACTAATCTCTAATTATAATCTGAAATTAAGAACAACCATAAGATGGCGCTGTTCTACCATGCCGTGGGCGGCAAATCCTGCCCAAATGTTGGAGTGTTGAACATTTTGTTTAGCCTCAGAATGGCTTGAAAATTCTTCCTCATACTGAAACCTGTGCCTTCAATATGTTTTATGCATATGCAATATATCTTTGCCCAGTTTTCTCAAGAAAAAAAATCATTAATAGTTAACTATTGAAAGTTCATTTTAGACAATTACTCAAAAATCTGGTGGCAAGGAAGGGGTAAGGAAACTTTAATGTCTTGTGGGATTTCTGAATAGTAGCAGAATGGACACATTAGGTCCACAAATTCATAATTTTGGTACCTTCTAGGAGTAGAAAGCAGACGGTGCCGAACATATCAGTAAATGGAATCTATATGTCCAATTTTACTGCTATAGATGTAATCCGGAATATATTATGTCCCCACTTGGGATTATAGATGGAATCAGGAATCTATGTCCCCACTTAAGATTATAGATGGAATCAGCAGCTCAGTCTTTAGTGTTGGCAATACTGACAGCACCCCCTTATAGCATTTAGAAAAATTCAGGGGCACCTGTGTCTTAATAGATGGAATCAGTGGTGCTGCCTGATATGTATTGATATGAGCTGATTATTAATTTGAGGGACTGAGGGCCAAGTCCACCTCAATATCAAGTTGATTTGAATAAACAGAGTAAAATTAAACAAGCATAACAGTAAAAATTTCACTGAAATCGGATGTAAAATAAGAAAGTTATGGCATTTTGAAGTTTTGCATTATTTCATGAAACAGTGATATGCATAGCATGGGCGGTATGCAAATGAGTGAACGGATGATGTCATGCACTCACTTTTCCTTATGTATTTTATTATATGAAATATCATATATTTCATTTTTTTGCTTCAATGTAAAACATGGTTTGACTCCATATGGAACATGTAAAATCATCATTATTGTAACTTATTTTCATACAAGGAAGGGATTCTTTATTATCACATCTATAAAAATTGAAATATTTGAAATTTCATATAATAAAATACATATTAAAGGAAAAGTGAGTGTGTGACATCATCGGTTCACTCATTTGCATACCGCCCATGCTATGCATATCACTGTTTCATGACATAATGCAAAACTTCAAAATGCCTTAACTTTCTTATTTTACATCCGATTTCAGTGAAATTTTTACTGTTAATGCTGGTTTAATTTTACTCTGTTTATTCAAATCAACTTGATATTAGGGTGGACTTGGCCTTTTGGCAAGAAGTGACTCATGAACAAACTAGAGAGTCACCCATTAGACTAAATTTGCATGATATCTTCAATGTACTTTCAAATGAAACAAAAAGACCGAGGTCATAATAATATGATTTCACCAAACTCTGACCTAATGTCCTTTGGTAAGTCATTAATTGTATCCTAATAATATTAGGATACATTGGATACTATGGATTGGATACTACATTGGATACTATGGATTTGGCATTGTCGCGCCGCGTCCGCATCCGCGTCCGCCGCAGAGATTTTCTTGTGAGCGCTCTACTGGCTGCAGTTTTTGTCGGATCACCTTCAAATTTCGCATGGAGGTGCATTATGGTGAGATGAAGACGCCTATTGTTTTTGGTGTGGGTGGATTCATCGTTGCCATGGTAACCATAATTTTTAAAGAAATGGTAAAGATTTTCTTGTGAGCGCTCTACCGGCTGCAGTTTTTGTCGGATCACCTTCAAATTTCGCATGGAGGTGCATTATGGTGAGATGAAGACGCCTATTGTTTTTGGTGTGGGTGGATTCATCGTTGCCATGGTAACCATAATTTTTAAAGAAATGGTAAAGATTTTCTTGTGAGCGCTCTACCGGCTGCAGTTTTTGTCGGATCACCTTCAAATTTCGTATGGAGGTGCATTATGGTGAGATGAAGACGCCTATTGTTTTTGGTGTGGGTGGATTCATCGTTGCCATGGTAACCATAATTTTTAAAGAAATGGTAAAGATTTTCTTGTGAGCGCTCTACCGGCTGCAGTTTTTGTCGGATCACCTTCAAATTTCGCATGGAGGTGCATTATGGTAAGATGAAGACGCCTATTGTTTTTGGTGTGGGTGGAGTCATCGTTGCCATGGTAACCATATTTTTTAAAGAAATGGTAAAGACTTTCTTGTGAGCGCTCTACCGGCTGCAGTTCTTCTCGGATCATCTTCATATTTCGCATGGAGGTGCATTATGGTAAGATGAAGACGCTTGCCATGGTAACCATATTAAGAAATAGTAAAGACTTTCTTGTGAGCGCTCTACCAGCTGCAGTTTTTGTCGCATCACCTTCTATTTCAAAACAACTAAAAAATGACAAAAGTACAAAAAGGTCAAATTTGTCAGCAGTGATACCCGAGGTCCCAAATTGCCACTTTATCCATTTCAGTCACAACATTGATTCAAATGGGGGATGGGTGACGGGTTCGGGGGATACATGTACTCGGACTGGTCTCCCCTCCGAGTGCTCTAGTCTACATGTACATGCTCAGTGGATACCTCGTGGGATTTAATCCTTGAAATGCTCTGCATGTGCTAATATGGAAGCCATTGCTGAATTAGGGAGATACTTTCCAAAGCTTTTGGAAGTATATGTATAGATGTTATTTCTTGATATGCACTCTATAAAAAACTTAATAGTATTATTATTATCACAGAAGAATTGATTCAATTGAAATCAAAATTTATTGGTCATGCAAAATATAAAGATATATTCTGCATAAAAAATCATTTTCTGGCTGTTTCTGTGCAATGCACACATAAATAGGTATATGGGACTGCACACACATGCAGCATGAATGTGTGGCCTGAACACTTCAGCTATTTAATTCTCATCTTAGGAGTAATCCTTTTTAGGAGTAATCCTTTTCAGGGGACATTTCAAATATGATGTTCTTCCAAACTGACATAAAAGCAATGAGAAAGATCACAAATAATTTTCACCTAACCCTAATGCAAAAGATATAAGTTCAAATTTATTTTGATGATTGATATAATCTAATCCTTATTTGCAGTGATCCCAACCTATCTTCTGCTGAATCTGACGAAGCTGCAGAGTCCAACTTTTCTGTATGGCCCAAGTACACTACTGTAGAACCAGAATACAAAGAATTGTCTACCACTTTTGAGACTCGAGCTGGGAATTACCCCAATGCAAAGAGGTGCCATTTCCTGAAAAACATAGTGCCTAAGCTTCTGGGAAATGCAGGTATGGGTTTGTGGAGTTTGAGTCTGCACAAGATGTGTGTGATATGCAATCAGTTTGAAAGAAATTCTGAGAGAATGTATACATTTTATGTTTATAATTAGCAGCCAACTTGCCTGCATTCAAATTGGAGTCACCTTGGAGGTCTTTTTAGTTGCTGTTTCAATTAAGATGTGTGTCTCAGAAAGTGTGAATATTATCATGAAGAATCTGTCCCCCTTTCTCCCTCTCTCTGTCTCTCAATCTCTGCACAGTGCCATATTGGTAGACTTTGGTGATCACACTGTTCCACAGCACTTGTCTCTAGTCTTCTCCATCATGTCCTTCACCCCTTTCTCTTCAGAGCATTCTTCATCTGTTCAATTTCTCCTCTATCTTTTCTGTCAGTGCCAGCCTCTCTTAACCCTTTAATACCAAATTTCCCAAATATATTGTTTGCCTGACCATTCCCTGCCCGTTTTCCGGCTAACAGAAATATATTTTCCCCCTATTTTTCCTTATTTTTCCCCTATTTTTCTCCTATTTAAAAAAAAAATAGCTCTATTTTTTTCATAATTTCGCTGAAAAATAGAAAAAAAATAGTCTATGTACATACTATTTTTTGAAAACTAGAAAATAAATAGACAATATTTTACGGCCAGCTTCTTATTAATAACTATTTTAAAGCTATTTTTTCAAAATATTATTTTTACGGAACTATTTTTAACCTATTTTTTTTCTTCTATTTTAAATCTATTTTTAAAACATTGTCTACTATAGATTTTTAGACTGCAAATTACTTAACTATTTTTATGCTTTTTTTGTACTTCTAATATTGCAAATTGCAGTACTATTTTAAAGCTATTTTTTGTACTTCCAATACTTTTTAGACTGCAAATTACTTAACTATTTTATGCTATATATATTTTTTGTATTTTTTCAGTAGAAATGAAAAAATAGTAAAAAAATATATTTTTTAACTAGAGATTTCAGTTCCAATAATATATGAAAAAAAAAATTTTTTTTACTATTTTTCCACTATATTTTCACACTATTTTACAAGCTATTTTTCCTCTATTTTCCATTGAAAAAATAGTCAAAAAATATATTTTCCCTATCTATTTTTCCACTATTTCCCCCATATTTTTAGGCTATTTTATTTCGGGCAGGGTTAGTTCACAAAACAGCTAGTTTCCGCTGAACTTCAGCTCTTCTCAACACTTTTCTTGCTGTAGCGTTGGTGGAGTAACGTTTTAATACAATTTTGTTTGGTTACATATGGTATTGAAAAATACTGTGATATATAAAGAAACCATATATTTATTGTAGGAAAATTTTTTTGAAGTGGATTTTTTCGAAGAATTTAAGCATCAGCTTTTAGGCTAATCATTTGTATCATTTTATTTTGTTTGTGCATGTAGCGGAATTGGAGCGCCTGAAATCCCTCTTGGAAGAGAGAGTCAATGAAGACAGTGATCCAGAGTCGTGCCCATAAAGTACAAGAAAATGTCATTTTCTAATGAAGTGTATGATTTATTCCAATGGCATGGAGAAAATATAATGGCAATCAAGGAAATTTGATTTTCTGATAAACGATAATTTATGATAATGAAAATGCTATTATGAAAGAATATGCTAAGTAATGATGTTAGTGACTAGCAAGAATATAAGAAAGTTAATGAGATATAGGGGAGAATTGTCTAATTAACACTTAATCAGATTTTAAATGATATTGCTGATTTAATATAGTGTGTGTGTGTGTGTGTGTGTCAGTCGGTGTAAAAAAGTCATTTGAAATGCTACTCCTTTATTTTCATCCCACAGTATAAAAGAATTTCTGTATTTCTATAATTAAAACCTGTAAGTTGGTATATGACAAAATAAAAATGGACTACAACATATCATGATAATCATAAAATAGATTTTCATGTTCATTGTATTAAGTATACTTAATATTCTTAACTCTTGTCACATAATGTATTGTTGAGTTTTAGAGGATTCAATGGAAATTTGCTAATTTGTTTCATCAACAAAAATCTATTCATAATGTTAACGAATTATATGTTAAGGATCTTGATACTGATATCTTACACATGGTATATGAAGATATTTACAATTATTTTTTGTATCTGGCCTCTGAGCTGGGCAGTTGAAGGGCAATCTAACCTTTGTAAAAAGCTGATTTGTGTGAAAGGGGAAAAATAAGAGAAACAGGATGGTGAAAGTTTGAAAGAAATCGGACAAAGAAAAAGAAAGTTATGAATGTTCGAAAAATGAGATCACGGCATCTTATGCGAATCTCCAGTTTGGTGAATAGATTGTGATGTATTCACGGTCAACTCCCATTTGTCGTACACCAATACAGTGAAACCTGTCTCTAAAGACCACTCAAGGGAGACAAGAAAAGTTGCCGTAATGAGCAGGTGCATGTCTTTATGGACAGGTTCATTTAACCCTTTAACTGAACTGGGCTATATTGCTCCATGAAAATACTGGAGGGGGGGGGGGGGAGGGCGGCCTGGGAGGCTCCCCCCCCCCCCCATTGAAACGCAATGTCCAATGAACTTGAAAATTTGCATGTCGATAGACCTTCACATGCTGAATCTGATGGTGCAATTAATTTTAATCAATTATGCAAATTTTTTGAATAATTAGCTAATTAATTCATAAAGAAATGCAAGCCATTGTCTATTGACAGCATGTAACTGTCCACAAATATATACTACTCAAAAGAAGTTAGGGAACACTGATATTTTTGCATATAAAAACAAACAGGAACAGCAGAAAAAGGCAGGAGTGGTAAATTTATTATTTAGTGGGTATAATGAAATCAAAATTCACAATCAATCCTCGAGATTTCATAACATGGTCACGTGGTGATGTCAATAAAGTCACTGGGGTGAAAACTGAATTTCAAGGCTCGGATACAACAGTCAGTAACGAGTGTGACCACCCCGTGCAGCCACACATGCAACACAACGTCGTCTCATGGACGTTACCAGATTCTGTAGAGTGTTCTGTGGAATAGCCTGCCACTCCTGAGTCAGCCATTGAGCTAGCTGACGGAGATCCTGCGGTGGAGGATGGTTCTCTCTTACACGTCTGGTCAACAGATCCCATGTGTGCTCAATCGGCGCCATATCAGGAGAATATGCTGGCCATTCCATTCGAGTAACGTTGTTTTGTTGCCAAAAGTCATTGATGATGCGTGCACGGTGTGGTCTGGCATTCATCCTGATAAACCGCCTGTGGGCCTATTGCTTGAAGACAGGGAATCACAAGTGGTATGAGAATCTCATCCCTGTAGCGAGCTGCATTCAGATTCCCATTGATGACGTAGAGATCGGTTCGGTGATAAAATGAGAAGGCACCCCACACCATCACGCTACCTCCACCAAAAGGGTTATGCTCACGGACGTTCACGTCAGCAAAACGTTCCCCACGTCGTCTATAGACAAGAACTCGTCCGTCGTTGTGCTGCAGAGAGAACCTGGATTCATCAGAAAACAAGCCTGCTGACCACTGCTGTCTTGTCCACTGTCGGTGGCGTCTTGCCCATGCGTCTCTGGCGGCTCTATGACGTGGAAGGAGGCGTGGTCTAACGGCTTGACGTCGAGGTCGGAGGTTTCTCTCCCTCAAACGATTCCTAATCGTTTGGTCACTGACGTTGGTTCCTGTAGCTGCCCTCAGTTGACGCTGGAGATGGTTTGCTGTGACGGTTCTTCTCCTCAAAGCTTCAAGGGTGATAAGCCGGTCTTCCCTTCCTGTCGTCACTCGAGGGCGTCCTGACCTTGGTCGCTCACGTACTGTCTGCGTCTGTTGGAAGCGTTGACACAGCCTACAAATGACGGATGGGCTGACATTCAGTCTTCGAGCAGCTTCCCTCCCTGATACACCCTCATTTAACCAGCCGATAGCTATCGCTCTGTCTTCAGTACTCAGATGTCCACGTTGTGGCATGTTGAACAAGATGATCCTGTCTCACAACGGCCTGGCCTTTTAAAGCCAAATTTCACACAAACATTCCATGAAGGCGCACGTGCATCTGGAATGCAAGTGAGAAAATGTACATTTTCCATTTTTGCGGCAACTGCTTTGGGTAGATCACAACCAAAATTTCCATGAAAATAAGCCATTGTCAGTTTAAGATTTACGTGCTCCAATATCATTCAAATGCTTTGTTCTGGTCATAATGTGAATCCAGTAAGTGTAAAGTCTCTATTTGGTAAGTCACTTACTGTCAGAAATATAATTTCCCAACTTTAAATCAATCTAAAGAAAAGTGTTATAAAATGCCAGTGTTCCCTAAATTCTTTTGAAGAGTATATATGGAGCGATTAGCAATTTTAATGACATGCACATACTAATTAGCATATAACACCCCCTAGGTATGTCTGATAGCCTATGGACAAATGTATCAAATCGTGCACAAGATTTAGGGAAAAAAGTCATGAAGCGAGAATCCGAAATTGCCAGTGGTTGCGATGCAATCACCAAAAATATGGAGGGGGGCCTGCCAGCCCCCCCCCCCCCAGTGCAGTTAGGGTTACTACACATATCAATGGGAAATGCTGTTCAAAGGAAACAAAATTTGGTCTTTATAGACAGGTGGTCTTTCTATACAGGTGGTCGCTAAAGCAGGTTTGACTGCATATTAAATTTGTGTTTTCTCCTGAGCACATTTTCTCTCCGGGCAGTACTCAAAATTAATTGTAGATAGCATATATTATTATAGGTCCTCCAAAAAGAAAAAAATCCTACTGAGTTATATATTTTGAAAAAAAATGACATTTTAGTCAGTTTGTGTATTGGAACGAATGGGAAAGTTGACTGCCGCTACATCACAGTGACATTACCGATACGGTCAATTTGAAATTCCCATATGTATAGTGATTAGAACTTTTAAAAAAATCATAAGTTTTTTAATTGCTCCTTTAAGACTTCCCAATCTGCTTCTCTGATATTTCTGGTTTCACACAAATCAAATTATTACAAAGGTTGGATTGCCCTTTAATACAGGTATTTTGTCTCCTCTTGATAACAGTAAGCATTATTTCCTCATGGACTGCTATTTCCATGAAATCCTCCTATTTCCAATTGAAACTGCGAACGACCGCGACAGGTATATCCCATATTTGTCTCGTCATATTAGATTCAGAAAATTTTGGAAGTCTCTGTGCACAGTGAAGCAAAGAGGGTATGCACAGTATCATGGGTATGCGTTTTAAAACAATGGGTATGCCTTTTTAAACAATGGTTACTGTACTTGCGGTAACAATTTACGTAATAATTGCTCGACTCAGATTTCTTGCCTGATATGAATAACCTGAAAATGGAGGGACTGACAGGCAAACAGGTTGCAAGTATTTGTAATTGCCACAAAACAGGCTGCATATATACCTGATATAAATAATAATGATAATATTGGTTGGCTAGTACTTTCAGGGAACATCAAAAATATTGCCTTAAAAGAACCATATTGCCTTCAAAGAACCATATTGCCTTCATCTTCGGCTGGGGACAATATGATTCTGTTGCAGGCAATATATTCTGATATCCCTTTGCAAAGCCATCCATTATTACATAAATGTTTGACATCACCTTTAAAATGTTTTCATTTGTTTATTCAGAAAAGGACTTAGTTTAAAAAGATTCCTATTTTCTTTCATATTTATTCAGCAAAGGCAGAAAGAAAAAAAAAACAGTGTAAGAATATAAAGAGAGTGACATATAGATGCAGGGAAAAGGAAGAGATGAACCAAGACCAAAACTTTTTTTTCCAATCCATATGACTTTGCCTACAAGGCATTAGCGATAATGTGTCTCGCCCACATGCGATAACTAGAAATATTGTGATCTCTGTTGCCATGCAACGTCAGGTCCCCCAAGTGCATAAATCTGCATAAGTTATGCTTGCATATATCTACATTACTGTTTGGAAAGTGACGTTTACAAAGTTATGTCATAAGAGAGTCTTGCGGGTAAACTATAATGTTTGACCTGAAATGAAAAGTTTGGTTGAAAAGTGAGTGATGGTTGCAGAGTTATCTGTCATAAGAGAGTCTTGCAGGTAAACTTTAACGTATGCATCTTTGACCTTATCATGTGACCTCCAACGGCACCATAACATGCAGGTCCCCTCAGTGCATCTACAACCCAAGTTTGGTTGAAAAGTGAGTGACGGTTGCAAAGTTATCTGTCATAAGAGAGTCTTGCAGGTAAACGTTAACGTTTGACCTGAAATGACCTTTGACCTTCTCATGTGACCTCCAACGGCACCATAACATGCAGGTCCCCTCAGTGCATCTACAACCCAAGTTTGGTTGAAAATCGAGTGACGGTTGCAAAGTTATCTGTCATAACGTTTGTGACGGACGGACGGACGGACGACATTTGGATCCCTTAGTCTCCCCTTCACCTCCGATGGGCGAGACAAAAATGGCATAAAGCAAAGAGATACTTATTTAAAAACATATCGAAAATGATTCATAAATGGAGACGTTACCAATAAAAAATGAATGATAGTTGAATATGTCAGCAATATTGTTTTTTGTACATGTAAATAGCACCGTGACGAGAGATAATAATGGATAAGTTCATGTACTCCAACTTGATATTATCACGTAAAGGTTGCTGTGCAGCCTGTATTTTTTAGATTTAAAATCATGCATGTTATTTTATATTCAAGATATATTTCTGTAAATGAGCTGTGCACAACTCTGTGTGTTACATCATTTGCCTGTAATTGTGCCAATTAAAAGTATTTTGTTTTTGTATTTCAATCCATTCCCATTCCTGTTGTTCATTTTGTGAATTAATGTGTTGTGGTGCAGGTACAACTGCATTTTGTTTCCTACTTTCTGCTTTCATATGAATTATTAATAAATTTGGTGGAATTTATCATTATTGACTGTATCTGCTTTAATTAGCCAGTTTACAATTAATGGACAGTGGAATCAAATCTGCTTAAATGGTGAATTACAGCAGTGAACGAGAGAGAGGGAGAGATCGAGGGAGAGAGAGAGAGAGAGTGAGGAGGGAGGGGAGGGGGAAAAGGGGAGGGGGAAAAGGGGAGGGGGAAAAGGGGGGGGGGGAAAAGGGGAGGGGGAAAAGGGGAGGGGGGAAATGGGGAGGGGGAAAAAGAGGGGAAGGGAGAATGAGAAAGAGGGGAAGAGGGAAAATTATTGGAGGAAAGGGGCAGAGTGGGGAGAGATAACAAATAAAGTTCAAGTTCAAGAGAGAGAGAGAAAGGAACACTAATTTTGATTAATTTTTTTGTGAAAATGTACAAAAATTATATTCATGAACTTTGCTTCCAGAATAGTATACTATAGGCCTACATGTATTAGGGCACCTTGCTGCCCAAATATGAGGTACTGGCTGCCTGAAGAACTTTAACTTATAAACTCCTTGTCCTCCTGGTTGCCTCATACACCTATGACATACTGTTCCCTAATACACTTTAACTCAACAATAACAAATTTACCCCTTGGTTTGTGCCTCCGCTAGCAAATTTAGACATTTAGACATTTTTGTGATTTTTTAAACCATGGGAGAGGGGATACCCCCTCTTACACCCTCCGTTCCCTCGCCGCTGGCCCCTCCCCCCCCCCCCCCCCAATTCAAATTCTGGGATCCGTCACTGGTATTAATAAAATTCTCATAGCTAATGTGTATGAAAGAACAGTAAATTTTCAAATTACACATGTATTATGAGTTTGGATAGCATCATAGCCTAATTCAATTTTATTTACCGGTAGTCTTTCAGAGGTACCGTACCATCACTGACAAAATGTAAAAACCACAGAACTCCTAAAGACGTAGAAGGCTCGTGCGGGTGCGAAATTGTAGGCATTGTTCGTACGTGATCACGTGATATCCGCCATGTTGGTTAGTCCTTCGCTCTCCAGCTCCGGATTCATGAAGCTCGTCGCGTCAACGGCATTCATTCAAGATCACATTGCAAGAAAATCACAAATATGGCAATTAATGTATCACTAGAAACTGGGAAGCTTACAGATGGCAATCGTATAAGTTTTATGTCAACTGCGTATCTGATGATTATAAAAACAACATAAATAAAAGCTCTTCTAAGCATCTGGCGAATCCTCGGATATTCCAGATGCTTAGAAGAGCTTTTATTTATGTTGTCAGGGATCTATCCTGCTTAAGCAGACGACGTCATATAATGAATGAACGTAATTGCAATGCAATTATTTATCAAATTATAAAGAGTTTGGTATATTTAACATGACCTTATTTCACACCATTCTAAAAGGGAAAGTGAAACTGATTCTGATAACTAAAACCGTTTGATTGTAAATACACAGGAGAAGGGTCAATGATCAATGAAATAAACCCCACTTTCAAATTGAAAAGCCCTCCGAATAATATCACAGATTGTATTCGTTCCCTCTTGAAATGCCGAACATGCCCCGGTGCAAGCAGCTGAAAATACAATGGCGTCTTATTTTGTTTACAAGTGACTGATTCCTTTATATCCTTTATACCCTACCAGAAAGAGCTTTAAGCTTTGAAAAAATAAAAGCATTTAATTCTTATTAAAGATCACATTGCAAGAAAATCACAAATATGGCAATTAATGTATCACTAGAAACTGGGAAGCTTACAGATGGCAATCGTATAAGTTTTATGTCAACTGCGTATCTGATGATTATAAAAACAACATAAATAAAAGCTCTTCTAAGCATCTGGAATATCCGAGGATTCGCCACAAATATAGCGATGTTCTGATGTCGTCACACTAGGGATCGATCCTGCTTAAGCAGACGACGTCCTATATGAATGAACGTAATTGCAATGCAATTATTTATCAAATTATAAAGAGTTTGGTATATTTAACATGACCTTATTTCACACCATTCTAAAAGGGAAAGTGAAACTGATTCTGATAACTAAAACCGTTTGATTGTAAATACACAGGAGAAGGGTCAATGATCAATGAAATAAACCCCATTTTCAAATTGAAAAGCCCTCCGAATAATATCACAGATCACAGATCGCCCCACTATTCTTGTTATTATATTTATATCTTATTTTGTTAAACGATCAAGTAGATTTTTATCTGTCTGTCAAAAGTAATTATATTATGTTTATTACGTAGATTATGTATATTATGTTATTATGATTCTGAATATATATACTTTACTTTGTACTTATGAAAAATGCAGAAATAAAACAGTGCGAAAAAACAACAAAGTTGTTGGCCTTTATTTATATGGCCTTTGGCTATCCCTGGTCTCTAACAGGGGCCGCGGAACGTCTTGGAAAGTGGAGGGGCTGAGTGGGGGTGGGGGGGGAGGGGGGGGGGGGGCTGCGTGTATACCATATTTTTTGCACTGCCATACGTTTGCACGTGTTTACTGAAAAAAGTGGGGGGCTGAACCCCCCCCCCCCGGTTCCGCGGTCCCTGACTAGTCGATGGTATTTTCAATTTTCTTTGTATTTTGTATATTTGTTTCTTTTGCCTGAAATCAAATAAATAAATATCAGATGAAACCTTACAAAAAGTATAACGTTTTGCAAGTCATGTAGGTTCCAAAAAAGCAAGTATATTTTTTGTTTCTTTTTCCGAGGGGGTACGTGTCAAGAAGGATGAAGGTGAACAAACGAACTCGGGCTGCTTTCTTGAAAGGGAACTAAAATGATAATAGTGATTAAAAAAACAACTGTTTGATATTATCTTGAATTTGAGAGAATACAATTTTAACCGTCTTTGTGTCCGAAAGAGTCCCTTTCCCCCTAAAATGTAGGCCTACATGATATTAGTTGACATTGAATGAATGAATGAATGAACTTTATTTAAAAACCAAACATACATATGTATGAATGAAAGAGCAGCTGAACTTCAGTGGAAAATCCAACTTCAAAATTTCAAGTGATGAAGGCACAAGGCCCTTTATTTCGATAAAGAAGATCCGATATGATATAAATAGGCATTGAGAAGCACACGGTCTGGTGGGTTAGTTGAAAAGATCGAGGACTAAGCAATATGGCGGCGTGTGCACTCGAGCGAATCCTACACCGGGTATTACGGCGATACCTATGGGCGATACGGCGATCTGTGCGTTGTGAATGGGTATGAGCCTTCTACGTCTTTTGGAGTTCTGTGGTAAAAACCCATTTTTTTTTTAACTGTGCTGAAGATAGCGGTTGTCTTTTCGGGATTTTCAATGTAAATCAAGCGAAAAGAAATAATTTTAGCAGTAAAAATAAACAAGGAAGATAACATAGAAACTATATAAATAATATCCAGTAATAGAGTAAAGGAGAGAAAAAACCCGGAAAGTCATTGGCGACAATAGTCAAATATGACTGATTTCCATCAAGAAGCTTACTAAAGTACCGGTACTCTAGAAACTAGACTGTCGCGATTTGAAGTGGAATATTTCCACAGACTGCCAGATGACTCACTACCTACTCATGGCGTCATGAGACACTAACTTGTTAAACTTAAAACTTTAAACTTTAATCGTTTTTTCAAGATAAAATGGATTTACCAACGGGAAGATTGAAGTGGTATGTAACTTTATGTTATTCAGTCTTATTACACATAAGGCTTAATGTTTATTTAATTATTTAATTTAATTAGTTTGATAGTGAATGGCTTGTTCATGTTGCACCCAACAGAACAGTTGTCGGCACCGCATTGTGTCCGGGTGCCGGCATGGAGCACCGCCACCGATGGCCGGGAGATGCAGCGGTAGAGCTTTGCTAACTATACACAGTGCTGGCCATTCAAAAGCGTTGCGAACCGCGACTACAAAATAGCGACAACATGCTTTTTGATTAAATTACATCTAATCCTTTCTTGAAGTAATTATAGTACTAAATCAAGCTTAAACTATTAATCTATTGCGCTCCCTAACTTAAATTTAGTTAACTAACTTACAACTTACCAAAATACGATGATTTATTGCGTCGTCTGTCATGTCTGCCCACAATAGCTAGCCTATAGGCTATACCACACCACGAATAGTGGTCATATTGACCACTACGAATACAATATGCAAAAATAGTTCGTATTTTCTGTCGCGTGTAGTAAAGGTATGGGGGGAAAAATAAGATAAATATTTTAAATACTTGCTTTCAAATTCAGGCCTTAAAAATCTCACTTCTACCTCAAATGGCCGTTAGGAAGAACTTTTGATATTTTCAGCAAAATCCAAAGTCAAAATCTTGTCCAAAACCGGAGAAATCCCCGCCGATTTGTTTCGCGATCGCGTGTTGTTTACATACTGCCGATGTCTTAGACTAAAATCGGCCAATAACATTTTTGTCCACGAAGAAACTCGGGATCGCAAGCGCACATCGATCTTTACGATCGCGCACACAGAAAATCGGGACTTTTCCGTGTATGCCACAGGGACCGAATTTTTAAGGACAAAACGCTTTTGGGGAGATGTCAGCGCCCGCGGCGACCAGGAAATGTACACATTGACTCCGATAGCTCGTTTCGCGAGAATCAACAGTAAATTACGAATTTGATTTTTGGAAATATCTTTTCCAACATCGGTGAGTTGAATTTATTGTATTTCTTGGATATTTTGTTGTCGGTTTTTGTAAATTAAATGCCGATTTTGAGTGAATGTTTGTGACTTTTGTGCAGTGGTGTTTTAAAAAGTTGAGGTGTATGACTGCCTACATTATACACACGAAGTATAGGAATGTAGCTATGAGTGGCCTATACTAAAAACTATCTCGTCTCGCAAACGGCAGAGGTGATACTCATACTGATACTTTAATAATAGACAGTTCAGCTACTGTCATGACTGTGGGTAAGTTGTAAGTTAACTAAATTTAAGTTAGGGAGCGCAATAGAGTAATATTTTAAGCTTGATTTGGTACTATAATTACTTCAAGAAAGGATGTATGATGGGGTGACCATATTTCGCGCACATTCAAATTTTTATTAGAAATGTGATATTCGATACTTGATTTCTCATATTCTACAATAATTTATTTATAAAGTTTTATACCAAACGGAAAGCAAAATTCTGGACTAAAACTTGATTCAACAAGAACATTAATCGAAGAAGAATTTCGGAAATATCGCGATCTCAAAACCCAGTGTCGGATCGCAAAACACTGAAGAAAAAAAAAAGGGCATAAAAACCACGAGACCTAAGTTCGCGCACGTAAATTAACATCTAAGTTATCCAACGTAGCGGTCCAGCAAAGGGAAGATAATTGCATCATTTGTAAGACAAAATATACAATCAATTGGTATCACGTTTTACCTACAACTTTGATGACATCTTCTATCAAAATGAGGATTTTTGGACCGTTGTCGGTAACTTCATATTTTTCGGAAACTGACGCAAAAAGTAGTAAAATTGCCGATATTTTGTCAATATCTTCATAATTTCTCACCCAACTTAAAAGAAAATATAGTCCATATGTAATTTTAGCTTCCTCTATCTAATAGCGCTATCAGATTTTCGAAATCTTTCGTAGTTTTTTAGATATTGCCCTGTGCGCGAACTTAGGTCATGCGCGAAATATGGTCACACCACCATAATTTAATAAAAAAGCATGTAGTCGCTATTTTGTAGTCGCGGTTCGCAACGCTTTTGAATGGCCAGCTTTGATCAAGTCGACCAGGGGGTCGTTTCATCAAATCAACTCCATGACACATTGACAGTCATAACTCTAGTCAGCGATCTACGGAAATGTCATGGACCTGACAAACTGTTTCATGAAGACATGATAAACAACAACTCAGACAGTGACATTGATACTCATCGGCTAAAATAAAAACATTATCATTGATCTAACTTCTAAGTTATTTTTTTTATCACAGTTCGAGTTTGTCTGTTTTGTTTGTTTTTTTTGGGGGGGGAGGGGGGAACATGCACTCGTTAAAGTTATCTTAAAGGGGAAGTCCATCTTGATATTAAGTTGCTTTTAGTAATTCAAAGTCCAAAATTAAGAGCAACGTACATATCACTTTAACATATGTTTAATTTATCAGTGAAACTTGGAGGAAAATCTGACGAAAAAAGTTATGAATTAAGTTGTAATCTATCAAACACAAAGTGGCAGATGGCAACTCTATTACATAAGTTATTAGGGCCTCTCCAGTTTGCTCCGTTATCTAATAGACCTAAAAGAAATGCCATGAAATACAACAAATTTTAAAAGAAAATAGGCCCTATAGATTAATCAAATACATGCACCCTTGGCCTTGAATCATTGCTCATATGTTTTATGCAACCCTGATATGAAATACATGTATTCCATCATCAACTATCAAGAAAATTGAAAATCATTCAGAGCAAGTGGGAGAGGTACTCAAAAGTTACGTCACTGAGTTTCTAATTTTTGTTTGATCGATCACAACTTTAAAAGTTCATAGCTTGAACCTTATTTTCTTCAACTTTCTCTGATCTGTATCTCTCATTTTTCTGCTTTTATGTAAACCAACTTAATATCAGGGTGGATGTTGCCTTTAAAGGAGAAGTCCACCCTGATTACAAGTTGGTTTTACTTTTAAAAGAAACAGTGAAGGTTTGGGTAAAATACGATGAGAAATAAGAAAGTTATGATTGTTTGAAGTTGTAATCAATCAAACACATATTGGCAACTACTTGATGTGTCTTGTGAGCTCCTCTCCCATTTGCCCTGTACCCCAAAAATCATTAATTTCCATTTTCTCTAAAGAAAATATTCAATCATACATGTACTTGAGATATTATCATTGCTCATATGATTTTACACAAAGCATGTATGAAACAAATCTTCCTTTTTAAAAAAAAAACTAAGAAAATGACATTTTATGAGATTTTCTGTACTGAGCAAATGGGAGAGGAGCTTGCAAGATACATCACAGAGTTGTTAATTTGTGTTTGATTGATTACAACTTCAAATAATCAACTTTATAATTTCTTATTGATTTTGCTCAAACCTTCACTAATCTGTTTCTCTTAAAAGAAGGCACCACTGGCAAATTTTGAAAAAATATGTTGTTCTGCATGTCCCTAGGAACTAATCAGTATCGAAATTGTAATTTTTGAACAGCCTACGAGTGAGTATATTTTGATATAAAAAGTATGTTTTTGCCACTGTTGATACGCAAATTGGCTCGTGTCGGCCAAAGCTGTCACGTCATTGCAGCACTTTGAGTTTCCACCACAATGCGTGTGCGTTACGCGTCCGTAAAAGCAGACGATAGCGCATATAGCATGCATACATATTCGTGGAGTTCCTAAAATGCCGTTGTGCCAAGTAATTTACTGTTCGAATCGTCGTGAAATTGTCCGGTAAAATCCTTTTTTGCCATCCCTGATCCGAAGAAGGATAGAGAAAGGTGTGCTGTATGGATAAGGAACATTGGAACAACCAAATTCAACGTCAAAACGTACATTTATTCCCGTTTTCGAGTGGTCTGGGAAGACCATTTTGACGTTTTGGCGTTCGAGACCAACCTACAAGCCGTGTGCCTGGGATACAAACCCAGGAAGCTGCTAAAGCCTGACGCTGTACCAACCATATTCTCCCACAAAATCTTTACAAGCAAGCAATCTTTCTTCGCCCAGAAAATCCCTCATTCATCTCCTTACCTTAGATTACAAGCTTATTGAAGAATGTGATCAGATTTTACTTGAAGATTAACCAGGAATTTATGTTAATGTCGTACTTGCTATCTATATCGCGAACGTAAGAACGTAAACAATGCAGCTTGCTTCATTAGCTTTCCGCGCGTGCCTTAAAGTACACGCGTTAATGGGAAGCACTTACGAACGATGACAAACAGTAGTGCCAATTTTAATTTTATTAATTCGATAAATTGTGAAAAAATTTTGCTAAAGCACTTTATTTTTTCAGCAGATAATATTCAAAAATACAAAAAAAAAAGAAAAATTAATAACATTTTCTTTTTGTTATACATAATTGTCTCACAAATAGCATTTTTATAGGCGCTGTGAAAGCGATCTGTGTATTGCTCCAAATCGGCATTACCGTGATTTGTCGTGGTTTTTGCAGTAGTGCTGCAGTGACGTAACGGATTTTTGCGGCTCGTACTAGTAGATATTGTAATATTTATTTTTTTTAAATCGAGATCTATGATTTTATCGACCTAAGCGATTAGTTTTTTGGTCAATCTGACTAGTTTTATAACATTAAAAATTGTAAAAGTGCTAAAATTTGTCAGTGGTGTCTTCTTTTAATTATTTTTCCTCTTTTATTCAAAGCAACTTAATACCAGGGTGGACTTTCCCCATGTCGCCACATATAGACTCTATAGCAGTTGTCTTAAAAGCAATTTTTGCCACAAATGGATTGTCCCCTGAGCAATTAATTGCAGCTATCGTCTCCAGAGCAAATGTCAGCAAAGCAATAGTTGTCAGGGCAGAGAAATTGTTACCCTAAATTGTCCTAGGAGTAATTATATAGGAGCAATTGACACTTGAGCAATGGATGTAATTATCGATGATGATTTGTTGACTTCATCAGCATTGAGTAAGGATACAAAATGAATGTTTGCAGAGGTGGCAGGAAACTCCTCCACCTGAAAGTGTCCTCTATGGCACTAATTGGTGCCAATTTGAGGAGGAACAGATGATTTTTTGTTCATGCCTTAGGAAAATTCTCTACTTTGTTTAGATCTTTAAGGTCTAAAATGGGAATGCAGGTAATGTAGATCAGGGTTGAGAAGGGAGGAAATCTAAACTGTTCCATTACAAATCCCCTCAAATTAAAGCCTAAACAATAAGATCTTTTAGATCTCTGAGAATACAATGTACATGGCTTTTATGTTAAAAAAGTGCTACAAAATATGATTTGAGCAGTTGAGCTCAGTTTTAGTCTGCAGAAATCACGTTGGCGCCAATGGTATTATTATGGATACCGGTATATTTCTTACAAGAATTTCTTTGTACTCCTATGCATTTGAATTAAATGAATTTGTATTATTTTCTTGTCAACAGTCGTGGGATTGATGCACTGTTGTGTGGAAGCTGTTTACATTATGAGGTAGATATTGAATCTTCATGATTTATATCTTAACAGTGAGCTGAGGATCCCGATGTGTTCTGAAAGGGAGGCAGAGATTGCATACAACAGCCTACGTGTGGACAAGGAGCCCAGACCTAAGGAGATCACAAAGGAGCTGAGAGTAGAAGGATCCACCCTTGTTGTGTAAGATGTTTAACTATCTTGCAATCCTCACTGCTTTTATTCCACCATCTAGCCCTATTTATCACATGTACCCTTCTCTCTTTAGGGTACTTTTTTTTTTATAATAAGGTCTCGGAGTTTTAAACCATGTACAATGTAATCAAGTGTCCAAGCATTTAATATAGGTCTGTATTTTTTCTGTGAATAGTAGACCATGTAATACTTTATTTCACTTTGGCAATGGAGAGCAGATATATCTATGCATTGCATACACACCTCTGAACAAATATTAATTATACCCCCGCCAAACAAAGTTTGAAGGGGGTATATAGGAATCGGTCAACGGTTGGGCGGTCTGTCGGGCGGGCGGTCGGTCGGTCTGTTGCAAATCTTGCGGATCGAACTACTTTCTCAGTTTTCGACCAAAGCTCATGAAATTTGGTACACACATTGGTCTTGGTGGGAAGATGTGCAAGACATATTTTTCGGATGAGTCGGAATCTGCGTTGCCATGGTAATGGTATATTTATGACAGAAAATCAAGGAAACACCTTGCAGATCGAACTACTTTCTCAGTTTTCGACCAAAGCTCATGAAATTTGGTACACACATTGGTCTTGGTGGGAAGATGTGCAAGACATATTTTTCGGATGAGTCGGAATCTGCGTTGCCATGGTAACAGCATATTTATGGCAGAAAATCAAAAAAACACCTTGCGGATCGAACTACTTCCTCAGTTTTTGACCGAAAGTCATGAAATTTGGTACACACATTGGTCTTACTGGGAAGATGTGTACAACATTTTTTGATGTGTCGGAAGCTGCGTTGCCATGGAAACGGCATATCTATGGCAGTAAATCAGGGAAAAATCTTGCGGATCAAACTACTTCCTTAGTTTTCGACCAAAGTCAAGAAAG
This sequence comes from Heliocidaris erythrogramma, assembly GCA_025617745.1. Taxonomy (NCBI): domain Eukaryota; kingdom Metazoa; phylum Echinodermata; class Echinoidea; order Camarodonta; family Echinometridae; genus Heliocidaris; species Heliocidaris erythrogramma. Next base: position 47,621,015 of record CM046853.1, read on the forward strand.
GCTGTGTCACAGGGCGGGGGTATTAATCATCTTCAATGATATTTCTAGTTCAGCATGTATACTACTCCACAATTGTAATCTACTGATACCATGTATTCATCCAAATTGACTTAAAGGGATACGCAACCGCAGATTGTGGACGTTTTTATGCCGCGAGAGGGCAGCGTGATCGTTACCTGATCATGCCGTTGCTTCGCGGAGCGCACACTTCGGCCAGACTGGTGGCCGCACAACATGCACGCTCCGCCCTGAGCTCGAGCTCTCGTACGAGATTCGGTCGGCTTCGTGCAGTCGAAATGTAATCCCACTTAGTCCAACGGACGCGTTCGACGCACAAACTTTGTGTACGAGTGAACGGGGCTTACGCAATCCTGACTTTCCCCACGGCCGCCCGGTTGCGTATCCCTTTAATTTTTCTTGTGATGAGGTCACCATTTCTTTTTTCATTATCAAGCTTACATGTACGTGCTGAAATTACTGTGCAGCTATAGTTAATTTAACTATGAACAACAATGGCATTTTACTTCAGGGCACTCCTATACTTCCTTGGTGGGAATGTACAGGAAAAACTTTTAGATTAATTTGAACTTCAGAGCACTGTATAGAATCATCTTTTTATGCCTCCGCCCACCGAAGGTGGGTGCCGGAGGCATTATGTTTTCGGGTTGTCCGTCCGTCCGTCCGTCCCACTTCTCGTTACCGCGATATCTGAAGAATCATTTGAGGTAGGAACCTCAAACTTGGTACTAGTATGTATCCCCATACGAAGATGAACTGATTAGATTTTGGAGTAAGTAGGTCAAAGGTCAGAGGTCACAGAGGTCAATTTACCTGAAATTACATATTACATTCTTGGTTTTTAGCACCGTTACCACGATATCTCAAGAACTGTTTGAGGTAAGAACTTCAAACTTGGTACTAGTATGTTTCCCTATACGAAGATGAACTGATTAGATTTTGGGGTAAGGAGGTCAAAGGTCAGAGGTCATAGAGGTCAATTTACATGAAATTACATGGAATTACTGGTTTTTAGCACCGTTACCACGATATCTCAAGAACTGTTTGAGGTAAGAACTTCAAACTTGGTACTAGTATGTTTCCCTATACGAAGATGAACTGATTAGATTTTGGGGTAAGGAGGTCAAAGGTCAGAGGTCATAGAGGTCAATTTACATGAAATTACATGGAATTACTGGTTTTTAGCACCGTTACCGCGATATCTCAAGAACTATCTGAGGTAAGAACTTCAAACTTGGTACCAGTGTGTATCCCCATAGAAAGAGGAACTGATTAGATTTTGGGGTAGGTAGGTCAAAGTTCAGAGGTCACAGAGGTCAATTTACATGAAATTACATGGAATTACTGGTTTTTAGCACCGTTACCGCGATATCTCAAGAACTATCTGAGGTAAGAACTTCAAACTTGGTACTAGTATGTATCCCCATAGAAAGAGGAACTGATTAGATTTTGGGGTAGGTAGGTCAAAGTTCAAAGGTCACAGAGGTCAATTTACATGAAGATACATGGAATTAGTGGTTTTTAGCACCGTTAGCGCGATATCTCAAGAACTATCTGAGGTGAGAACTTCAAACTTGGTACCAGTATGCATACCCATAGAAAGATGAACTGATTAGATTTTGGGGTAAGTAGGTCAAAGGTCAGAGGTCACAGAGGTCAATTTACATAAAATTACGTGAAATTACTGGTTTTTAGCCTTGTTATCTTGTTATTTCTAGAAGAGTTTGAGCCATCAACTGAATTTAGGCGGAGGCATATAGGAGACGCAGTCGCATTCATCTTGTTCCTCTTGTTCCTCTTGTATTGGCAGAAATTTCAGTGCAACTCAAGCGCGATTGATGCGGGTTGCTGTTGGGTCCTTCATGGATTTCCTTCTTCTTGTCACGCAAACCATGGAAGAGTTTGGACCTCCTGTAATAAGAGATGCAGTCAACACATAACACATCATTTTAAGTCAGTCTGCAAATACAGACTTGCTGGTGACACTTTGAGACATTGTGTGCTCACTCATTGCATATGGGATGGATGCTTTTGCGCAGTTGACTCCGCAGTTTACTCCAATGTGATGCTTTTCATGATCACTCAATGCATACAAGATCGGAGGAAATGGTGCCTCGTCAGAGCTGTGTATAGGACGTGAGACCCGGTTGTTTGGATATGATACTGGATAACCATGATGTAGTTGAGGCCGGCAGTTTCGAGTCACAAGGCCGCTGAAAAATAACACCTTCCATAGGTTTTGAACACTTGATTCGGACTGAGGCCAAGGCCTCTAAAATATGGCCTCGACTACAACACTGCTAGATAAAGACTCCTTCCAGTAACCGACAGATTTTGTTGTTGATGTAGCTGACCTTCATGTAGTCAACACACAACACAGTTACTGGACAGTAGTCTGCAAATACTCTGTTGTGACACTCTCAAACTATTTTCACTCATTCATTATAGGCAATATAGATGTTGATGTTGTCTCATTAGGGGGCTAGTATCTTTCTTGGCCCTTGACATTTTTATATGTATATCATATGTATATGTACTAGGTGAAGGCCATTTGCAGTGGTCGACTGGAAGTCAGTTTTACAAGCAAGGTGATCTGATATGGATAGGCAAAACGGCTAGAACTGCAAGTGGCGGTATTCATAAAAGCATACTTGAGTTCAAGTGTAAATCCTGACTATCTGGGTAGTTTTAATCAGCTGATATATTGAGCATCAAATGTCATCCTCTCCATTGTATTAAAAAGATCATAATTTTGTAACGAAAGGAACAAACAAAAATCGTGTAATTATGAAATCTATGAATTGCATTCGATCGTTTTGCTGGAGAATAACAATACCTGTAATTCTTATGGTATAAGGAGGTAGGAGGTTGGATTTTGGAGCTCAATGAATCAATGGACCAGTAGGTTTGACTTTATCTGCTTATAAATACATGTATATAAATAGGAAATATCAACTTTGATAAGGTTTTATTACAAAAAAATGACATACTGTTCTGTTGAGATAATTGTATGCCCATTCCTGACAAGGTGGTATCAAACCATTTTCATTTATCACAGTTTTTGGACACATTTTTAAATTCAATTATGGTGTCATGTATAAGATACTGAATGCATGTACTAGGTTGATGTAATAAATTTATTATGAATTGTACATACTGCTTTTATAGTGCATTATTTCTCTCACGTAGCAACTTATCTATATTCTTTGTAAATGTAAAGAAAAGGTGAGCCTTACTGGCCCCTTGAGAACCTTTTCCATTTTACCCATATTACTGTTAACCTTTGACATCACCTCACATGTACTATTTCCCTTTTAAAAAATACTTGTTGAAAACTTAGTCCAAAGGGTTATTGGAAGTAAGCGTATATGTATGGGTGGTGGCGATTGTAAGGAATTTCTGTCAGATTTCTGCTGTTGTTATCTTGCAAAAAGAGTTGTGTGTTCAATTCAATTCATTTCAATGATTTTATTTTGGCAATGCTTTGCAGCCACTGACCAAAATTGTGCATGTTTACAATAATTTCTCCCGAAACATATCTTAATAAAGCACAGCCACCTATATTTGCAAAAGGAAGGATATTTACTGAATAAAGGATAATATATATTCACAGGGAAAAGGGAGCCATTGAAACAATAAAGAACATTTTTATGGTGCAATGAATACATTCCATAGATGATTTATTGATAAGGCAATATACAAAACAAATAGTTTCTTTCAAAAGAACATACAATTTACATTTGTTGTAACACTTAAAAGGCATGCCAGTATATAATTGACAATACAATCTTCACATTGGTTCAATGACTTTTTTAAAGACTTCATAAGGAATTTAATTGATATGGAATGTTCCAAAATAATATATTTCTAATAATCTGCAAGGAAATTAAGCAATCAGAAGTGTCTAAAACCTTATTGTACTTAAATACATGTACTTCTATATCCAACAGAATATGTATTTGCAGTTAAGTGTAAAGTTGCCCAGAGAGAGAGAGAAAGATAGAGGGAAAGAGAGAAGAAGAAAAAAAGTTACTCTGCCTGGTAAATTCATGAAACTTAAGTACTGCTACATGTACAATGTACATGTACATGTGTTTTATCAACTGTTCCAATTAAGCACTAAAGGTAAATACCCAGTGTTTGTCAAGATCCTGGATTTGGTAAAAGTACACACTTTATATCTTGTTGCATTAAAGATATTGATAAAAGCTTTGAAACAGCTACATGTATAATTGGTCAAATTTGACTAGGTTCAAACATTTAGCATGACAAAATAGGATCAATATTAAGCATGCAATTTCTGTAAAAAAATGATAAATTGAGAGAGAGAGAGTGAGAGTAAGCAGGCATCTGTGAAATGATTCTTGAGTCCTGGTTATGAAAACTATCAATCAGAATGAAGTTCAGAAGCTACTAATAAATGATAAAGATTGGCTATACAAAGCTGACAGAAATGCAATAATAGTTCATAAATATTAAAGATAAATTTTGAGCAAATAGTCCAGATATTGCCCAAAACACCCGACACGTAAGAATTCTTCTTTACTACACAATCTATACAATTACATGTGATATAAATTACTTTCAGACGGGTTCTCTTGTAGTGCAGTATTATAACCAACATTCAGGATTAACTTTTAACACCATTGTCGTTACAACCATTTAATGTCCAATATCCTTCACTGCCAACTACACTTCTTGGAAAAAAAGTATGGTCTTCAAATCTGCATACCAGTAAACAAATTCCATAAATCAAACAGTAATGCTGACAAATTTCCTTACACAAAATCAATGCAAATTCTTGTAAAATCCAATATCAAATATATATCTGATTATCATCTTCTGGATGCCATGTGACATGTTGCTCCCTTGTGATTAATAAAAGCGATGACTGAATAATAAACAAAATGTGAACTAAACGAGACAGAGAATGCTGGATAATGGTCATGATAAAATGGTACACATATCATTTATTTATCATTTATTTATCATTTCTTGAAATCAGGAATGATTGATTATTCATTGGTCTCAAATTGCACCAAATTTGAAACATACAGTGTACCATACTTCTGACATCTTTACATAAATCATTGGTACGTTTTGTATCCTGTATGAAAACTATTTGTTAGAGCTGCTCATATCATGTTCCCCAACAGGTATTACACAACACAAAAGACTGGATTATAAACATTTGTAGAAAAATAATATGCTTAATAAAATTATACATGTATTAAGTAAAATGAGTGTTTCAGAAATATAGCAACGTATTCTATTAGTTTTTATTCTACTTATGAATCCTTTTATTATTTTATAGTATCTGTGTATCACAAAGATCCATAAAAGCTTGTATGAATATAAACAACTTGAAAAGAGAAATATGAAGGACCACGAGTGTGAAACATGGTTATGGAACAGTGATATGAAAACACTATAAATATGTTGGAGAGGTAAATTATAGAAGATATATAAATAAAATAATATTATATGAATATTAAAGCAGGTCTTCAATTCTAAATCAATCACAATACTTTTGTTTCACATCATTAACAAGAAGGATATTGAAAAGTGTAATAGTAATGTATATCACAGTAGGTATGACTCACAAGTGCTTCAAAGACGAACACTCCATCAACATACATGTAGAGGGATTTTCAATCTCTTAACTACTTCATAAATACTAATGATTTACAAATATCTGATCTAGCAATGAAAGAAGTTTTGATGGACAAGTTATGACAATTATACACCATAATGATCTTTGAAGGAATACCTCACTTTGGTTCAAAATGTTTCATCTCTCACCTTTGACCTTTGACCAAGACAAGTTTTTTCCATCAGTGACCTTATGACCTCTTGACCCAAATAAACAATGTATATTCAATTCCTCCTTCTATGCTTATCACTTCAACAGTTCACAAATTATCATTGCATCAGTGTTCCTGAAAATCGGACGGACAATAGATTAATGTTTACGACACCTCCATCATGTGAGATTCATTAATTCTAAATGCACAAACTGATAAGCCTCCACGGAAACTTAGAGCACACAGAATTTGTCGAGGACACCCCCCCCCTTAAAAAACAAAAAAATTCATTTTGTACAAAGCACTGAAACTCTTTGTTCTGTTTAAAACTTCTGCTTTAACTACCTCTTGAAATGGAATGGATTACCTCAATTTGAATCATATAATCAAGGGTGATTTCTAGAGGGGTGATGTGAGATGATGTGACGACTCCCACCCCAACCCATAATACAAAATGACTACTTTGTTGGGAGAATAGGTAAGACAACAGGGTGACACAGAAGATGTATCTTTGAAATCCAGTATCTTGTAAGAAATTGCCAGTATTCATCTTAAATGTAGGTATGAAATATCTAAATATTTGTAACTCATTTTAGCTGCTCATAAATCATCCCTTTATCATTCATACAGCACACACTTTAGTTTAATACATGTTAGGATAGATATTTAAAGTCAAGATAATTATATATGATTATTGCTAAATTAATCTAAAGTAGTGTTAAATTACATGTAGTATGTTTGTTCACATAGTGACTATGATATTTAATCTTTATTGGTGAAAAACGGTTTATATAAAATAAATATGGCAATGCACGCTTAAATGTTACAGCAATATGGCAATGCAAAATCATGGAAATCAAGGTCTTTCACCCAAAACTGATGGTTAACATGAAACATTTTGACTTTCGTCCATACATGTATTTATGATACAATTAAGCTTTCACCATTCTACACTATAAGGAAGTGCGATGGCTAAGTGATAAAGCAGTAGTCTCGTAATTGGGAGCATCAGGGTTCGAAACTAAGTGGATGCGCTAGTACCCTTTGCAAAGGCATTAATCTTCATTACCAAGTCCTTCAGAGAGGACTTACAGCAGTCGATCCCCTGGTTGCTTACTTACAAGCATACACATGCTATCTTAGCAGTCAGGTAAAATAAACCATCAAACCTATAAAGCTTTTACACTATCTTCACTGTTGGCACTGCTAATATAATCTCATGTATAAAATAAAGTCCTTTTGAGTTTGGGGAATGAAATATCACATTATAGGAAGCTGACATAATCATAGTAGTCATGCTTCTGAAGAACCTTAATAATCTTAATGATCTGTCATTATATCCTAACTACACTTCAAGTTTGAGGGTATGTTTCTAAGTAGACAGTTAAGAAGAAAGAAGCTATACATAATTGTACTGTCAAAACACTGAAAAACAGAAGGAAAAAAATAATAAATATCCTGTGTTTTTAGAAATTCTTGTACCTATAGGATCTTGGGGGAATATATTACAATCACATTTCAAATCTTATATCCAATACAATGGTATCACTGTTTCTGTACAAGTATAATATAATGTTTCAAATTGTGCTTTCATTTCCACATGCTCGATTTCCAGCTTATTACATTTTATTGCATAATTATTAGAGTTAGAGTTCTTTTCCACCACATATATACTGTAAAAACATACTCATCCCTAAACCCCTACTGACAAGATTAATTTAATGAATATTGCATCACAATTAGATTTAGAAATGAGATAATATCCATTGAAAAGTGTAATGCCTGAGAAATGTACAAAAATAATTTCTCTCTCTTGCACTACAAGATAATGAAGAACAAAATAATAGATGAGTGAACAATAGGTCCTGGTCTATAAAGTGGTATGTTTGATTTCAGAGAGGTCCTTTGCAAGAAGGGCGTACATGTCTCTTGCTGTCTTGATGTTGGCCTCGGCATATAGCACCAGTGATTTCTGGAACTCAATCACTCGTTGACGGTTATACGTCTGAAGCTGGAGGTATTTAAAACAGAACATGAAAAGGATAAATTGAATCAGAATGAGATGAACTTATGTTGATGGGTGTAAAATTTACCTTTTTTTTACTAAAACAATGCCCATAATCTGCTACTACTACATGTACTACTGTTTCTATCATCATTAAAGGGGTTGATTAACTTTGCGAAAATTGTGAAATCAGCTCAAATGCCAGTGAATTGTGTGCAATCCTGTAACTACATAATATAATTAAGGATATGTGAAAGTATGAGAGAAAATGGAACCCGTTTACTATCCTAAAAAAGAGAAAATCGCAATCGATAGCTAGCGCAAGTCGCTCGGCTTTTTCGCTGACTTGTAGTCGCAAAACCCAAGCACCAGCTCTTGGCGATTTCAGAGCGGGTTTCCGGCACGTACGGTATTCTGTGATAGAGCGGGGTATGCCAACCGTAGGAGTTCTTTAGAGTTCGGTGGTACTCTATCCCCAACATCAATGTTCAATTGTAAATATCTTGATATATAAACGACCAATCAGCTTATAAAACTCAGGCGATTCCTGTCTGACCTAAAGGTTTGCAATTATGATTACAGCATTAGCTTGAACAGTGATTTTTTTTTTCAATCCTAGGCAAAGTTAATCAATCCCTTTAAAGTTTGTGCGCCTCTGTGAATCTCACTGTTGCTGCTGCCACAACAAAAACTATCAATACAGGTACTAGTGCTCTGCTAGTACTACCTCCATTGCTGCTACTGTTACTGTTTGCTTCTCATACTGCTGCTACTACTATACTCTTACTATTATACTCTTACTATTGCTACTACTAGAGGTGGTGGTGTCGTCCAGCGAAGAAATCACCAGACCGGATCATAAGGTATGGGGATCGGGTCCCTACGATATCTCCTAAGTCCTCTGGCAAGACAATAATCTAACTTTGCCACACTCGACCCAGGTGAGTAAGGTGGGTATCGGTTGGAAGAAATTCCCTGAAAGCCAAAGTGTCTTATCAGGGCATAAGGGCAATAAATAACTTCCAAAGCTCTTAGGAAGTGCAGAAAAACATGAGATTTGCTATACAAGGATGGACCACCACCACCACCACTACTACTACTTAGTAGACCCACCTCTTTCTTTGCTACACTTGAGATGTCATTAAAATCTTTCTCTTTCTTCTCCTTGTTTTCCTCGGCCTGTAAAGAAGAATTGTTAATAAGAAACAAGTAAATCTATCACCTTTACTTAGTGAACTTACTGAACACCACAACTGCACATTCATGCTTTCTACTTGAATCAGAATCTTAGAGAGAGAAAACGGTATGCAGGAAGATGTAGATATCATCACTTTCCAATGAATAAAGATAAAAACTATACATTCCATGAAATAATTATGAATATTTTTGATGTAGTCCTAGCAATAGAAATTGCATCATCATGCATGAAAGGCAAATTCAATATTATCTACCAGCAAATAGAAGTTTTGCGTCTGTAATATGTGTGGTTTGTATGCACATTCTGCACCCATCTAGCTTTAATACACTCATTTTAGTTGTTGATATGCACAGGGACAATGACATAATTTGACTGTATGTTGGTGAATTAAATTGGTGCAATATTTGTTCCACCTGTACAGAATGAGTTTTGTGAACTTACCGCTGGTTTCTTTTGAGGATTTGCCTTGTTGAGTGTCTTGACTGCGCTGTCAAACTCCACCAGCTTTAATGTTCTTCTATGCAACATTTCCTGAATGAGCCAAAGAAATGAAAAATATGTTATATGTGTTGCCATTTCATCCAAGGGTTTTCAGAAGAAATTCTTTTTACACATGGTGCAACATGACTGAACTGGCCTTGCATCATACTAGAGGGAATTGCTTGGGAGTACCAAATCAGTTTTGCAGGTTGAAAGTACTGCTGTATCCATACGATTAAACATTCGGAAAACGACCAGGAGTTCCAAAACCGAATGGATTTCACGGTTTTCAGTTAGCCGTGCAAAATGCTACATGATTTTGAATACATGGGAATGTATAAAAGCAAAACATCGAGTTTGCTATAATAGCCTAATTTTCCTATTTTTTTATTCATAACAGAACTATAAAGTATCAATTTACCTACCATGATTTGATTTTATGTCTTATTTCTTGTTATTTTGTGGTTTAAAAGTTGGTTCTAGCTTCAAATGCTGATAATCGTTCAGCAATGGGGCTGCCATCTTGGTACTCATGAATATGCAAAACTTTATGTAAATATGTGTAAAACCAGTTCAGCTATAGCTCTGTGTAATGCTCTCTGGTGCCCTCTCCTGATTAGATCTTACATGCAGGGATTTGATAGACAATATGCTGCCCCCATTAATGGAGCAGTAGACTCTTGACATTTTGAAGCTTAAACTCACTTTGAAAACTTCAAAATATCAATAAATAAGACATTTTAAGCTCAAATTTTGGTAGGTAAATACTTTTTATCACTATTACGATTAAAGTAGAACACTCAAGAAAATCACAAATATGGCAATTAATGTATCACTAGAAATTGGGAAGCTTACAGATGGCAATCGTATAAGTTTTATGTCAACTGCGTATATGATGATTATAAAAACAACATAAATAAAAGCTCTTCTCAGCATGTGGAATATCCGAGGATTCGCCAGAAATATAGCGATGTTTTGATGTCGTCATACGAGGGATCGATCCTGCTTAAGCAGACGACGTCCTATAATGAATGAACGTAATTGCAATGCAATTATTTATCAAATTATAAAGAGTTTGGTACATTTAAACATGACCTTATTTCACACCATTCTAAAAGGGAAAGTGAACTGATTCTGATAACTAAAACCGTTTGATTGTAAATACACAGGAGAAGGGTCAATGATCAATGAAATAAACCCCATTTTCAAATTGAAAAGCCCTGCGAATAATAGCTGGATGGTATTCGTTCCCTCTTGAAACGCCGAACATGCCGCGGTGCAAGCAGCTGAAAATACAATGGCGTCTTATTTTGTTTACAAGTGACTGATTCCTTTATTTTTTTAACGCTGCATTTTTCATCAAAATAATACCATACACGAAGTTAAGAGTGAGGCAACAGACTAACATTAAGACTGACGCTAGTCAAGTAAGAGAAATAAGTGAAGAGGAGATGACAAAACAGGCACTGAAAAATGTGTATAATGTTATGGGACATCGTCTGCTTAGACAGGACTTGCCCCTCTTGTGTCGTCACACATCTCAGCAGCGTTCAAGGAGCTTTTCAGCTGCTATATCGGGGGCTGTATTTTACCGTTTTATAATTGATAATAATCATTAATTCAAATGTTTCCAAGCTTTAAATTTGGATAACCTTGTTTAATTTATGCCATCTATGCAATAATAAGTATTAAGCCAATATTTAAAATCATCAGTGTTCTACTTTAAAAAGAGGAAAATAATGGCTTTTGTAGCAAGTCTCCGTTTTTATTGTGCCTGTGTCCCATGTGTTCAAAACCATGTTAGATCACCCATATGTGTGAGTTCGTTGAACCAAAAACCGTCTGTTTTTTACCCCCCGTTAAACGGAAGATGAAATAACCGAGATATACAGCACTACCGAAAACCATCCGTTTTTGTCCCCCGTTAAACGGAAGATGAAATAACCAAGATATTACAGCACTAGTTGAGAATACATTAACATATTAATGCCCTTGCAGGCAGGGTTCTTGCCAGTGCTTAACACCCTTGGTTCTAATATCAAGCGTGGGAGATTTCAGGCAAAAATACCAAAGCCGAATTCTCCCAGGCAGGGGTACCGACGAGGGTGATAAGTCTGTCCATGCATACTTTCCTTTTCTGCCAAGGAGCATGAGCAAGGTTGCAGGTATGTTTGATGAGGAGAAGTCACACGTCATATTCCTCTTCCTAAGGTACCCAATGCTTGCTTTGGTATGATAACTAACGTAAATAGCGAACAGTAGTGGCAAGTTAAACAATAGCTTCCTAAGAAATGAACGCATCTGGCCAATCAACATACCCCTGTCCCCTATATGGGATCTTTTTAACAGGGGCAAGTATGTAATGGTGTTAGAATTACTACTTGTGGTGTACATATGCATACAGTGTTTTGTGGCAACAAGAAAGTTCAAATGTGCATGGTACCTTCTCAGCTTCTGCGTATCTTGCATACACATCCAGGAAGAAGCCTAATGTAGTTTCGTGGTTGGCTGTAAACACATCTACTCCATGAGAATAGTGCTCCATGGCTCGAGCAAATAACAGCTGGATTCTGTTTAGAGTTAAAGGAAAAAATAAACCAGTTTTATTTAATGTGAACCCATTGCTGACTTGCACATGTACATGTATCTGTTTAAAAGTACAAGTCAATCTGCAACCTAAACAAATTATTTTAGCACTTAGTACAGATATTGAAAATAACCTAATCTACCATTAATATTGTAATGATTTTCTCATTTACAAGACACTTGAAATTTTCTCTGACCTTGACTTTTGACCTGAAATTTGTTTTGCATTATTTGTGATACTCTACAACCCTTGTGTGCAAGTTTCATGGAAATTGAATGTATAGTTTTGAAATGAGAGCATTTCCAAAATTGTTGACATGCTTTTTGCTTTATATGCAGGCGAGACAAAAAACTACAAGCACAGTATCAAAAATACAAGGGAAAAAACGCTACATGCAATGTATTTTTGTGAAACTGGCTATAAATGATGAAATATATGAAAATTTGTACATTCCTTGCTGTCAATTCCATGAATTAATCAACAGATGCTGTAAAGTATATCCTTTCACTTACTGAGTTCCTTCAATAAGTTTTTCTTCTTTTTCTGCACTGCTGACCAGACACAGGGCTGTTGCAAAGTGATTCAAGGCAGCAGATAATCCTAAAGATTAAAGCAACATGTCAAGAATTATAACATCATATCAATTTTGTGATGAAATGATTATTCTGATTATTCTTTTTTGTAACATCTGGAAGTCCCCTTTTGTAAAATAGAATTTTTTCCTCATCTAGCCTACTTGCAACTCACAAAAGACAGACAGACAGCAGTATCAAGGCTTTTTTTCTACCTTTCCAATTACACTAAAGCAGTCCCTTATAGCATATGTATAGGCGGGTTACAATCAGTTTTCTAGATCCTACCTTGCTGATCATGCTAATGGGCCCCCAACATTGTATCAGTGTAGTTCAGTTTTAATCATCGTTATTTGAAAGGTGGGACCAGGGCCCTGTCTTATAAAGAGTTGCGATTGATTCAAATCGATCGCAACTTGAAATCAATCGCAACTCTTATTTCTTAAGTACACAGTTGCGATTAATTTTAAGTTGCGATCGATTCAAATCAATCGCAACTCTTTGTAAGACGGGGCCCAGGTCTTGTGGTCTAGTGGATAAGTCACCGGACTGCAGATCACAAGATATGGGGTTCGAATCCCACCACGGCACTAACGTCCTTTGGCAAGACTCTAATCTACATTTGCCACTCTCCACCCAGGTGTAAATGGGTACCCGATATGCTTGAGCACTAGTTACATTGGCGGCTCGGCTATAACCGGGGTAATAATGTTTAAGCGCCATGAGCGTCACTGCATGACGGATATGAGCGCTATATAAATCAGTGAAAGGAGAACAAAGATCTCTGAATTATGACCAGGATAAGATTTGTTCCTGTAGGCTTAGTTGTAAACACAGACTCTATTTTAGCAATTTGACAAATACATACATCAATCCTACACGAAACCGGCTTTAACAACGGTTCTGCTAGTCTTGGTCCCATGTTAGTGAAGACGCTTCAATCCAAATAGCGCAACAGATTCTGCATATTGTGTTATGACTGTGAAGGCTTTGTGCAGTTAGAGTAATGGGAGGTGTTGTGGTATTGTGGTTCATTCATTTGACTTTCAATCAAGAAGTTGAGGGTTTGAATCCCAGCCCAGCACTAATGTCCTTTGGCAAGACATTAGTCTACACTTGCCACCATCCACCCATGTGTAAATGGGGACCTGATATGCTAGACCATTGGGCTATGACTAGGGTAGAAATGTTGGAGTGCCATTAGCATCATAGTGTGATGGACATGTGCGCTTTTCAAGAAGCTGCCATTATGATTATTATCAGAAGAGGTAAAAGCTTACTTTGTAAATGATTCGTTCTGAGCTTGAAGACAATACTGAGATCTCTCATGATTGGTAGGACCTGATTGGCTCTGTCTCTCTCATGCTGGAACTCACTGTCTGTGTCCTGGTGACCTCCTTTCATGACCTCTGACATCTTCTGGGTCAGGTTGGAAAACAGACCTCGCTTCACCTTAGCTCGTATAGGTGGCTGCACAGACAACAAAAAAATAGTGTGAAGTTTACATAATTACTTCTGTATCCAGGGGGATGTACCAATCTGTTTAAACAAGGAACCTAGCAACCAAGGTGACAGTTTCATGAGATGTTGCCCAGATAATATTGATCCGTTACAGGTCATGGCAGCAATCACACCCAAGAACTTCTATGTTATGCTTTTAATTTAGATTGAGAATAGCTAGTTCTTTCTTCCTGAAACAGTAGTAGGTACAAGTCTTTTGGAGTTGGTTCCAATGAAAGATATTTTATCACATGCAAATATGAAACCATGAGTCAAAACTTGAAAGATTATAGGCAAAATTGTTAATAGCTAACAACCATGGCGGCAGAGTAGAAGTTAAGTTATCCATAAAGCCAGCTTGATTGCCTATTGCAGTCACCAGCAGTCCCGTTGAGTGTCAATCTTTCTTGTGTTTATCTACTTACTAAGATACCACCAATAGACAGATGCATTATACAGATTCAAGTACCACAGCATAAAAGGATTCGTGTACACTATGCTGCATCACTTCAATGTTAATATGACATGAATTGAAATCGACTTACATCTTTTGCTGCGAGGAATTTAGCTAGCGTCTCATCCTTGCCCAAGGTACTATGTTTGATGACAAGGCTAAGGTACTTCTCTAAATGACGGCAGTCTTTATGAAACTCATCACCTGCTTGACCACCAAAATTAACAAAGGTTTCAATAAAACAGATAAAGTTATATATTTATTATTATTATATAATATCATAATAATAATAATAATATAATAATAATAAAAGAGATAAAGTTATATTGTCATTCTTATATGAAAAGTCCAGCTCTAGACACAAGGTGTTCAAGAAATCGACAAGTGTGTTACAATGTATTGGTGCTTTGAAAAACTCTTCTTTTCCTCACAGTTGCTCTTTGGGTATTGGCATGTGAAAAAACGAGGAACTTCAAACACAAAAGCTCCTTGTGAAAAGTGAGATCTCAAGGCAGTGAGTCTTTATGTATTTTACTGTTTTTTTACAAGATGCACTTTCTGGCTTTCCAGAGCTAAATCACTCCCAGGGCCCTGTTTCATGAAACTTGCTGTCACTGACAATTTACAGTAAATGTTATAAGCTACTGAAATCCTTGCATCTGATTGGCTGAAAGCAAATTTGTCAGTAAAAATCACTGACAAGACACTTGATGTCTCTGCAAGGTATGTAAATAATAAAACTGATGTTTCCATTCTATGCTGCATAGAACAAGACAGACACACTCTTTTCATTGCCAAGTCTAATATAACTGCATATAATTCATACATGTAGACTTGTAGTCCTAGTTATAACTGAGCTAAAATTTGTAAACACAATTATCAAAACTTTCTTTAATAAAAGCATATAATGTACATATTACACTAAAACATTAAAACAGCTATGCAAGGGTGGATACAAGTAGTCTTGATAAAATATAATTTTTCTTACTCTCCTTAATCTTTCTTTGACAAATACCATCCATTTGTTGTGTTTGACATTTTATTTTGAGGTATGAATTCTTTGTTTTCTGAAAGAATATTTGCTTTCACTACCAGATATCAAGACTAACTTAAATATACAGTGATCTTACAAATGACTTGTATTCAAAAGAAAGAAATGCACAAGTTACTAAATAATTATCATTCATGCACGCTCTGTCATGTAAACACTGACCTTTGACCTTCGTACTTTCCTCTCCAAGTTCCTTCCTGGATTTTGCGGCAGTATCAGCAGCTGATGACACAGGCCTAAGTGGCAATGGGGGCACCTACAACAGAATGTTACATGTAAACAATGTCACAATGTAGACTTGAAAACCATTATTAATATGTAGTAACATGATATTTTAGGCAATGAGAAAAATTGAGAATGATCTCCATTATATTGACCGATGTACATGTATCTTATAATAAATTTGATCCTAAGGGTTTTAACCTAATACTGAGCACAATGTTTGTTGATCAATGTCATATTGTGTTAAAGGTTTTTATATTCCACATATCTGTACTAAGAATCTTGCTGTTAGATTGGTCAAAAGACCAAATCACGTGATAAAACGTAGTATTCCCCATATCAATCGACCCGAGAAGAAAAGTTTGTGACCGACGGAATAGTACTTATGTGTTTCGCTGATCTCTTCAGTCCATTACAGAGTCACAATGTATTGTCAATATTTTGGGTACGCGCGAAATGAAAGTGTGTGACCTCTGCGAATAATCAATTGAAAAGTGTGTGACCTCTACCAATAGTCAAAATGAAAAGTGTGTGACCTTTACGAATAGCTCCACAGGTGTACTAAAATAAGCGCGCATTGCCCAATCGCGCGCTTAAAATGATACAACAATTGTGCGCACCCAGGTAGGGGTACGGTATATGGAGTTTATGGTGGTTTTAGCATCTTTTGTGAATTTATTCGGGCCTAAATCATAAATGTCTTTTTCGAGAAGTAGAGAATAATTGTCTTTCTCGTACCAGTTAAATGTTTCGATGTGGAATATAAAGCAAATAATCACCTTTTGATTTCAGGCGATGAGACGTACTATCACTTCCTCGCCGATATGAATGTATAACGCTATCTTTCCGAAGCAAAGCTAAGCAAGGCTGAGGAAAGCTGAGGAAGCTGAGGAAGCTGAGGAAAGATCTTTCCTCAGCTTCGCTTGGGAAAGAAAGCTACATCCAGATCGCCTCGGAAGTGATAGTTTGTCCCATCACCTTCACCAATGGTATTTATTTGCTTACTATTTAACATTTTGACATGGTTGTGATATTAATGTTGTGCTTATTAATTTGGCTTGAGAAAGTGTTCCTAATAGATCTAAGAAAAATCATCAACGTTTAAGGCAATTTTCAATATGAATAGTAAAAATTCTATCACAAGCAAATAACATCATGGATATCATCAGATCTAGCATAATGACTTCAAAGACAAATTCCATTCCACAGCAACCGTCCATATAATTTTTCTTCTTATCCCTTACAATTCCAAAATTTAAATGGTACCTTCAAACATCTGGCACAAGAAATGCTACAATCTATTTAACCATTTACTTCCACAAGAACAGAGACTTATCTAATAGATAGACTAAAATGATATGATTTGTGCTTAAAATCAAGTATTTACATCGCAAACTTGGTATGGATGTATGCTAAAATATTCATTTGGTGGTGGGTGTCTGGCATATTTAGACCACTGAATAAATAATTAATTCAATAGGGTGTACATGAAACTGAATCATTTCTCCATCATACAAACATTGTGCATGTATAAATAATGTACATCTGAACAAAACATTTTACATGTACATGAATTAACATTAGTGTTAGAAGTTTGTAATCCACAGAAGTAATGAATAAAAACGATTTTAAAAATGGTATAGGGAGAAATATTTCTCACAAACATGAAAACTGGAGAGAAATAGAGCATTAGAGATCTAATCCATTAACCGTTGTATTTTTCAATCTACACACAGTTGTATTTTTCAATCTACACACAGGTGTTTCTCACATTGAAGATGTTTGTTTCTTAAATCTTGTTTTGACTGAAAATGGTTTGCACCTAACTGAAACTACCTTTAAGAGTGATGTACATGTATGCCAGTTTAGGCTGACACACCCCCTTCCAGAGAATAGGAGTATGAGCATACAATCAATGTGCTCTTTTTGTCATTTACACCATGATGATGACAATCAGTTTGCACCTCCATATTTATATACTTACAATAATACCTCCAATGTCATTATCAGTGGTGAGACAGTGTTGTAGCCACTCAAAGTCTTCATATACTCTATCGACAGTCACCTCTGTGCCATCCTCTTCAAGCTGTCAGAGAAAAGGATGAAATATCCAATTAAAAAACTGCAATTTTTTTGATGTAATAATAATAATAATAATAATAATAATAATTTACCTATCTGCGACTTAAGGCGAATCCTAACAATAGGTTTATTCCGTCACAATAGAAATTTGAC
This sequence comes from Heliocidaris erythrogramma, assembly GCA_025617745.1. Lineage (NCBI taxonomy): Eukaryota > Metazoa > Echinodermata > Echinoidea > Camarodonta > Echinometridae > Heliocidaris > Heliocidaris erythrogramma. The sequence goes on from CM046853.1 coordinate 47,639,141, forward strand.
GTTAAGCGAAACGAATGTGGGTTAACGCGAATCCTAACAATAGGATGAGATAAAAGGATTCGCCTTAAGTCGCAGTTAGAGTTATAATAATAATTATAATAATAATAATAGTAATCATAATAATGAAATAATAATACTAATAATACCAATAGTAATAATAGTAATAATACTAATAAAAATAATACTAATAATACTAATAGTAATAATAGTAATAATAATATCAATAATAATAGTAATAATAGTAATAATAGTAATAATAATAATAAAAAATATTAATAATATTCTGGATGTATATAGCGCCTAATACATTTATGATGTCCCTAGTGCTTTACAGACATATTTATAATGTGCTTGAAATATATTAAGTACGTTAGACAAATACATGTAAATACATGTACTACATAAATAATTTTTACATTAAGGATTGGAAACTCATGGACAGATTCTTTCATCATGAAGTTTTGCTCAACTTAAAAAACGTAAATGTTTATGCTTCACTTATGGAAGATATTGGAGAGCCTCTACAGGATACTGCAGCAACGCTACATAAAAACTGACTAATACGTATATATATTAAACCATAGTAAAGAATATGTAATGAAATGAAATGTCCACAGGAATAAACATCATTGGTTAGTCAGCATTTAAGACCCAATAAGCCATGCTTTATGAACCCGCGTTGAGATTCATCTGTCAACAATCCTCAAGGAAGTATAGTGATGAGACACCTTCAAGATGTCACTTCCTGTTTCTCACCGCAGGCTTTTGTTTGAGCCACTACCATGAACTACAAGCTTATTATCTCCTTTCATGAATGAGCATTACAAGGAATTTGAACAATATCACTCTTCACAGTAAAACCACTATCTTTCTGATAAAGAAAAGACAGTATTAACTTGCTACATGACTTGTATAGGCTGCATTCATTAAAAGCCAATGTAAACGAGCCTGATCGTTTAAGAGTGAGCATTGGGGTGAAAATTCTGATTTTCAGATTTTTATGATGAAATCACTTTCAGGTTTTTCATTAATATCTAAAGTTACTAAAATTCATGTTTGTTTAATTGACAAGATCGGAAAAGTCATTGGATTGGCCCATTTTTCAACAGGGGTGAACACTAGTGTCACGGATGGGCATGTTCAAGAAAGATTGATTTGGTCCTAGTTTAACACTCTCTAAACTTTAAGTTTTGTTAGCAAATAATTATAGATCAAACACCATTCCATTGAAAACCAAAAAATATTTGAAAATATTTGTACAGAAATGGTTGTGCCACATGGTCATTCACATCTTGATGCAAATTTGTCCATCTGTGACAGAAAAAATTTGTAAAAGTTTTTTTTTTCCAGTGGTGGGGCAAAAATGAAAACAAAATCCATGCTAAGCTATCTCACTAGCTAGAGATCTATACCATGTATGAATAAAACCTTGATCAATTATACTAAAAATGAATTTGAAAATTGTCACGGACGGACAATGCAATATACTGAAATGGTATATTCTGTGAGATTTCAAATTCAATAAATTGTTTTATTGTTTATTGGTTCATGGAACATATTTCATTGGAAATATCAAATACAGTGAAACCTGTCTATAAAGACCAGTCAAGGAATACAAGAAAAGCTGTCTTTTTAGGTATCATGGGAAAGAAGGGGCCGAGTATAGTCCTACAAACACGTATTCCCATTTGTTTGAAGATTTAAGCCAACCCTAACTAGTAACCCCAATGGAACATACAACAAAGTGGGGCTTGAAATTAAAATGACCCATTGGTCCTATGACCCTCTGTCCTGACAAGCAGTAGGACCGGTGGAAAGTATGTAGAATTACAGAGGTGGCCCTTGGAGTGGTATTAAACAGAATGGAATAATGAATTCATCTTCATATTTATGCATTCTACCCTAAATGCCCCACATAGGACCAATGACCCATTGGTCCTATGACCCTCTGTCCTGACAAGCAGTAGGACCGATGGAAAGTATGTAGAATTACAGAGGTGCCCCTTGGAGTGGTATTAAACAGAATGGAATAATGAATTCATCTTCATATTCATGCATTCTACCCTAAATGCCCCACATAGGACCAATGACCCATTGGTCCTATGACCCTCTGTCCTGACAAGCAGTAGGACCGATGGAAAATATGTAGAATTACAGAGGTGCCCCTTGGAGTGGTATTAAACAGAATGGAATAATGAATTCATCTTCATATTCATGCATTCTACCCTAAATGCCCCACATACATGTAGGACCAATGACCCATTGTTGGTCCTATGACCCTCTGTCCTGACAAGCAGTAGGACCGATGGTAAGTACATTGTATGTAGAATTACAGAGGTGCCCCTTGGAGTGGTATTAAACAGAATGGAATAATGAATTCATCTTCATATTCATGCATTCTACCCTAAATGCCCCACATACAGGGTATGGTGTGTGAACTTTTCAATTGAATTGCACAAAGTTGTATCAATGAAAACCAACTGTCATAGATTATCAGGACATTTCCAGTGTACAGAAAACGTGATTTGTAATGTTTTCTTTCTGGTGAAATCTTATCACCTGCAATTTACATTATTATACAATAATGGAAACAACTATATTTTGCAATTTTCATACTGAAATGCAAAAAGGTCAATTCTTTTACCTGAATAATGCCAGAGTTTGTATACTTGTCATGTACATGTAGATAAATTACATGTACATTTTAGTCAAACATTCAGTGTTAAGGGAATGTATTAAAAGTTAAACTAAAACAACTTTAAAAAATTTAAACTGAAAATAAATTTAAAATAATAATAATTGGGTTCTTGTATACATAGCGTATCTGTCAGACTCGACACTACTAGCGCTTCACAATTATTACCCCCAACTTAAGCATGGCTGCTCTTAGGGCACTCTAGCATTTCAAGGAATTAATTCCTGCCAGGTACCCATTTACCTGACCTGGGTCGAGTGTGGCAAATGTAGATTAAAGGGATACTTAGCCACAGATTTGATGACCTACAGAGTGCCAGATAACTAAATTCAAACAGAACTAACTTTGTAAAAGTCAACAACATATCTATACCCAAAGAGCACAACACCTCACAATATTTTACACATTATGAAGACATTTTTAGTTTTTGTATTTAAAAACAAAGCATTGCTCTGTCCACAATATGTTTTTTAAAAAAATCATTCTGTTGCTCATATGTATGGAGGTTTTCACCAAGTCCATGGTTTTGTCATTTTTGTACACATTTCCTGCCAAAAACAAGGAACTACATTTAACAACCCACAATAACCGTTATGCCATGATTTACAATTTAGAATACATGTACCTTCCAAATACATGTACTTTCTTCCCAAATTATCTTTCATTACCAGAATGTGATAAAAGTGAATAGTTTAGATATGAAGGACAAATTCCACCCCAAAAAACAAAAACCAACTAGATCTATACATTACCTTCAATGTTTTTATCTTGAAAATGATGGCTTCCCCATTCTTTGTAGCATCACAAACGCTGACTTGGTACCATGGTTCAAAAGGTGTGGCAGGAGGGCCATCTCCATTCTCTTCTACAGCTTTGTCCTGTGAAAGAAAAAACAGAATTAAAAGACATTACCGTGTATTTTCTTGGAAGTACAGCTAAATTCTTTCCCTTTCCCTTTCCATTTCCAAGAATTTACAAGACTTTACAAACCTTGCGAGTTGGCAGTGTATTTTCAAAATATGATGATAATGATATTTAAGAATTCTGGCACAATGGAAAGAAAGACCTAAAATTACCTGGTGACCTAATTTTCTTTGGATTTGGATTACAAATTCTAACAATATCAAATATTTCCTTAGGATCTTATGGGAGGGTGGCTGTAAGATAAAGCCACACACATACATGTACATGTGTGGCAATATATGTAACCTTCCAACTTTAAATATGAAGATTAATGATAAATAAATGTTAGGCATTTTCATAAATTTATGAACTGTTCAAACTCATGGCTCTGTTACAGAATATCGATGGACATAACTTTTCATCCAATGTAATCATTACTCAAAACTCTGTGAAGGTTGAATAGATATGTTTTCAAGAAGGCTAATGTTAGGGAATTTGGTTGTATGTTAAAATGTAGCTTTGGTATGCTAACTTTTATACTGAAATATGTTTTCAAATTTTTGAAATATGACACAAAACATACTGGTAGTGTTACGGAATGACCATTACAGAATACCTTGTGAAAGTCAATGTGAAATAATATATGAATTACCGGTACATGTATAGACCCTAATCGACTAAGTACTAATAAAATTAACAAATTTAGATGTATCTTAAAAATCACATTAAACCAATATTTATGCCAGACTGGTCCACTCATAGTGACTTTACTATACTTCGTGTGTAGAATCTAGGCAGTCATACATGTACTCCTCAACACTTTCAAACACCACTGCACAAAAGTCACTAACATTCACTCAAAATCGGCATTTAATTTACAAAAACCGACACCAACATTAATATCCATGAAATAAAATGAATTCAACTCACCGATGTTGGAAAAGATAATTCCAAAAATGAAATCCGTAATTTACTGTCAATTCTGGCGAAACAGGGTATCGGGAGTCATTACCGGTATGTACATTTTCTGATCGCCGCGAGCACTGACATCTCCCCCAAAAGAATTTTGTCATTAAAAATTTGGTCCCTATCGCATACACGCAAAAGTCCCGATTTTATGTGTGCGCGATCGATGTGCGAACGTGATACCGAGTTTCTCTGTGGACAAAATTGTATTTGCCGAATTTAGTCTAAGACACCGGCAGGAATTTCTTCAGTTTTGGACATGATTTTGACTTCAGATTTTGCTGGACTATCAGAAGTTCTTCCTAACAGCCATTTGATGTAGGAGTAATATTTTTAAGAGCTGAATGTGAAAGGAAGTATTTAAAATATTTATCTCATTTTTCCCCCATACCTTTAGTACATGCGACAAAAAATACCTAGTATTTTTTCATTCACCCGGAATATTTCAGAGGTTATCACAAGATTATAATATATATTATAGGCTCATCTCTAGTAAGCCTATTTAATTATTTAACTTAAAGCTTTGTTTTCTACATATGTTCTATGAGGTGTTACCTCTCTCATATTCTAGGCATTATCGTGGTTGTGGAAACCACCATTCACACCGCACAGATGTGCTTCATTATACAAATGGGGAATGTTTATGAGTGCAATGGACAGTCCGCCTCGTTGAATGGATCATTTCATCTTTCAAATATTCTGTCCATTGCACGAATGAAAAAACTATTATTTGTTTTATATGACACCTAAAAATAACTATCCTTCTCATTTGACATTTTATGAATTAAGAAACAAAAGTGAAGAAAAGGACTTACATTTTGTTGCTGAGCGCGCGGCTGCGGCGGTCCGTCATTGCAGGGGCGGATCCAGGATTGAGTAAAAGAGGGGGCACACAAATGAAGGCTTGTCAACTTTTGGAAAAGGAAGACCCATATTTTTTGGTCTCGCCAGCTTCTCGAAAAGTCGCTCAGTGGGGGGGGGTCAACAAAGAATTTTTCTGCCAGACCTTCAAAATTCGCTGAGGGTGTGGGGGAGGTTATGGGGGTCCAGTTTCCCTCCATAATTCCCTGACAAGCAAATAAAAAAAAAAGATCTTAATTCTAAAATGGGGGGGGGGGGCACAATCAAGAAAATGGCGGATCATCTATGGTCAAAATGCAAACTTCTCTTCCAAAAAGGGGGGGGGGGCACAGGCCGGAAGTGCCCCCCCCTGGATCCGCCTATGCGTCAATGTACTTGATAGTCGCATGCGCGCTGCAAAGGCAAGTCATTTTTGCGTATGTAGACGTGTTGGTGGTCGCGAGTGCAATGAACAATTTCGTATGGATCCAAAATTGCACGGTGAATGGATCAAATTTGCATGATTGATGACGTGGCCAAAGTCGTTATTATACCGTACCCAGCCGCCATTAAATCCGCCTGAACAAGCGAATAATTAGTCACGTTTCTTGGTTTTCATTGTTGAAATTCAGTTATTTATAACGGAATAAACGCTATAGTTATCAATTCATAACTGAAAAAATTATCAGCAAGAAAGAGCGGGATTCGAACCCAGGACCTTAAACACGAGTGCAGTGTAGAAAGAGAATACTCTGACAGTCTGACCAGACGCCTTTACCACCAGACCACGAGCAATTGACAGCCAATCTGATCTTGCTGCACTATATATACCTCCGCTCCATACAAATCCTATCTATACCTCCGTTCTGCTGTTCTTTTGATATCCTAGGTAGGATTCTTGCCAATTTGAGGATTACTGGGCATATTATTAGCTATAATAACGTAATTGTTAAGGCTGCCAATTGTTAAATGGGACAAATGATCAACATCAAACAACCAATCAAATGTAAAGGATCTAATTAGGTGTCTATGAGCGCAGCTACATAGGTTAAGGCGAGGCGCATTAGTAATTGGAGGACTGTGGGTCCGATCCTATGGACTTTTTTTATACCGATGTGTTGGCTCAGTCAGTAGAGCGTCCGCCTCACAATCGGGAGGTCGTGGGTTCGAACCTCGGCCGCGTCATACCAAAAGACGTTAAAAGATCGGAGTTGCTGCTACCTTGGTTGGCGTTCAACAATTGAAGGGATAGAGCAACGTCGATCTGGCGCTGCACAGTGGCTGCTGGGCCCACGATCAATTGGGCAAAAAGAATTTCCATTTCGGTTAATAAAATTTGGAGTGGACTTTAATTGGATTCTTCTTATTATTATTATTATAATGCATTACAATTTACATGCCATTGGTTTCTTTATTCCCCGTCCAGGCGTCTGTAGACTGCAAATTATTTTGGGGTGCAAACGAACGAGTGGTTTCCTCAACCAAATTTTTATAAGGGTGAGTTAGCATTGGTTTAATGGTTAGCATGGACTTGATCGGCCATGTCGGCCAAGAACTTGAAGTTCAAGAAGAAGAAGGTATCACTATAGTATCATATCACTAGCACTAGCAGACTAACTATAGTAACTGTTTACACTAGTGATGGGGGGACCTGGCATTATCGTGAAATAGTCCCCGCTTCAAAAAAAATCTAAGTTTTTTTAGGATTAGGATTAGGGTTAGGGTTTAGGATTAGGGTTAGGTAATTTAGGGTTAGGGTTAGGGTTTAGGATTAGGATTAGGGTTAGGGTAGGGTTTATGATTAGGCGTTAGGGTTAGGGTTAGGGTTAGGCATGTTAGGCTTAGGCCGCTGGGGACTATATCACGATTATGCCGGGGACCTAAAGGGAAACCTACGCACTTTGTTTTGTATGTGGAGCGCGTATTCTCCCATACTACATGATAGACAACGCGTATTAAAACTTAAAAAAAATAAAAGTGGTGCATAGGCTAGCTTTCAGTTTCAGGACCCGCGTAGCTAATAATTCAGTGAGTTCCAACAATAACATTAACAAGAATTAGGCTAAGTAACATTCAATACATAGGCCCCTGCTCTAAGCCTAGTCAATAATCAATATTGATAAAAAAATGTCAATAGCCAGGCATTATTTTAGTTTTTTTGTTGCTAATGGCTACTTCTTGCTAATTAATTTGGGCGTCAAAATTGTGAGGAAAAGCCCGTCCAGGATATTTAATAGTAATAGTAATACAACTGCTGCTTACCATTTCTGCACAATCTCTACTGTAGTTCCTTGACAACCAAACTAACTGCAAAAATAGCTAGCCCAAAAGTTCCAATATACACCGGTCCAATATACATGTAAGTTGGAGATGAACTTCCGGACAATCTTTTCTAGGTAGGTCCCGCAGCTAGTATAAGTGTATAAAGTATTCGTCTATGGAATTTCGCCTGGCGATGGCGGCGCGGCGCGGCCGGAGTGTAGTGCTATATAGCGCTTGGCATTACCGTACACACACCTGTGTAGTACGGAAGATCGAAAAAGCACGGCCCCTTTTTACATTATACCGTATAGCGTATGGGATACGTGATGCCTATGGGATGCAAATTGAACATAAGAAATTGGACAGGCGTAAATTATACGAGTGTGTCTTCGAAGAGTCGTCGGAATAGGGAATAAGGACATAAAGTAGAACTACGATGCAGAAAGACACTTCATGAGCCTATATCTATATTATTGTCGGGCCCGGGTCAAAATCATGAGAAAAAATATGTTTAGATGATGGTTGAAAATTTATTGCCGCACAAGAATAGAGGCTATCTGCAGAAATATCGTTTACGTTGCATATTGGTTAACGGGTTTGTCGGCAAACTTATTCTCTGTGAAATCTACTTGTTTATTCACAAACTTTTGGATGACATGAAAATTTTGAAACTATGAATGATATACCACTCATTATAGTTATAGGTGCTTTCATTGGTGTTTATGGTGTACATACCGTCAATCATTATTCTGTATCATGAACATTCAAAGTGTCCATTATTACCACAGAAGATACGAATGTATAGTGCTAGAAATAATACTCCGATCAGAGTCATGATGAGTTTCAAATTTTCGACTTTTATTTCAGATCATCTTCAGGAACTAAAAAATAAGTGAGCAATCTCATTCCTTTTCTGCTTGTAATTTATCTGATTGAGTTCACTTGATGTCAAACTTTCATCAGTGGCGTATCCAGGGGGGCGCAACAGGCGCGCGCCCCCCTATTGGCTGTCGTAAAAAAAATAGCACTATATATATATAGCACTATTTTGCATCTCAGCCCTTCTTCAGAAGCAAAAATTTCTCCCACATGACGGAGATCAATAATTCCTGGCGCCCCCCCCCCCTATTGGGAAATCCTGGATACGCCGCTGTTTCATTATAAACAGTTCATACTCACTTATGTTTTAGTTCCCGAAGATGATCTGAAATAAAACTGGTCGACAATTTGAAACTCATCATGACCGTCTGATCGGAGTATTATTTCTAGAACCATATACATTCAAAGTGTATTGTATAACAATATCTTTAATATATTCTGTATGCAATGGCGTCCAGGGGGCAGAGGGGGCATGTGCCCCGGGCGGCACTTGAAGGGGCGCAGAAAACGCAACGAAGAGAGAAAGAAAAGGAGGAGAAATAAAGAAAATGTATGGTCTTTAAGGGTTATTTGCGCCCATCAATGACAAAATGCGTAAGAAATAGTGTTTTATAGGATTTGAAATGCGAAAATATTCTAAAGCATAATTAGGCTATGTTCAGGATCTAGCCATTTCGCGCCCCAATGGCGTTTTTAAAGTGTTAACCATTCATTAACTATAATTGCTTTGCCCACACCCCCCCCCCCCCCCCCCGCCGCTGCATAAGGCGTGAGCTTGTTAAATTTTGCGCCCCCTATGGGATATAAGTGCATAAAAAGCACTTTCAAAGTATAGATCAGTCGAAAGCAATCATAAATTTGCCTTGCAATTGCCTTGCTAAATTCCCGAAATATATTTCTTCAGGTTTTTTATTCATTTTGCGCCCCCAAAATAGGAATGTTCAAAGCTTTAAAAGAAAATCTATTGCTATAGATCGCTGTATTCCCTTGGATTTTTTATAAGGATAAAATACATAAGAAATTTCAATTTAAGGTGGGGGACATATATGCCACTCAAGATAAAATAATTCGTAAAACAATTGCCGCATGTATTATATCACTCATTTTAGAAATATGCACCGATACGCACTGGCGTAGAGAGGGGGGCACCGGGTTGCCATACCCCCCCCCCCCCTATTCAGCCACTAAAAAAAAAAAAAAAGCGAGAGCGAAAAAGCAGGGGAAGTGAGAGAAAAAGGCATAAAAGGCGCTACAAGCCGTTATCTGGCTCTCAAAATTATTTTGCTATAAAGGTCAAATTTTTTGCGCTTCGTGCGGGAAAGGGGGAAATAACTCTCCTCTCCCTGCAGCCACCCCTGTTACCATGGGTGTCCATCCCGGGGGGATGGGGTATATATCCCCCCAAAAAAATTGAGGTGGCGGATGGCCTGTATTATCACCCCCATCCCCAATAATATTGGATAAAACAAATAAGAATTATGATACATTAACTTAAAACTAATAATTATCCAAACTCATGATGTTTGATTTTGAAATACCATCACATTCTTTAATGATTAGAAAAAAGAAATGCCATAATTTCAATGCGAAAATATCGAAGAAAATTCGTTCGCTCGCATTGTTATTCTCAATTAAGGGGTTCCGTCCATTGGCGTAGATCCGTGCATTCCTTCTTTTCATTAAAAACAATTTTGGAAAGCTCTAAAATGCAAGTTGAGACAGATGTTTGAAAAATTCCCTGATGTAGGAGGGGGATACCCCCTCCCACCCGCTCGATCTCTTCGCTCAGTGGTGTATCTAGGGGGCAGGGGGGCACGTGCCCCGGGCAGCACTTGGAAGGGCGCAAAAACGCAAAGGAGAGAAAGAAAAATATAGGGGGAAGTGAAGAAAAAATCTTTTCGGATCACGCGCGCCCCCAAATCCGGAGGGTAAATGCACTAGAAAATTTAATCTAGTTTTTGAAGGTTTGAAATGCGACAATTTTCCAAAGCTTGGTCGCTTCGCTCCCTCGCATAATTATTTTCTTTCAGGCCAGGATCTCGTAATTTCGCTCCCCCAGTATATAGTTCTTAAGTTTGCAAAAATAAAGATGTAATTGCTTTGCTCGCTATATCATGTCATGCAGTTTCATATGACTCCTGCTAAATATTGCGCTAGGATGCATAAAACAGCATTTGCAAAGGTTCAACTTTTGAAAGAAATCTCAGGTCGCCTTGCTGAATTTCTCGACTCTTTTTCAAGCCTATAGGGTTTTCATTAGTTCTGCTCCCGATTGTAGAAGAGAGTGAATAGAAACCCGTTTATCAATGTATAAAATTCGATCTACAGCTCAACTGCTGTGGTCAACTGCAAAATTTACCTGGGTAAAATGCAAAAAAGGGTCAAAAATCGCTTTGCTCCCTCTCTTGTACAATAATGTAGATAGGTTTGGGCACTCGGGGGGGGGGGGGGGCACCTAACTTCATTGTTTGCCCCGGGCGCCATAATCCCTAGATATGCCACTGGCTTCGCTCCCTCGCATGTTAAAATAATGTTGCGTCCAAATAATAATTGAAAAGCAGTCCGCGGGTCGAACCATAACTTTCCGCCTAAAAAAATTGTTTGCAACAAGCCGTTATCTTTCTCTCTCAAATTTTCTAAAACGTCAGAACTTTCGCGCTTCGCGCGGAAAAGGGGAAACTCCCCCTTCCCTGCACGGCTGCACCCACCCCTTTTACATACATTACAGTGCAGTATTACGTCCAACTGAAAAGCAGCCGCGTCGAACTAACATTCCGCCTAAAAATATGTTTTCTAGGAGCCGTTTATCTGTCTCTCAAATTTGCTAAAACGTCAGAGCTTTTGCACTTCGTGAGGGAAGGGGGAAACTCTCCTTCCCTGCATGCACCCACCCCTGTTACATACAGTGCAATATTAAGTCCAAGTAATTAATAAGCAGTCGGGGAGTCGAATTTGTTTTGTCGAATTCGTTTTGTTTTTTGTTTGTGATATACAAGCCGTTATCTTTCTCTCAAATTTGCCAAAAACGTCATACCTTTTGCGGGAAGGGGACCCCCCCCCCCCTCCCTGCACCAACCCCTGTCACATACAGTGCAATATTGCGTCCAAATGACTGAAAAGCAGCCAGGGCGTCGAACCAACTTTCCACCTTAAAAAGTTTTACGAGCCGTTAATCTTTCTCTCAAATTTGCAGTAAAACGTAAGAGCTTTCGCGCTTCGCGCGGGAGGGGGCTCCCCTCCCTGCACCCATGCACCCCTTCGCGTGTTCCACAACCGCCCCCCTAAAATAAAATCCTGGCTATGCGGTTGGATCCTTCACGTCTGGTCCCCTCCCCCTATTGAAAAATCCTGGCTACGCCTGTGCCAATACGTTTTTGAAAATTTCCATTTATTACAAGGATACCAGATAATAATTATGTAAACGAAGAAGCTTGACTGGGGAGGAATTTTTAATTTGTAAACAAATCTTTCGGCATATTACTCCCAGTAATATGCCGAAAGATTTGTTTACAAATTAAAAATTCCTCCCCAGTCAAGCTTCTTCGTTTACTAACCATTGTCCACGGCGGACCGTTTGAATATTAATGAGTCAGAAAGAAGAGGATCTTGGGTATTTGATTCTAGTTCGTCGTGACTTGGCCGTGAACCAGAATAGCCTGGTGGTTAAGTCGCTGCCCGGCAAGCAGTAGATGACAGGTTCGAATCCCGCTGGTTCCAATTTTTTCTGACTTGTGTTTTTCATTACAGATCGAGCATACGATCTTTAACACTGGGAGTAATATGCCGAAAGATTTGTTTACAAATTAATAATTATGTAGTTTATAATTATATTTAACTATCTTCTGTATGTTTTGTTGTTGCTGTAATGGGTTTATATTGTTACTTAATATCTTTGTTATCAAACATGGCCTCATGGAAGACCACCATTATAGTGGTGAAAATGTGCTACCCTGTATAAATATCAGAAATAAATGAATAAATAAAGCCAACACTGGTGATGATGAGGACAAAGCTATATCATTTGTAGCGGGAAGACATTCGAGGGGACCATCCAGGGGTGTTCACATCATTTCTTAGCCATAATTTAACCCCCCCCCCCCCCCACTTAACACACGAGAGAGGAGAAAATCGATAGCAAAATAACCTTTTCAGGCTCCTGGGATTCAAGAAGTTTTGGAACGGCCTAACTGAAGTCAGTGTACCCTTATCTTCTAATTTTGAGAGGGAGTACGTGGGAGGGGAGCAAACTGAGGGACGGGACTAAGGGAAGACATGCATGCATTATAGAGTCCACCGCAGGTATAAAAAACATTGGAGACTCTTTCTTTTCGTTAACAGTATTTTCATTTTGAATATTTCTGTCAGTGTATCACGCACTATATGTTTTTTACGAATTAAATTCAGCATTAGCTTGACGCTTTGCAGTCAAAGGCGACACATCGTATGTTATGATAAAAACCTTTTTTTCGGAAGACTTATCGGTAATAATTTGTTCATCATGTTTCATATTTGATTGGTTTCATTGTTGACCGGCACTCGATCATTACCCTAACCCATGCACTATAATTATATACCCCATCATCCGGGAGTTACGACCTGTTGAGAACCACTGTTTGAGTGTATAAGGAATGTTGCGACCCTTTGTATTAATAGTAGTTTTACAAATAAAAACTTTTCTAAGTTTGACAATTTTGTTCGGCCGATGACACTGCCGAAAACTAGTCAAGTTAAATGATAAGCCTATTGATTATTGTCCTCACCCCTCCCCCCTCAAAAAGAAACCATGCCGTATATACGGAGAGCGGGGTGAACTGGAACGCGGGAGAACTGGGACACCACCTCTAACTCCAAAAATAATTAATCTTTATGAATTAGTTTGAATCCTACGAAAGGTCTTAACTATCAATGTTCACAAATACATCGACAGCTATACTGCGATTTTTTTAAACCACTTTTTTATATTTTTGGCTATAAAGCGAACACCCCGCATACAGCATAGAAGTCTTGTATGATCCTTACAATAATTATTTACAATAATATTTTTAGCGATAAATACCAACACTAATATTTTGCAGGCATTTTGATGCTGTTTACTATCGATGTGAACTCGGACATTTTGTCCCAGTTCACCCCGAATACTTTTTGTGTATGTAAGGAAAAATGAGTTTCTATCAGTATTAATCATAGACATATTACATGAAAATATATTCGGGTCTACATAAAATCGTAAAAATTCATATCGGTCAAGTCCTTTACAAATCATTCACAGGAACCGCAGAGCGTTTTTGAAAGTGAGGTGGGGGGGGGGGGGGGAGGGGAGGGGGGCGCTTATCTGATTTCACTCATTAATGACAATTTTCGAACCTTTTTCCCGAATTTTTATAAACGTATCTACTCAAAAAGGTGTTTGTGTGCGTGTACCAACAGAGGTATACTTGTGTTACAAATTGGACAGTCAAACACAATAGATGCCTTTATTCCGTCAGGCTTGTGTGGCCTTTTTTGCTGCTTGTGTGGCTATTTGAACAATAGAGAGAACAAAGGGAAAGACACAGAAGTATATACCTGCGTGAGTATGTGTGTGTGTGAGTGTGGGTGTGTTTAGCAGTATGTCCGAGGACATTTTCGGACAGAGAACAAAAAAAAATCATGACAACAATGGTCCTCGGAAGCCGGATAATAGTCCTCGAACGTCGAACAATGAATTTGTGCTTTATTCCGTCAACTGTCCGAGGACGAGTAACAATAGAGGAACAATAATTGTCCTCGGAAATAAAGCAATACAAGACTGTGTGAGGGTGTGTGTGTGTGTGTTTCTGAAAAACAAAAAGTGTGCGTGTGTGTGTGTATACAAAAAATAATGTATAAATATTATGAACAGTTATTTATTTTTGCCCAAAACCGTCGAAATATATATACCGGTAGGTTACAATTTACGAAACGCTCATCATTATTTTCATCCAATATTTTTTAAATGGGTGTGAATCTTTAAGTCAAATTTACAAGAGTGACTCTTAAGCATGTTTTTTTTAAAGTGATCTATTACTTTTAACATTCCCAGCACTTCTTTTAGAAAACTTTTAGAAAACTACCAGAAAAAAGTTGATTTTAGCATTTCAAGAATTTTGCCCCATTTCTCGCCGACTAAAAAGATAGGGATTGTGTCTACAGTCAAATACCTTGTTTTGTATAGCCTACTATTGATAATTTGCCATGTGGCCTATCGAGGTAGAAGAGTTCGATGCCGATGGTGTGATGTGGCCTTTGATTCTTTTCCAAAGCTTTTTGTAATTACGCCATCTATTGACTGAATATGAGTGATCTCTGCCGGCCACGCCGGGAAGCGTGTTTACGTTTTACAACCAAGCCTAGGCAGATCATATCATCGATCTCATTACGGCCGACCGCATACGTACAGTACATGTATACACGTGAAGAAAACCACGGAACTTGCTCACGGTAACTCTAAGTTAGGTTCACTTAAACGAAAATGTCATACCTACCAGCCGGCTATGAGGATGAATATGATAGTAGTGACTCGGATGATTACTTTGTCGGAGGAAATTATTCCGCAAAATCCCAGGTAAATTATCCCTAACCCTTACTTTACTTATGTTACTCCGAGTTGACAGAGACCTATCGTGCTTGCTTCATTTGTAGTGGGCTAGCTTCCCGAGAGATCCTCTGCGGTATTCGCTTGTTTAAGCTCGAGTCCCGGTCACCACTCACTGACTCTGCCAGTCTCTCTGCTAACTTGACACTTTTGATTGGTATAATAACTCATTAGTTCTATCTGTATCTGTTGAATACTGCAAGCAAACTCCACTAACGGGATATACTGTTGCAGGCGCGTTTGCGGCTAGTGGAGTAGACTTAATACGTGTAATGGGCCCCGCGAATGAAAAAAGTTAAGTCCATGCTATTCAATTTAGACTTAAAGCTATCAACTGTGGTGGTTTGACGTATATCTGGGGGCAGTAAGTTCCACTCAGTCATGGTTCTTGGTAGGAATGAGTACTTATAACAATCCTTTTTGACAGTGGGATGAGTAAAAGAGATTTCACATGACTTTCGGGTGCGGATTTTGTTGTCAGCTTGGTAAAGTTGATGTACATCTGTGTTTATGGCTACCATGTGGTGTATGGACTTGAACAATAGGGAAAGTCTGGATACGGCCCGACGGTTTTCCAGTGGTTCCCAGCCCAGTTTAGTTATCATGGTAGAGACGCTGCTGGTCCTTCTTGGATCTTTGCAGACAAATCTGGCTGCTCTACGCTGTACTGCTTCCAACCTGTTTTTATGGTCCTTTTTGTATGGGTCCCACACTGAGGCGCAGTATTCCAATTTGGGGCGCACCAAAGCTTTGTATGCCGTTTCTTTCACTTTCTGGGGACAGCTGTACAGGTTTCTACGTAGGAGCCCAAGTACCTTGTTTGCTTTGGTTGCAGTATTATTTACATGATCTGCCCAATTCAATTTATTATTGAGTTCAAGGCCAAGATAGGTGTGATTGGTAACAGATTTTAAACGATTCCCATTCATGTTGTAATAAGTGTGAAGGGGCTTCCGTTTGTGAGTGATGTGCATCACGTGGCATTTATCTATATTAAACTTCATCTGCCATTTAGATTCCCAACTGCATAGTGTGTCGATATCATTTTGCAGTACTGTTCTGTCATCTTCAGCTTTGATTTCACGGTAAAGAATGCAATCATCGGCAAAAAGACGCACCTGAGATTTGATTCCCTGGGGGAGGTCACTGACATATAGAGTAAACAGTAGGGGGCCCAGGACGGTGCCCTGAGGAACCCCAGATTGTACCCGAACTGATGATGAAGAAACTCCGTCCAATACCACAGATTGAATCCTTGTGGTAAGGAAATTTGTGAACCAGCTAAACAGGGCGCCTGTGATGCCTGACTGGTGTAGTTTCAGAAGAAGGCGTTTATGTGGGACTGTATCGAAGGCTTTGCTAAAGTCAGTTATGATTACATCTGCTTGTCCCTGACGATCAAGAATTTTTGCTAAGTCATTTATTGTCAGCGCTAGTTGTGTTTCGCACGACCGTCCTTTACGGAAACCATGTTGTTCATCATTGATGATGTTATACTTCTCAAAATGACCCATAACATTTGTGTGGATAATGTGCTCCAAAAGCTTGCAAGGGATAGATGTCAGTGATACAGGCCTGTAGTTACTTGGCTCTGCTCGGTTTCCCTTTTTAAATATTGGTGAAACATTAGCTTTTAACCAGTCTTTGGGTAACTCCCCTGTGTCTATGGACTTCTGGAAGATTGGTTGAAGAAGAGGGGCTATGTTTTCAGCGCACTCCTTCAACACCGAGGGTAAAATTCCATCTGGACCCGGTGCTTTGTGAGATTTCAGTTCTTGGAGCAATTTGATGATACCCTGTGTTGATATTTTGATGGGGGGCATAGGGGGAGGTGCAGGGCAGCTGTATGTAGGTAAGGTTTGACAATCTTCTTGAGTGAACACAGACTTGAATTGGCTGTTGAGCGCATTAGCTTTATCTAAGGGGGATACTGCTACGCCAGATGCAGTCTTGAGTGAGGCAATCCCAGCAGAACTCTGTCTCAGGCTTTTCATAAAATTCCAAAAAGGCTTTGTGTTGTTAGATGACAACACAAAGCCTTTTTGGAATTTTATGAAAAGCCTGAGACAGAGTTCTGCTGGGATTGCCTCAGAACTCTGTCTCAGGCTTTTCATAAAATTCCAAAAAGGCTTTGTGTTGTCATCTAACAACATGACAACACAAAGCCTTTTTGGAATTTTATGAAAAGCCTGAGACAATCCTGACTCAGTGACCCACTCTTTTTCTGTTTTTCTGCTTTCTTTTCAACTTCAAGTTTCACACAAATCATCTTTGCCAAGGCAAGGTTTCATTCAACATTAATTTGACATTCTTCAACTAACAATGTGAAAAATTAAGTCTCATAAGATGAGACTTAATTTTTCACATTGTTAGTTGAAGAATGTCAAATTAATGTTGAATGAAACCTTGCCTTGGCAAAGATGATTTGTGTGAAACTTGAAGTTGAAAAGAAAGCAGAAAAACAGAAAAAGAGTGGGTCACTGAGTCAGGATTGAAAGTGAAACTGAAAGTTTGAAAGAAATCTGACAAGGTTGAAGGAATAAGAAAGTTATGGTTGTTTGAAAAATGAGACCACTAAACCTATGGAAATGTGGTAAGTCGATTGTGACATATTGGTGATCAACTCTCCCATTTGTTGTACACTGACTAAAAAGTAAACTTAATTAGGCTAGACAGAAATAACCGTCTGTTTAAGGGAAAATCTTTAATATTTCTGACATTTATCAACCTTTCCCATAGACAGACGGTACTACCGTATATCACCAACAAGGTGTCCGAACAGCCGACCTATACTTAGGTCGGTGTTGGTACCACCCTAGTTTTTCAATATTTTCAACATGTATTCATCTAGATAGTAGATGTAAATAAGTCTTAGAAAGGCCTAGGCCTAGACCCAGACCTTATTTAGGTTATATCTATAACATTTTGTAAAAAATAAAAGATTTTGAACTACACTTTGAAATAAAACTAGAATTTAATTCGTCATGAGGACGAATTAGGTGGTCTGTCTTTCAATTTGTACGATCATGATTGTAACCAGGATGATCATAATAATGGGGAAATACTAAACTGAAGATAGGATGTCAAGAATGCCACGAATGGAGATGCTTCTTCAGGACAAGAATGTAGCAAAATGTGTGAAACGGTCATTGTAAAATGATTATGGTGATGATGATAATGGTGATGATTATGATGATGAAGATGATATAATGATAATTTAAGATAACTGACTAAGCCAATTTTGAGAAATTGTGATATCAAACAGGACTATTTGATATTGCAGGATACTTGGGAGATAAACCCCATAGCTCTAATACACGACAGGGAATCAAAGTTTCCATAAGGTTGTACACAAACTACTGCACACTACTTTTTAATAGACATAACATGCAAAATAAGGCATTTTATTACATGGTTTGTGATTGTTTATGTTATAATAGTCGAAGAGGATGGTAAAATGAAAGGCAAAAAGAAGCAAAAAAAAAAAAAAAATTTATGGACACACCGGGGATCGAACCTGGGTCACCGGAATGAGAGGCAAGTGCTTTGACCATTATACCAGAATATTTCCCATAGAGATAACACATAAACGAAAAACGGGATTCTCAAATCACATTTTGTAGTAAAAAATTGGGCATGATCCCGACATCTGATCAAAAATTGGTCTCAGCTACAACATATTAAAATCTGGAAGGAAATAGACCAAAAATAACTGAGATACTGCTCAGAGAACAATGTCATGTAGATTCATGATTCGAAAAAAAGTCTTCCATAGACATAACACGCAAATAGGGAAAATTCTGACATGGCATTTTTGATTGAAAATTTCACTGTGATGACGTCATCAAAATGAAAAATGGTGGTGACTGATCTGGTAGAGAATTGTCTCAGCTATAACATATCAAAATTTGGAAGAAAATCGATCACCTATTACTGAAATATTAGCAAATGAATACAAAAATGATGACGTCATTTTTTCAAAATCACTTTTTTTAGTTCATATGCAAATATGATGACGTTAGAACATGCGATCGGCAAAAATTCTGCATGAATTCCAATCTACAACTCACAGGCTTTCATAATATGTACAGAAATTTGGGGGTTTCCTCGCGTTCTGACGAGCTATGGCGGATTCTAGATAGGCATGTTTTTACCACTTTTTACATTAGAATGCCCATTGACGCGCGCACGAATTTGAAAGTTTGACGCGCGCGTACGACATTATGGAAGGTCGAGATTGACTGTAAATAGTTGGAAATTGTCAAGAATAGTGTCAGGAAGACAAAATATGCGAAAAAACAGCGTTTTTACGTTCTCCACGCGCTGTGTGTGCGCATAACGCGCGCACGGACGCGCACGGACAGAAAAATTTTAAATGCTTAAAATGTCCTGAACAACACTCTAATTTGATTAAAAAGTGATTTTGAGCATTTTTAAATTTTGGCGCGCGCGTACATGCGCGTCATTATGTGCGCGCGGATTTTGGTGACATTTTATGTTGACCCTTGACCTGAAGTTAATGTATGTCAAATATGGTTCATTTTTGATGACTCGTTATGAAGATATGATTGATAATGTGATTTCACAAAATGGCGCCTGGATGACCTCATGACTGTAGAGATTTTGATAAAATTTGACTCAGTCGATATTGAGGAATCATGGTAACAAGAAAGTGGTGGAAAAATAAAAATAAATAATAATAATAAAGAAAATTCTGACGAAATTAAGAGGTGGTCTGTCGACTACGACAGACCACCTAATTATTCTCTATGTAGAGGTCTAGTGGAGCCAGATGTAGCCTCAGCGGAACAACTGACGATACAGAGAAACTTAGAAAGGTCTAAGTATTAATTTGCGATTTCTCCTCAGCCTAACGGAAGCGCCTTTTTGACCTTGCCTCTGGCTCTGGGCAGTAGCCTACTCCCAATATACATCTAGACCCAAGTGAAACAACGAATGTGGGTCAAAAACAATTATGCATTTGCTAAAGTTGTTTCAATTGATTTTGTGCATTTGAATAAAAAAGTGTTAATGTCAGCTGAAACTCAAGAAAAGGCTTGTTACAAACAAATTTATGATATTTTCTTTGCCATGATGACACAATCTCGGTTTCATCTGCATCCCTTATTTAACAAATTAAGGAAAGCCTTTTAATTGATTCATTCAAAAGGGACAAAGTTGAATTTATGAAAGTCTACTATTAATTACATTGGTAATTCTCAACACATACATGTATATCATTCCTTGTATTTTTTTTCAGCCTTTAAACTTTAAAATCGGTAAACCTTTGAGTTCATGCGCTATTCGAGAAAAACACCTTAATAATTATGCAGGTTAAATGGTGCAGTGCAGCAGGTTTTTAGTTATTGTGAGACAAGAAGTTAGAAGGCTGTTAAAATAAATTGAGATTATTATATGGATTAAAACAAGGTAATGTGAAAGCTTAGATACACTGGATCGCTTTAACAATGAAGAATGAAAGAGAATTTAACTTACGTAGAAAAGGATTTTAGACTCAAGTAACACATTCATATGGCTTGACCCACATTCGTTGCATCAGCCCAAACTTGGTACTTAAGGAGATTTGGACGACACTTTTTAAAAATGCTGGTGCTCGGTCATCCATGTAAGCAAAGTCATGAATGATGTATCGTTGGACAGAAAACAACTTTCTCTTCACCGTGAGATAAATTTCAAGGTCATATAATTGGTTATAGCTTATTTAGAAGCTGTCAAAGTTTGGCATACCCCTTTTGATAGGCATTGTACAGACATGGAAACCCTAACGTAAAGAGCAAAATATTTTCTGGTGATTGGTACCCTTTAATTACGTCTCTTAAAACACATTCATTCAAGAAGAATAATTATAGTTACTTAAAAGCAACTGTTGAAAATTTCAAAAGGTTAAATTCTGTAAAACATGACATTAATGACCATTTAGTGTCCGGGTGTGTAGCTTGAACTAACCAATTTTTTACTTTTTACCATTTTTAAAACTTTGAATAACATACATTCTCAGATCTTTCCAAAAATTGTAAAATGTCCTGTCAACTTTCTTATTCCCACAGAGATTAGAGAATGAATCATTTGGCTGTCAAATAATTCATCATTCATGAGAATACAGATTCTGACAGAAAATTTCACTTACAGTGTAAAATGTGAAATTCTACTTCATGTCCATGTACATGTAACATGTACATGTAAGTGATAATTTTCAGCCTATTTCCACAATGCCTCAGTGGACTACAATTTTAGTCATTCAAGAATTTGTAGCCAAGAAAGCACTGATGATACAGGTATTTATCATTTTGAAAGCCAGATTATTTTTATTATTATTATTTTTTTTTTTTTTTTTTGGGGGGGGGGGAGAATGTGGAGTATAGAATGAAGAATATGAAATTCTACGACTTATTTTCTTGAAATCTCGCCAGATTTGCCGCACAGTCCCACATACATGTGTTGATGTTAAATTGTCTAGTATGAGATCAGTCTTCACATTCAATAACTCAGTCTTTTGGAGCCAAGAAAGAATTGATAATTACTCTTTTTACTGTTAGTTAAAAGCCTAATCAAACTATTTTCAAGGGAATACATTGAAAGGAGATTTTGTAGGAGTAGAATGTGAAATTCCAGCAATTTTTGGAAAGATCCGAGGAGGTTAAAAAAAACCAAACAGTTAAACAAAACTGCCCTTTCTTTAAAAATGGTTAATAGACTAAAAAAAAAGACAACCTGAATGACTCGGCTCTAGCTCAAAGTTTGTAATTTCACCTTGTGAAACCTCATCACCAATTACTAGGCTCACCACATACATGTATTGTCAGAATTATAAACATTTTTGAAAAAATAAACCTTAGAAACAACTAGCATCTTACCATTTTCTTGTTCAGTATCTGCAAGTACATACATGTAGCTTTTACTTGTGCTGTTGTCATTAGTTTGAAATACCATGAGAAAAATATAAACTTTCAGAATTACATGTATTATGACATTGAAATGTTATACACATTACAGACGAGAGGGAAAGGGGAGGAGGTAATGAAACATACGAGGTGATTAGAAATGAGAGGGAGGGAAGGCAAAGTGTCTGTGAAAAGGGGAAGAGAGAGGAAGAGCAAGATACAGAGAGAGAGAGAGAGAGAGCACAAGAGGAAATGAAAGTGGAGAGGAGTTTCATGTTTTTGGAGTGATCATCTAGTTACTAATATCTTGAGATGTGCCCATGATTCCTTTATTGGAAACCAGCCCTCCCTACCTCGTGAAGGGGTAGCCGACTGTCCCAGGGGTACATGGCAGTACAAGTTCATTGGAGAGTTCAAGAGCACTAGGACTAGGAGGAATGATCTCTAGTCTGAATTTATGTCCTGATACAGACTCCTATTTTCAAACTGTTGAGATGAAAAAAAAAGTGTTTTCTACCATGTAGAGTACAGGTGTATGAAAATAAATGAGGCTTATTTACATGTAAAATTACATTTAAAGAGGAGACAGTGATATTGACTGATTGTAGTTTGTAAGATCTGTACAGAATCAATCTAACTTAAATGTATTATTCACTAGGATGCCCAACTAAACAAAATCTTGAAAGATGAACAACTATTATGTGTGAAGGTATTGTTTTTATTTTACATGTAGCTCTATGGTAAGCATCACTGACTTTGGTTGATACAGTACATGTATGGAATTTCCAAATGTGCACAGTACTTTCTACATGAGGGGAGCTCGGTGTCTTGAGCAGGAATAACATGTACGTTTGAAAAACCCAAATCATGGCAGCTGTCAAGATCATAACCCTGCAATGACTGAAGAGAAAATTCAGGGAAACAGGGTAAACAAGTTCTTATTCTTTATTTGGTCAACGTAGCATGGTTTCCAGGTGAGGGATGGAGAGGGGGGGGGGGGGGGGGGGGGGGGGGGGGGGTAGGATTCAAGTACATGTAGGTCCATGGTTTGAGAGAGATACCAATTTGGGGGATAAATCCACGTAAATTGCACATGTAGCAAGACCCTGACTACTGGACCCCAACTTCTGTCTAGAATCTAGATTAGCCAGACTGTCTTGATAAGGAATATTCTGTATTCTGTATTTTTATGTATATTTTAATGGAAAATATTCGGTTTTGACGCCAGTCTAGGCTAGTTTGCAGGCACAAACCTTTTTCAGTCGAAATGCGTAACGGAGTGTCAGAACTGTAAGACTACCATAGGCTCTGTACTGCATGTATGTACATGTACATGTAGCTGTTCTTGACACAGGACACAACCGATCGGAAACTGGGTTAGGCTTCTCTCAAGACACAATTGATTTTCTAATAAATTATCAAATAAAGGTTTGTGCTTACAGACTAAGTCTATGCTGAGGCAGACAGACACTCATGACCAGATGTTTGTTGTTTTGATCGGTGATTTACTTGTAAAGCTTAGGTGTATAGGGAGTTGGGAACTTGGGTGTTTAACCCCTTCCATGCTTCGGATGGAAAATCCTACATAAAAATATGAGCATTGAACAAGTTTTTTTTTTTTCTTCATTATTTTTTGCTAAGAACGGCTGCATTTTTCTTGTTGAAACAAAAACAAATAACTTCAGTGTGATGTTGATTCCCATTGAAGATATTTCACCCCCATTTATCTGAATAATAAAAGGAAAAACTGAAAGCTAAAATTACCTCGCAAAAGTTCATCTGTAACACTTGTTCGAAAGCTTGGTGACACAGAAGGGGGTTCAACTTCTCCATAAAAAGTAAGGTTTCATGTAGTGCTGACTCTCCTTCTCAACTACCATATGAAAATTTGCGAACCAAATGTGTCATTTCATGTGTATTTTTAACTTCTTGGACCCAGTGGCCCGTATTCTGAACTCGGGTTTAACTTAAACCATAGTCTAAATGTGTGGTTTAACTATGGGCAGCCAAATGTGACACAAATCTTCAACGGGAGATATTTAATTTATCAGCATTTTTGGTACTTTTAAAAACTGTCTGGGAATGATAAGTACAATAGTTTTCTTGACCATTAAAGCATGAGACCAGAATCCAGTAAACATAAGGAACATACAGTTTTGACAGTTTTGGCTACCCATAGTTAAACCACAGATTTAAACCATGGTTTATTATTACAGTTAAACCGGAGTTCAGAATACGGGCCAGTGTGTCGGTAAATTTGAAAAGATCAAAGAAAAAGTGAAAATGTGTTGTTCCCTCATTGCTTGCACAGAAAGGAATTAAATAAAATATTTCTTTGAATGCTACCAGAACTCAATGGATACTTTACTCTGTTAACAATATTAAGATTAATTGTACAGTCAAATTCTGAAGCCTGATTTTTATTCTTTTTTCTTTTGCTATTACTTGTGATATAGAAATTGCTATTCAGTCAGTGACACAATGAGTTTATATGCACCATTGATTTGACTGCATGAGTAGCAGAGCTTGGTAACAACCGAGTTCATTAGAAGAAGAAAGCCCCAACTCCATCAAAAACATTTTTTTTAAAGCTTTAAACAAAATTTAAAAGCAAGAATGCTTTCATTGGTACATGTATATATATATATATATATATATATATATATATAAAAATGTAGTTCTGCTTCGGACTTGCAAAGTTATAGACAAAATAGGAATGAAAAGTCCGTATACGATGAAAAAAATTCAAATTTTTGGCCATAGGCCTTCATATATCCAAGTATAAGTAAAACCATCCAGTGGTAAAGTGCTCGACTGGAAACAGGAGCTTAGATAACTATATATTGGACTATGCACTACATAGAGTTTTACAGTTCTGTTTCGTAAGAGCCCAGTGTAGTAGGCCCTCACTCTTCGAATTCTACATTTAGTTTCCGAAGAGAGAGGGCCTACTACATATATATATATATATATATACATGTACATACATTGTTTAATATTTGATGTTGAATTTGAAGACATTTTGTCTCATGAATTTAAATAATATAATTGTATTTTTTCTGGATATTAAGCAAAAGGTTGTTTTGATGGACATGGGCCCTTCTTCTTGTCATTAATTCAATTGTAAATTCTACTCATCATCCATCAACATAATGAAAGCACCTCAGTTGAGTGGCTTACAAGGACAATGTGAAAACTGCCATTAGAAATTTTGTGCTTTTATTTCACAGTTCACTCTGAATAGGGAATATCCTGAAGTCATTTTCCAGTGCTAAAAATTTCATGGAATATTTATTTCATATGACAGGCAGCATGGTTAGACTCGAACAACCTTAATTGTTTGTCATAAAGCGTTGATCAGAAAACTGTGGTTTCATGCAATACAATAAAATGCACCCTTGTGATATACATATATGATATTGTGACAGCAAGATTCATGTTGATGTGGCCATTTTGAAACTAGAAATACTATAAATAGAATCAAATACTTTTAAGCTACGTATATAATCTTGTAATACAATACTAATAGTAATCTCAAAGTGTTACCGTGGAGCTTGCCAGAGCTCAATCGCTTACCCCTCCTGTATATATACTTTTACTGTTTTTTAAATTTTGGGGTAATAGAACAACAGGAACGGGTGGAAACACTGGAGGCTTTAGGATGGCTTCCCCCTCTAAAATTACCACACCTTTTAAAAAAGTTTTTTTGAGCTCTTCTAGAGTTTTTTTTAGCTCACCTGAGCCTAAGGCTCGAGTGAGCTATTGCGATGGAAATTTGTCCGTCGTCCGTCGTCCGTCGTCCGTCGTCCGTCGTCCGTTAACTTTTTACATTTTCATCTTCTTCTCCAAAACCCATGATCGGAATTCAACCAAACTTGGTAGGAATCATCCTTAGGGGTAGGGGACCCAAAGTTGCTAAAATAGTACATGTGGCCCACAGGGGGGCTTGGTATTGTGTATGGAGATACCTCTATAGATGAAGAATGAATGTTGTTCATGAAATTACTCTGTGTGGCCCTATAGGGGCCCTGTGGGGGTAACATACTGGAGGGGGCGCTGCCAGGCAAAATGTACATTCTGATCTTCTCCTAAACACATGATCAGAATTCAACCAAACTTGGTAGGAATCATCCTTAGGGGTAGGGGATCCAAAGTTGCTAAAATGGTACATTTGGCCCCCAGGGGGCCCAGGGGGAGGGCCCCCAAGTGTAAAAGCTATGTAAATTTCAAACATGTTCTTCTCCAGAACCTGAAGTTTATCTAGATATTTTGTGTGTTATATACATCTTGAAGATGAATAAAAAAAACTTGTTCATGAGTTGTTCTCAGGGTGGCCCCAAAGGGGTCCTGTGAGGGCGAGGTTAATATGCAGGAGGGGAAATGTACATTCTTTGCATGATTTGTTGTATGATTCAACCACACTTGGTGGGAATCATCCTTAGATGTAGGAGATTCAAATAATACATGACATTGTAGACCATGGGGTGAGGAATTATGTTAATTTCTAACATCATCTCATGTACATCCTCCTAGTTGTTTCAATTTCTAACATATCTCTTGATGGTGCTAGAGAGAACATGCACCAGATGTGAATTGATCCACCTCAGGTGAGCGTCGTGCCCCCTGGGGCTCTTGTTTTCCAGAGCTATCGAGGCCATCGAGATTCAACGCCACGACACAGTACCACAGGACACAGGACTTAGGACTTCAACTCAACCACATCTGGCACCCAATCCTTCACAGGGGCACCAACCAACACCAAACCCAATCCACACAACCAGCACCACTGACAACTCAAGCCACTGAATCGCCGCCCACCAAACCCACCGACTCACAGCCCACTCAACCCGCCAACCCGCCAACCAGCCGACCATCCAGCACGCCGACCCGCCGACTACCAACGCCATCACACCACCCAACCCTCAGGCCGACGCACCCCCGACACCACAGCTCGCCGTCCCACCTACTCAAACCCGGTACAATCTCCGCCCTCGACCATCAACCACACAAAGGACTTCATGCCGCCAGCCAGCGGCTACCAATCCCTCCGACGTCCGCACTCACGCCCACTCAACTCTCGGACATAATAGCGCCACCACCGACAGCAACCCCGCCCACACCACCGGCCGCCGATTCCTCCGGCGTCCGCAAGCACACCATAAAACCCTGCCGCTCGTCTAGCACACTTCACTCCTGATGACGGACAGTCAACCTGTCCGAAACGTCGAGTAACCTCCTACTCAAGCCTCATCTACTCAAACCTTCGCTACTTAATCCATCGCTGCTCATCCATCGATCATCAACCAAGTCTTCTCATCTCATCTCATCTGGTCTACACTCTTTTTCAGGACTTCACCCATTGTCACGAAAAAAAAAAAAAAAATTCTTCTTTTCTCTCTTGTCATCCTTTCTCGTCTATCCATTTCTAATTTCCTTTTTTCCCTTTCCTCCTACCAACACACATGGTGAACCGTAAACCTTCTCCACGTTATAAGCTCCACCATGCAAACCTTCAAAGATCATCTAATTCAGCTCTACGGGGAGCAGACTCAACGCGACGCTAGACTTCTCCAACGCAACCAAGTGAAAGCCGCCAAGCTTACCAACCACCTCACCTTCCTCAAACGCTGCCGTGACTCTAACATCATCCCCGCTGGACTCCAACTCAAATCTCCCGTCGACTCACCTAAGGCCAAGGGCATCCTCCACCAAGCTAGCATCTCCCTCACCAGAGAACGCATCACCCACACCCGGCACCAACTCCACAGCACCAATACACTCATCTCTTCTACCCAATCCAATCTTGACCGACACCTCAATCCGGAAACCTACACAAGATCAACACCTTCAACAAGGACACCGCCGACCAAGCCTTCAGCTCGACCCGACTTAAGCACATCAACAAATTCGACCAACTCTCCACACCCAAGACCACTCCCACCGACAACTCACGCCACCCTAGACACAAGGACACCGTCATCAACCTCAGCAAGCACCAACTCACCCAACCTCAACACAAGGTACTTTCTCTAGGACTTAACTTCGCCGTCCCCCCCAAGAAGATCCCTTTCTCCGACGTGATCCAGCAAGTTGAACCCAAGCTCCGCTTCCTCTCCAAGACAGCCGCCGACGAAATTAGACGCAAAGTGACCAACGCCCTAGCCGACTCCAAGCCACCCAAACCCAATCTAACCAAGGAAGAACACCAAGCCATTAAGGAACTACGCGAAAACCAATCCATCCACATTCTTCAAGCTGACAACGGCAACGCAACAGTCGTCATGGACCAACAGGACTACAACCACAAGATCAACGACCTACTCAAGGACAAGGACACCTACCAAGAAATCAAGCACGACCCGACCCAAGCCACGGAAAGGAAGATCAACCAGAAGCTACTCGCTCTCCACCGCAAAGACATCATACCCAAACCACTCTACTTTCAGCTCCGATCTTCTTCAGGCACCTGCCCCATCCTCTTCGGCCAACCCAAGATTCACAAACCCGACACGCCTCTCCGACCCATCATTTCCACCCGCGGATCTCCCAGCTACAACACAGCACGACACCTAGCCACCATACTTCAACCACTAGTAGGCCTCACCGACCAT
The DNA here is from genome assembly GCA_025617745.1 of Heliocidaris erythrogramma. NCBI lineage: Eukaryota > Metazoa > Echinodermata > Echinoidea > Camarodonta > Echinometridae > Heliocidaris > Heliocidaris erythrogramma. Next base: position 47,667,812 of record CM046853.1, read on the forward strand.
CACGTCACCAACTCACTGCATTTCGTCGACATCATCTCCAAGACCAAGCTTCAACCCACCGACACACTCGTCAGCTTCGACGTCGTCTCACTCTTCACCAGCGTACCAGTCACCGAAACCTGCGATATCATCAGACGACGACTCCTCACCGACTCAGACCTTGCCTCACGCACCAACCTCACTCCTGACCAGATCCACGACCTTCTCCTCACCTGCCTCAACTCCAATTCCTTTAAGTGGCACACCAACTTCTACAAACAACTCAAAGGGGCTGCCATGGGTTCACCTCTCTCACCAATCATTGCCAACATCTTCATGGAGCACCTCGAATACCAAGCACTGAAGACCGCCGACAAACGACCCTCACTCTGGCTTCGCTACGTAGACGACACTTTCGTCATCTGGCCACACAGCACAACAGACTTGCACCGATTCCTCGACCACCTCAACAACCAACACCCGGATATCAAGTTCACAATGGAGACTCAACTCAACGACTCAATCCCTTTCCTGGACGTTCTCGTCAAGAAGACCAACTCAGGGTTCCTCTCACACCAGATCTACCGAAAACCTACCCACATGGACAGATACCTCAACTACCGCTCCTTCCACCACCCATCCATCCACCAGTCGGTACCCAACTCCCTCATCAGACGCGCCTACCAACTCAGTGACAAGGACCATCTTCAACAAGAACTCACTCACATCACCAATGCACTCACCTCCATCAACCAATACCCTAGGAAGAAGATCTCCACCCACCCACCTCATCACCAACCCACAGACGCCGCCACCAACGACCAATCTACCGGAAACCAACCCACCACAGTTGTTCTCCCGTACCTCGGCAAGACATCCCACCAACTACACCGCATACTTACTCAGGCCAACTTCAAAGTCCGACACCGATCCTCCAAGAAACTTCACTCCATCTTGCACTCACACAAGGACAAGACCCCTACCAACAAACAACCCGGCGTATACAAGATTCCCTGCGACTGCGGCAAAGTCTGCATCGGAGAAACAGGACGAGATATCAACACAAGACTCAAGGAACACAAGGCCTGCCACCGACTTAGCGACTGGGACAAATCTGCAATAGTCAAACACGCACAACAAGAGGATCACCACATCGACTGGGCACACAGCACTCTAATCACCAACATCAAGCACTGGCACACCAGACGAGTGAGGGAGGCCATCGAGATTCAACGCCACGACACAGTACCACAGGACACAGGACTTCAACTCAACCACATCTGGCACCCAATCCTTCACAGGGGCACCAACCAACACCAAACCCAATCCACACAACCAGCACCACTGACAACTCAATCCACTGAATCGCCGCCCACCAAACCCACCGACTCACAGCCCACTCAACCCGCCGACCAGCCGACCATCCAGCACGCCGACCCGCCGACTACCAACGCCATCACACCACCCAACCCTCAGGCCGACGCACCCCCGACACCACAGCTCGCCGTCCCACCTACTCAAACCCGGTACAATCTCCGCCCTCGACCATCAACCACACAAAGTACTTCACGCCGTCAGCCACCCGCTACCAATCCCTCCGACGTCCGCACTCACGGCCACTCAACTCTCGGACATAATAGCGCCACCACCGACAGCAACCCCGCCCACACCACCGGCCACCGATTCCTCCGACGTCCGCACGCACACCATAAAACCCCGCCGCTCGTCTAGCACACTTCACTCCTGATGACGGACAGTCAACCTGTCCGAAACGTCGAGTAACCTCCTACTCAAGCCTCATCTACTCAAACCTTCGCTACTCAATCCATCGCTGCTCATCCATCGATCATCAACCAATTCTCATTTCATCTCATCTGGTCTACAGTCCTTTTCAGGACTTCACCCATTGTCACGAAAAAATATTTCTTCTTTTCTCTCTTGTCATCCTTTCTCGTCTATCCATTTCTAATTTCCTTTTTTCCCTTTCCTCCTACCAACACACATGGTGAACTGTAAACCTTCTCCACGTTAAATTACTCTCAGCTTGTATGTTTCTTTTACTGGTTTTTGTATTGTTGCATAATGGATCCACTGGAACCTAATGTACGTGTTGAGAACACTATAGCTTTCTAGAGCGAAATTACTAACAGCTCCTGTGTATTTTTTTCACTGTTTTGTGTATTACAGGGTAATGGAACCACAGGAACCAATGGGAATACTGGGGGCTTTGGGATGGCTACCCCTTCCAAAGTCCAGAGGGACCAACAGGGGTCACCCATCGTCTTAGATGACTTCAAGACCGCTGCTTCAAGGGGCAAGCTAGAAGAGGTGCAGGAATTCATAGAGAGAGGTAGAATATGCAACACTTTTCTTGTACTACATGTAGGTCAATAGTCTTTGCTGTACTAGCCCAAGTTGTATGCCACAATCAGTATGGCTTAGTGTTGATTTAACACTTGGTGGGCTTGGAAAGACTGTTAATTTAGATTGAGACTATTAGCTCTGTTTGTATAGATGAGAAGAATACATGTGAAATTGGCAACTTAAAAAATATACTGTTTTCCTAAAGTTGTTCTGGACAAAGGAATGTTGTTCCTAACAAATTTCAGAAGCTTGTCTCACAATTGTACAATGTAACAATAAGTAACGCATATAGAGCCTTTGTTTAAAAAAAAATGAATTAAAAGGACAGCTGTACAGTAAAATGACTCATCACTCCTTCAGCCAAGAGAAACATCTACTTCATACATTATGGAAGGGCTCTATCATCCATGCCATTACCAGAAACCAATGTTATTTACAAGCAATTAATGCATAGACTGCTTTTGCTACCAACCCTCACATTCAGTATTATAGCTATTAATTTGGTGAATAGACTAGTATAAAAAAAAACAACGTTTGCAACGTGGAAATGAAAATGAAACTAGAAAAGGGAAGCCATTGTTTGTGTGATGAGATCTGTAGAACAGAAGAGGAAGTCAGAGATATTAAAGAGAAAGAACATTTATTTGTACACTTGTGTGTATCAATAGAAAGTATCTTCCAGTAGAGAGAGAGAGGTTAGCAAATTTAGCATGTGGGAACATTCACTTTGTCTTAAATCTGAAAAAAGAAGAAGATGTTGATTTAAATTTAACAATAAAGAATTCCCCAAATTTGGATCCAAGGGGTATTTGTAGAACATTCAACAGCTTTCAGATGTCTATGTTCCTGATGACTAAGAAATTATGTATGTACCGAGAGGATCTTGGGTATTTGATTCTAGTTCGTCGTGACTTGGCCGTGAACCAGAATAGCCTGGTGGTTAAGTCGCTGCCCGGCAAGCAGTAGATGACAGGTTCGAATCCCGCTGGTTCCAATTTTTTCTGACTTGTGTTTTTCATTACAGATCGAGCATACGATCTTTAACACTGGGAGTAATATGCCGAAAGATTTGTTTACAAATTAAAAAAACACTAATGTTAAAAAAAAAAACCCAGCTTAATTGTTTATATGAATCTATGGGCTACTTTAGAGCGAAAGGAACAGAAACTGATGTGCACAAAGTACATTTACAAGCCCCAGAAATTCTCCAGTGGAGAGGTTAAGTGGCATGAAAGTAAAAACTGTCTCATGCATGTAGTGCTACTCTGTAAACAGGAAGATCAGAGCTCTTTTGATGTCATTTACAGAATTAATTGTCCATTTCAAGTGATGTAGAGCAGAATAGATCGTGTTTTGCCCTTACATGTATGCCCCAGTAAATTTTCAAAGAAAAAAAAAATTGTACAATGTACAGTATACCATGTGCCAGCCTGAGTGAGAAAGTGAAATGATGCTTGGATCACTATATTTTGCATGGCACTGTACATGGATATTATTTAACTGGGCAGTGAAGAAGCTTATACCAATTTGCACCCGGGTATCATATTGTCTTAGTTGAATGAATGCCCAAGCCTGTCAGGCATCATACAGAATCACTGGAAAATCCATGCTGTGGTTGTCACTCTTACCCCTTAATTTTCCAAGATTGGATTCTGTCAAATGATGGCTGATTTGAAGCTTAGTGTATATCCCAAGGATTGCTGTGAATCCTTTAATCTACCGATATCATGTACTTCCTAGAAGTTCTGTGAATCATTTGAAATATATCTTCTATTATCAAATTTTCGCTGACAGTATATGAATGAAAACATAGTTTTTGTCATCACTTTTGAAATTCAAGTCAGAGGATGCCAAGTAAACAGCTTTTTATAAATTGCTTACATTTGTGAATGAGCGGGATCATGACTTTCTCGTTTATACTAAAATTTTATACTTATCTGAGATGTACATGTATATTTACATGTAGCAATATTTTATTTAACACGTTTTAAATTTAAACTTCTAGTAACATCATCTTTCAAATAATGCCCAGAGTGTGTATAACATTCGTACCAGGGTAGCGCAATTACACCTGTTTCTACTTCTCCTTCTTGCCTGTCTCAATATTGTGAATCATAAACTTGTTGCATTTCCATTAGCCCAAGGAAGCTAGGGCTTGAGATATTAAACTAATCAGCGCTTCTCTCTCTAAAAAACAGTCAGAGTTTATTACTCCCTTTCCATTAGCTCTAGCCAAGCAATCTCTGCTTGCTGAAGAAATTATTAGCTTGAGCTTCTGAGTAAACCAAAGTGTGTGTATCCATTGGTGAATTAGCCTGCTAATTAGGTATAATGGCGGGCTATTTCATGGACAAGTCCTAGTGTGGGAAAATAGCTCAAGCTACATGTAATATTCCAAGTGCAAAGGTGAAATATCCCCCTATTTCCACAGTGAATTCTTTATGATCAGACCAATTTCCCTCGATCAGAATTAGCAAGCTATTTTGAAAACTGGTTAATGAAGACGGGCCTGCATGTCTATTGTCTGTCTAGGGGCGACCTTCTTCATAGGAGAGGGGGTTAGATGAGGATTGAGTCATCAAGATTTGGGATAAGGAAGGCGTTAGGTTCTCAAGATTCTCAACTAAAGTTAGCACTCATTTAATCCATATGTTGACAGTTGTTACATGATTACAGGAGTACATGTAGATCCAGGGGGCGGGGGCCTGGGCACCTACCCCTGGCAAAAAAAAGGACACAAAAACATCACCAATGACCTTTTTTAAAAAAAAATTGCTTGTCAGAAAATTTTCAGAATATTGTGCCCCTCCCTCATATGAATTGTATTGAATATTAAGTCTCTGACTATCTGGTTATCAATTTTCCTGCTTTTTTTTTACTCAACTCAAATTGAGATCACGATCCTCTTAAATTAAATTGTAAAATGCAGTGCCTCTAGTTTTACCAAACCCTTCCACTGTGCCATGGAATTTACAAAAGACAAATGGGCAAGCTCAAGGTGCATGTTTAGTCATTTTTTTGTCCTGTAATCCTGTATGTTACCAAGTATCATGGAATCATGAAAATATATTGATCAGTTTCAAAAGTATCATTACTTGATGTTTTGTGTGATCCTAGCTCTAGTGAAGATATCATATTACTACAGTTAGATACATGTGTTGGAAAATCTGAAATGTGGTCAGTCACATACATGTACAGGACAAATAGCTTGTATCAGAAATTCAGTTTTATGATTCTAGTTTGTAAATGTTGCATCTTTTGTCACGGTTTAACCATGATGCCAATCTTCACAATTCATGAACCTGTTTTGAATATTTCAGATTTTCTGTGTCTAAGAATATTAAAAGAAATATTGGAATATGGCCACCTCAAATTACCTATGGCACTGCAAGAGTTAAGCCTTGAACAGAAGGAATATTGTGGAATTGCTTTAGACTTTACACACCAGTTGGTTGCACACTTAGCAAGAGTTTTGCTGATTTTCTTTTCCATGTTGAATTCAGGTGTAGCAGTGGACTGTATGTTAAAAGCAGGCTGGACAGCTCTGATGTATGCTGCTAGCTGTGGTCAAGCCGAGATGGTCAAATACCTTCTAGAACAAGGAGCCAATCCAGACTTCCACAAAGCATCATGTAAGTAGCAGAAAGTCCCTCTTTTCCTTTACCTACATGTACTCTTTCTTTCACCTCTTTCTTTTCTTCTTTTTGTATAAAAAGTACAATTATGTGATTTTACTGTGGGTCTTTAATTAAAGTTCCCATTTATACATCTTCAACTCATTTTTTTTTCTCTTCAGTGGATATGCTTTCATATATTTCTTTTGTTTGTGTTTGTTTTTCCTTCATTTCTTTCTTTCTTTCTCTATACAGTTGTATTTCTCGTTCTCATTTTGGGGTTTTTTTTTTTTAATAGTGGTGCTTTTAGATGGTCATTCCATTACAATTTGAAGAAAATATTTGGAGGTTTAGGAAATCATTGAATAAGATTTATGCATCGTCATGATTCATGTAGCAATTTTGTAAAAATAAATTGCAGCATTTGCAAGAAAATTACATGTCTTCTGTAGTACATGTATGCTGGTGCTATGCAAGTTCTAAAAGAGCTTAAAAAAATGTCCTTGTGAATTGTATCTTTAGTGCCTTGTAATTGATACATATCCATCCATCATTATCTGCTGATCATTAGATATTAAACATTACTTTACATGTTGGACAGCAGAAAACCAAAAGAAATACATGTACATGTATGAAAATTGATTTTTAACCTTGACCTCTGATGATAGAGACATTTATAAGATACTTCAACAGATGATAAATAATGTAAAGCCGTGCAACAATGCAAACAACTAATATGTTTCAAATGTTTGTTGTTTCAGTTATGTATAGTCCTTTGATGGCTGTATGTTCCAGTAATTTGGCTGAGGACTCAATCTTGGAATGCTTGACACTTCTTACAGACCGTGGAGCAGACGTTAATACCCATGAAAAGTAAGTACGGTATTCATTCTGTTTCATTTATTTTCCACTTGGCTTCAGGAGCTCATATAAATGTAACAATGACAGGTGCATTTTGGTTGCCAAATACCCTAGGGCAAAACAATTAATCATTTAGGGAAGAAAATCTGTTATTTGGGCAAAAATATATGTCAAAAGGGCTGAAGCATTTGTCATTTAGCCAAGTTGTTTTGTTCATTTAGGCAAGAATTGCAGCTAGAAGTAGGCCCAGCTAGACTATTTTCATTTATTTTAGGCTTATAATATGTCTCAAAAAAAATCTTTCAATTTGCCATAAGTTTCAGGAGGAATATCTTTTCTTATGATCAGAAAATATGTTGGGCATTATGTCTGAAAATTTATCATCTTTGCAGGAGGGGGGTTCTTATTTTAGTAATAATTTGTTATTTAGTAAATAAACATATAATCTGATATTTCAGTAAAAATGCATGTAGACCTACATGTACACAAGAAAATCCAGCATTTTGGGAGGAAAATCTGTAATTTGAGCGAAAGCATTTAAGTGAGAGCATTGTCAACTTGGCAAGCATTTTCTTCAAACTGGGCATCTAACTTGCTGTAGCTGGTAAGCAGAAACTTTTGTATTTATGAAGTGTACCGATTTTGACCTAAATCTGATTGAAATGAAGCTCAGATACCCAACAGAATTATTGATTCTTCTCCCAGACATTTTACCGCAACTTCAGCACTTGTGCAAGCATTTGATTAGAACATTTCCTTTACATTAAAGATTGGCCAAATGAATTTGCAATCTTTATGCCAGTGAAAGGTATTTCAATGTCATACTGTTGGCCCAGATAGGGCAGTACAGTACTTGGACACAGTCACATAGAATTTGGGTGTCACTGGTGTTTTACATCATTCATCACAGTGCAATTACTTATCTGGCTGCTCCACCAAGCAGGTTGTTGTCTATAGGTGCATCTTTTTTATATTTGTATCTTCTCAAACTCTGCTCTCTGGAAGATACTGCATTTAGTTTGTGCACTAGTCCACTTCTGGTTCATTCACGTAGGGAGCTGGGAAAAGAATTCTTCCTTCAGTATTCCTAATGGGATCTGTACTACAATTGTTGCAAGAAATTTCCTGGGAAGTTACAAAATTTCACCTCAGATGTTGAAATATTTCTGAGACATTTCAGAGGGATATTAACAGAAATTTTGTGCCCCTCTAATGTAACTTTGAGAATGCTGAGGTACATATGTATAGGCTAGAATTTAGTTATAAAGAAGTTTAATAAGTGCAGATGTTAAATGCGTCATTACATTCATACACACGTTCCATCCACATGTGTACGGATATGAAAGTAGGATATATTTCTCTGCTCTTGTGACTTTCTTTACTCCTACAGGTACAAGGAGGAAAACACATCCATCAAAGTCTCTTCAACTGTTATTAGTGCTCAGTGTATGAATTCTGAGGTTTTAATCTGATTTTCTGATTATGCAATGAATTCTCTGTGGTTTTCCTTTTCAGAAAACTGAGTTCTGGAAGATACAAAACCTGCATCTGTAGATACATGTAGCATCACCTTCCTGCCTTTTATTCTCCTATTGATACTGATTTATAGGAAGGGTGTGTGAGAGCTTTGTGCCTTGTAACTACATGTACCCCAACTGACATTGACTTGGGAGGTACATCAGTCACATACAGTATTATGACTGATGAACTGTGATGTAGACGAACTTGACATTCCCTTGGTTAGCATCTCACATTTCAGCCAACTCTTCTTCCTCTTTCTGTGTCTATTTTTAAATATTCCTCAGATTCCTTCAATTATTACTCCACTATTATGTGACATTCATTTCCCCACAGGTCTCTGTGATTATCTCCTCCTTTCCTTTCTTGTATAACTATGTCTGTTTGTAATATTACGTTCATGTGAAACATGTTAACATTCTGTTGACTCAGATTTTATTACACAGAAACATACTGTTGATGTTAAACGATTATGTACAAATGTATTTGTAACCATTTGAATCGCCTTTCCAATGCTCTCTTCCTTTCATCCACTGCCTTGTGTGTCTGTCTATCTCTCCCTCTCTTTCTCTCAAATCTTATTTCATGAAAGGTTGTTTTAATAAGCGTTGTTGCCTTTGTAAATGCTACTTAGTATGCTATTAAAAACCTTTGAGCCTCTCTTTCTGCACATGGTCTTGTCTATTGTCTATCAACCCTGTTTTCTTCTTTTCATAAAAGTTCCTGTGTTATTCTGTCTCTCAGTATCTCTGTTAATTTTACATGCTGTTCTTTCTCTTCCTTTTTGTGTGCAAAGTTTTATCTTTTTTTTTTTTGCTTGCTGTGATTGAGATGTTGATGCCTGTTACGGTAGGTTGCCAAATGTTTTCAGCAGCGCTATTCATTGGAACTAGCTCAGGAAGTGACTATCGGCAAAAGCTGGCAGATACTAGTGCCCCAGCTTGGGTTTCCTGTCCACTAGGCCTATTTAAGTGTGATATCAGACTGTCTCTATTAGGACTAATGTGGTACCTCCTTTTTATATTGAAAACAAAAACAACATGCATAAGAGTGATTGACCTCCCCGTCATAACAGGTCTATTTTTTTAGATGAGGGAGATTAGGATCGAAATCATAGAGCATAGACCCCAATCATACTAGTGAAAGTGGAGATTTTAGTTGGACCTCCCTTCATGGGACTCTTACATGAATGATAAAGACAACTGCAATGATTCTGATATACCAGGATTTTTGATAAGTGCAAATTATGGAGGAATTCTCTAATAGCCCTGTACCTTCCAGAAACAAAGTTCTGCAATATTCAGGACAATAAGAATCACAGGTGATATTATAGAATCCATTCACTCTTGCAAAACCAGAGCATTATAATAATAATAATAATAATAATAATATTCCGCTTTTATATAACGCCTAATACATCGGTGATGTCTCTAAGCGTTTTACAGATATATTATTACCCCGCACACTATTGTATGCACATTCTCCGCTCCCTGGGGAGTATTCCAGCAATGGGCAGTACAGTGACGCTCACATTGCTAAACAAACGACATTAACTTTCGCATCCTACCGGGTACACATTTAACACCTGGGTAGAGAGTGGCAAATGTAGATTAACGTCTTGCCAAAGGACGCTAGTGCTGCAGTGGGATTCGAACCCCGGACCTCGTGGTTCACAGTCCGGGGACTTATTCACTGATCCACAACACCTCTACAGTAGGGACCCACGGATTAAGAGAGCTCTAGACCAGATGAGGGTGTGAAGATGCAAGTGAGCGAAGAAGCACCCTGCCTACACTTTGTAAGTGCTCTGCTAGACTGCATTAGTGTTCCAGCAGTAATGTTAGTAACCAAGAGCGCTTTGATGTTGACCATGAAATAATGATGAAAAAAAAAAGACTTCAAAGAAATTGAAGAAAAAAAAAGATTGAGTTGTGAAGGAAGATTCTTCTGGGTTATTATTAATAAGAACACTTTTTATTTGTAAGTGGAAATAGCTAGTACTGCGGATGTGAGGTAGAAGTAGGATAAGGATAGGGTAATTCTATGTTAGGTTTAGAAGAAAAAATATCGGAAAGAAGAATATTAAGGAAATGAAAGTTTAGAAGATCATAAAGGAGAAAGAAAAAAATGGAAAGCTAGAAAAGAAAGTGAAAGTATTGGTGTTGGAGGCAGAGTCAAATTACTTTTCATAAAGTTATTGTCATATCACACTCAACTTTCTCCACTAGGGAATTTCCTAATTTGGAAAAATATGTCATTTGGACTTTCATCATTTTCAGTAAAATCTGGAAGAAATACCATACTGCATAAATACATTAATCAGCATTTCACTGAACAGTAACAAACACCCTTTTAGTATTAAAAGGCAATCCACCCTTAGTAATTAGATGGTTTGTGTGAAAGCAGAAAAATAATAAAAACATAATGGTGAAAGTTTGAAAGAAATTGGACAAGGAATAAGAAAGTTATGGGTGTTCGAAAAATGAGAGCATTAATAGATGCGAATCTTAATTTGGCAGTTGGTGAGTCGATTGTGACATACTGTACATGTTGTATTGACAGTCAACTCTCCCATTTTTTGTACACTAAAATATCATAAATTTGCAGATTTCTCCTCAATGCCTTTTCCCTCGGGGTAGTTCTCAAAATATATTGTAGATAGCATATTGTTATAGGTTCTCATAAAAGAAAAAGATCCTACTGAGTAAATATTCTGAATTATAGTGGCATTTTAGTCATTTTGTGTGTTGGAGCAAATGGGGAAGTTGTCTGTCACTAAAAATCACAGTGACATTACCGATTCGGCTAATTTCAAATTCCCATATGTATCGTGATTACAGCTTTCCAAAATTCATAACTTTCTTATTGCTTCTTTAAAATTTTCACCAGTCTGATTTCCCCGTTTTCTGGCAGAAGACTGCACACAGAAATGGGTATGTGGGACTGCACACTCATGTGGCATGAACATTTGGCCTGAACACTTCAGCTATTTCTTTTCATATTTTGAATATGAGGGCATTTGAAGAGCAATCTTTTTCAGGGGACATTCCTACTACATGATGTATGATCATGTATTTCCAAACTGAAGGAATGAGAAAGCTCAAAAATTTTGTTTCACCTTTCCCAGAACTCAAACCTCTCTTTAAAGATCGATAGTGTCAACTGCTCACAATTATTTTGTGTAGCAAGTCCAAAGCCTATACATGTAATCCTACCAGAATGACAAGCATTTACCTTGAACACCATCTTCAAGTCATTTTATCAGATTTCTTTGATTTAGTCGATGAAAAATAAGCTGCTGCCGAGTTGTTTCTTTCTTCTAAAACAGGCAAAAAGAAATGAAGAATGAAAAATAATTGAGATGTCTTAATTAATTTTTCTTTTACTTTTTCATCAAAATAACGAGGAACATCACAGTTGAATCTAACCATATTTCCTGCATATTATGATTTGTTCAAGTACTGTTTAGGGTCTTTGATATATGAAAGATCTTGACTCTTCCCTTTAAGTTCATACATGTAACAAGAGGCTAAATGTCTTAACTTACATAAATCCAAACAAAGCCCTGGGTATTATTTCTGATTCCTACCATGACTTCTGTGGTATTCTGCCCACAATGTGTGAAAATCGTGCTAGATTATGAGCTGATTTGATTGAGTGCTTGCAAGTTTGGTAAATGCTTTTCAAGGTCGCATAGAATTTACTGCTAATTCGCAACAAAATCTGTAGAATTTGTCAAAAAGTGTTCATGCAAGAAATTTGAACTTGCTGAACTATATATAACTTCAAGTTTGCAGGTAGTTAGTCATAACTATTAGTTATTTGTAGTCTGATATTAAAGTATTAACCTATAGTTTATTTACTGCTAACACATTTAAAGGGAACTAACTGCCATGACATGACATGAAAAACATTCCCCAAAATACTATACAATACATGAGGTTAAAAATGTTAATAAATAAAAGAGCATAAAGTCAAATTATTATTTTATGACACGCCCAGTACTAAGTTATTTTCCAGTCAATTTTCTCTTTTGCAGAGTATTAACATCTACTGACAAGTCATTTTTACATTTTAATATATTTAGAGGGCAACATCCCTATTTATAATTTTAAAAGATGTTTTCAATATGGACACTTGTCAAGGAACTCCAAACATACAATGTAAAAGATAATTTTGGTGATTCATAATGGTCCCCTTTAGAAAAAAATATAAGCCTGTGTGCGGGGAAAAAAGTGAAGCAAAGTATTATGGGTAGGAAGTAAAATAATGTTGAGACCATCGAAATTATTCAGGAAATATTTCTTTTCATATATTCTTATACAATAAATGATGAGACAAACATTGATACACATTTTATCTTTCATTTATTTCTTGTCAACATATGTACCAGTTTGCCAGAGTGAGGAAGTATACGAGGCCTATTATATATTCACCATGGGATTGTTATTCCTGTAAAGTTGCCACTAAACTCAGCACCCAGTTCAAGTTCAGTAATCCCATAAAAACTGGGCATATTTGGGGGAATGAACTCTGAACCATTTTTTATGAGAGGGCTGACACTACAAGCTCCTGCTTCATTTCATCATCCCATCTGTGACCCTTTACGTGACCCTATTACTCCCATACTGTCACAATCACAATTTGGTTCATGAATAACTATTTTTAGACCTTTCAGCCTTATTTCTTTCATAGTCTGTTTGCTCTCTTTCTCCCTCATTTTCCTTTTCTCCTTCCTTGACTATAATGTTTCAGGCTTCCAATTTTCCCTTTTTCATCCTTTGTTATCTGGTAGGCTTTCAAGCATCACCTCATTTTTTCTCTACCATTCAATGTTTTTGTTTTTAGTTCATGCTTTATATTGCTTTCTGTCCTGATCTATTGTCTTGCTCTCTTTAAAACCATCTAAAAGGATCTAATTCACTAATGAAATCTTAGGAACATTACTATTGCATTAGATTAATCCATGATTAAGAGAAAAATGGGATTTATGATTTAGAATGGTGATTTTTGAGCACCTGGAACGTCACGTGACGGATGTGAGTGCTATATAAGAAGCCACGTACCATTAAAGGGACTTCCTATTCTTTCCGGCTGCCCATGAAGGCTTTTATCATACATCATCTCGATAGCTGAGATGTATTTGAATTTGTATTATTCATGATGCTTTATTCAATTTCTGTTTTTGTCTAGGAAATAAAGCAAAGTTGAAAGCGGATATTCTCAAAGGAATTTAGAGTCTGAGACGGTACAATGAAGTCCATGTGTGGTATCAGTCCAACCATAACAACCTGTAGAATAGGTATTTTGTGCAATTCAGGCGCTTTAATCTATTACCCATATCTTCCATTTCTACTCATGCATGCCCATTTAAGGAGAACAGATCTGTTATCTATTGAAAATGCATTCTGCTCTTAAAAATCCGCTCTCACAATAGACATGAATACTTTGAAAACCCTTAACCTACAATATACTCTGGAAAGCTGGACCAATGCTTGCTTATCAAATATAACTTCCATTTCAATGTTTGAATTGAAGTACATTGAAACAAGGTCCATTTTCTTGATATTGATAAAGTAATGTGCAGGTGTATTTGCTATATTATGTGCACAGTAGATTTCTACAAAATGTGTCAATTCAAATATGACAACAAAAAGCAAAGAGTAAGCATATTTAAAGAGGAGAATCAAATATAGGAGTGGCTGATATGTTGAAACGATTGATGAGCTATAGAAAATACAGTCAAATAAAGGACACAGAATGCATGTCAATAATTTTTGTTAGGTATTGCAATATGTCAAAGTTTTGAAAAATCAAGTATTCAGTAGGTGTTTAAAGTGAACAGTGTATAAATGGAATAATATCCATCCCATTAAAAAAGTAAGATAAGTTAATTAACTACTTCTCTAGGCAGCGGATAAAGACAGTGACTATAAAAGTGTTGCTTGATGTGAGTTAATGCCTGTTTTACCACTAATTAACAGAGAGTGTGTGATTAAAAGTTACAGTATAAGGTTAAAAGTTCCAGTACAAGGTTAAAAGTTCCAGTACGAGGTTAAAACTTACTTTTAACATCCATTATGGAGAATAGAGAATCACCATTAGATTTAAAGGTTCAAAGAGAGTGGTGAGATCTGTCAAGATTTTTATACCCACACTATGTAATACAGCTTCCTTCTTTAAACATCCTTTGACCGTTTCTACTTTCCTTTAACCCACAATATTTGCTGATCTAATGCTGCAATAATGTTGCCAATTTACCAGCCAGGAAACGTTTTATGTGGGCGGGGGTGTCCAGGGACTTATCACGATGTGCCAGATCAACCAAGTTCACCGCATACTAGAATGTGCAACTTGTTTCGCTTTAGCATTTGTACATACATTGATTTTCCCTTGCTATTCTCTAAAAGTAATATGGTCATGCTCAGTCAATCTTCAAAGGGAAAGAACACACATGATAAAGCAAGGCCTTGGTGAGATTAACCTTTACATAATGCTTATAACGAATATCAAGCATATTTTAATGAATCATTGATTATTAAAGTTCAGTTTATATACAAGTAAACATGTACCCCAAAATTGAAACCCCATTGGTCCTTCATTAATGCATAGTGTGAGGTTAGAGTTATGGTAATTTGAAGGTTAAATTTATGGTAAGGTTACTTTATGAGGCCATGAAAACAGAACTTATAGTTACCTTAAATTTAACCCCTTACGCCTCTAATTGTGCATCCAGTAGCACAGCATTGATTGGGGATCAATCACTTTCTGGTGTCAGAAACTCGTTTTATCTGTGAAATCCTTCCTGCATTTGTAACATTTGAGATGGTAGTAACAATTTGTTATAGAGGAGATAAAGGCAAGTAGCTTATATTAATCCAGTATACAAGAGCTGAAGCATAATGGCAAAACAGTCACATTAATCTGAGAACACTTCATTTCATGTTGATTTTTTTCAGTAAAGAACTGTTGCAATTGATTTAAACAGTGAGACATATGAGTCATGAAAGTCAATATTGGATACTAAACTAGCAAAGTTTGCAAATGATTATTTGAATATGGTGGCTTCTATTTGATTAGTCAACACAAGCAATGTGTCACACAGATGTACCCCACCCTCTTCTACATGTATTCACAAATTTAGAGGTCTACTTCTCAGCAAGACTGGACTAGGCCATTGTAATCAAGATTATCAAGTGACATGATATTTAAAGGTGGCCCTGTTTTCATTTACAAGGCCCCTTTTTTCTTTGGTGTTTAGAGTTTTAGGTAAATTCACCAATCCCATATAGGATGGGACATATGTAAAAATAAATAAATAAATAAAATATGATCATGAAAATGAAATGAGGCATGGTAAAATAGATGTTGTAACAGGTAAAAAAAGAAAGGATACATATAATTTAGTTTAAAAAAATAGTAGGAAAAATAAGAGTGCCTTATAGCTGTGTATAGTTTAGAGAACTACTTTGCTGATTGCCATCAATTCTGTGTATGCTGTTAACATAGGAAGGAATCAGTTTATTTTCCTATTATTATCAGCAACCTTGTGCTTACTAGTACATCCTGGTCTGTGGTATTGTGGCTGATATCATTAAGTGTTTTGTAGTTCCGATATGTAATTGATCAATTGATATTGAAATGTAAACAAAAGAACAGGAACCAAAAAGTAATTTGAGAGCAAGATCATTTGAAGGACAGTGTCGATGTGAAATATATATATATTTGTTCTGGTACTTGTCCCGTAAAAAGAAACTATCATATTTTTCCCCCTTTGAGCAGGAACTTTATACAAAAGATTACATTTTCCTGGAATTCACTTCTTCATGCTTCTTTATAAGTTCTTTTCTCTTGCCATATCTTTATCTTTTCCATATCTTGTGACTTCCTGTGTCATTTTCATTTTCTCTTTTACCCTTGGAAGAGTCTCCTTATCTCAGTGGTTTGTACAGTATTTCATTTTCTAAAAACTAACCCTATTGAATAGGAAGTAAAGTTGTCTCTCTGATATGTCGTTATCTTGTTATTTCAATGTTGCTGTAATGTTGTTGTTTTTTTCTTTCACTTATTCTCTTGTGCTTTTGTGCTGCTTTATCTTGTTCACGCTATATATATATATGTACCTAAATCCTACTTAAGGCGAAATTCTTTGCAAAAAAATCGACTGATGGGGGAAGCCGATGTTAAGTCAAATTTTTTGATTCGCCTTTACGTTTTTCGGCACTGTTTTTTCCCATTTCCGTAGGGATAGGAGGCATTCTATCGATATGAACGTGGAGGGCGCCAACTTACTTATATTACTACAAAGTTTTGTTCAGTAGGGAGAACTCATTTTCGTATAATATAACGTGGAAAATCTATATATGTATAACTCCTGGGTATGTAACGTCCTAAGTTGGACTTAGGGCGATGTCTATTTTGCTTCATTATATCAATAGTTTGGGGATTTACTAAAAAATGCCTTATCGCACACAAAAGGTAGTTATTATACGATTCTTTTTGCCATAAATGCAAATTGAATCAAATTAATTCTAAACATATACTAACATTTTGAATCCATTAATTCTCCGTAACATCCTTTTTTGCGATGATATACGTATTTACAATTAAACAACAACAAAAAAAAATCGCCTTTTAGTAGAATCTAGGTATATATATATATATATATATATATATCTCCCCCCCTCTTCTCTCTCTTACCCTTGCATACCCCATGCTGTATATGGTTTTCACTTGTAAAAGATTCAATTTCTTATCCTTTCTCTTTGATCCATTAATCACTTGAACGACAGGCTGTTTAGTTCCTTCAACCTCCACAAGTTTTCTGTTTTCTACCTCTTTTGTCTTTTTTTTTTGCTCTCACTTTCATTCTTCCTCTTACATGTACATCCACTCTTGCTCCTGCTTTTTTCTTCTTTTTTTATGTGTGCCTCTCTTCCTACTGCTTAATTTGCTTTGTACTGTAAAAGCAAAAATGAAATGTCATGAATGTTGACTTTCTCCACAAAAAAACTGCCTCAGAAAAAAATATAAGTTAACATGTAAATGAATGGCAAGTGGAGTAAAGAAAATTACAGCTGTCCACAAAGCCCTCTGTATACTCTGTGGTACATGTGTTATAATACAGATTTGTGACGTACATTTTGATCATATTTTGCTTAGCGACTTAAAAAATAAAAGACATTTACAAGGCTTGACGGTTGCCTTCAGTCTTAGACTTTTATGATAACTTGTATATTTGTATTACATACAATTCAAATTTCTTGTTTGATAATGCTTATCCATTTATTTTCATCTTTGTCACATGACAGAAGTCACATGACCCCTTTGATGGTCGCCTCTCAACATGGTCATGCAAGGGTTGTAGAGAAGCTATTATCATGTGGAGCAGAAGTTAACAATGTTGACAATAGGAGATGGCCAGTAAGTTTATTAACACCATTTTTTGTTTCTTGGGCAATTCTGTGTGATGTGTTCCATACCACATTTGTCTTTTATCTATAATTTCACCAAAGTATGAAAATCTGGACTAATGGTTATTTCTGTTATTAATACCATTGGGTTATGTCAAGCATTTTTTCATTATTTAAATGAAATAGATGTTGAAAGTTGTATGTCGTACAGGAGACACTGCACAAAATCACCATCTTGAGTAGGTAATGGCCTGTGTTTTTTCCTTTCATAAGGTCCACCATAAAAGTACTTCACTCATTGTATATTCATCATGATTGTTTAAGTCTTTTGGAAAACTGTGTTCCAAATTTAAGAAAATTAAACAAATCTGACTTGTACTGACTAATGTATAATCAGAAAATTTAAAAATGCAGTAAAATTTCAAATATTTTGCCAGTGGTCAAGTCCAGATTTACAGCAGATCTAATGCTGTAAAATAATTGAAACTCAGCACTGAAAGTTTCGGGTACAGCATCCATTATCCCTTTTACCAGAGTCAAATTACACAATTCACAACATGCAACTGGTTTTTCATTCTCATGTTATCTACTTCTGGGACCAATGTGGTTGGCTCTTGTTCAGTAATTACTTCAATTTTGCCTACATGTTGATTGCCTCTTAGATGATTTTGTGGCTGTGTACAGCAATGATAACAGTAGCAGCTATATCCAGTATTCATGTATTAATTTGTTAGCATTTATGAACATGTACTTGGTTGTAAGTTCCTTAAAGCAGTCGTAAATCCACTTGAAAACACTCATTTTGTGATTGATTGAGGATGACTACATGTATGCTTGCTGTAGAAGTTGGTGTCATTGAATATGAGGAACTTTGACACAAAGCTGCCCAAATAATGAACTATTTACAGTCAAACAGTTATCATCAATCTTTGACGAAGCTTCCAGACTGTTCATATACTGATTGTATTTTTTCTACTTCCTTTCTATCTCTGTCTTGGCCTTTGGCACCCCCCTTTCTCTCTCTCTCTCTCTCTCTGTCCATTTTTTTCCTCCCTTGCTTTCTTTCTCTCTTGCTCTCTCTGTCTCTTACTTCCTCAATCTCTCTTCCTTCCTCAATCTCTCTTCCCTCCATTTCTCTGCCTTTCTCCCTCTATATATCTCTTTTCTTTTCATCTCTCTGTTTGTCCCTCTTTCCCTATCTTCCTTTTCCCCTCCCCCCCTCTCTCTCTTTCTCCATCTGTCACTCTCTGCCTTTCCATGATTTTCTGTCTCTGTCTCTGTCTGTCTGTCTCTGTCTCTGTCTCTGTCTGTCTTTGTTTCTCTTCTTTTCTCTTCTTGTCTTTGCCTTCATCTTTCTGTCTGTTTTTTCTCTGTCTGTCTACATGTATCTCTCCATTTCCTCATTTGTATTATTGTTCACCCTCTCTCTCTCCCTCTCTCTCCCCTTCTCTCTCTATCTCTAGGCTTTATTTTATGCAGCTGAAGGGGGTCACACTAGGGTAGTTGAATTGCTGTTAGCCAACAGAGCAGATGCTACCAAGTGCAGTAATGATGGGACTGCTGCAGACATCGCCTACAGCAAAGACCATATCAAGGTTTGCAACAGTGTAAAAATTACTTTTTGTTCAAGATTGGGAGCTCGTTCTGGATTTGCAGATGTCAGAGCTAGATTTCCTTGCAGCAGATTGTATGATTTCAATTTTTTTGCCAGAGCTCTTTTTTACTTAAGTTTTCTAAAGCTCTTCAGGTCAGAACATCGAGATGTAACCCTTGATCATACTTACAGCCATAGTCAAAGCAGGTTGCCAATCAAAGTAGTTTCTCTTTCAGTGTGAAACAAAATGAAGCAAACAGAAAATAGGACTGAATAATAAAGGATGATTAATTATGGCTGATAAATAATTTGAGAAAAGAAGTGCAACTTTTAATTACCATGATGAGAAGAGGTATGGTATAGCAAATTATTTTTGTTATGGGCACATTCATATATTCAAAAGTTTAACTGAGGCTTGTAATCATAACCTCCAGTATAACCAATTCAATTACCTTCAAATGAGTACAGGATCATGAGTAACTTTCGTGAAGTAGAAATTTTAATGACATGAACCTGTCGCTTTTAATATAGCAAAAATGCAGTCTTGTGTCGGTTGTGATACACTTATTTCACAGCATAACATTTTTATGCCTCCGCCCAATAAATCAAGAGCCACATGAGGTATGAACTTCAAACTTGGTGCTAGTATGTAACTATGTATCACCATAGTAAGACGATCTGATTAGATTTGGGGTACAAAGGTCAAAGGTCACAGAGGTCAATTCTGAAATTGCAGGTTTTATCCTTGTTAACGTGATATCTCAAGAACCATTTGATCCATTAAGTTCAAACTTGGAATTAGTATGCTTCACCATAGTTAGACGAACTGATTAGATATTTGTTCATGTAGGTCAAAGGTGACAGGTCATAGAGGTCATTATTATACTATTTTTTTTTACCTTTGTTATCACCATATCTCAACTATTTTGTATTCATGATTAGGAGGTGATGTCAAAGAGGTCAATTAACATGTAGTTAGAGGCTTTTAATTCCGGTTATCACAATATTTCAAGAACAGTTAAAGCCATCAACTGAATTTAGGCGGAGGCATATAGGAGACGCAGTCGCATTCACCTTGTTGTGAATCTGAATCATAATTTGTGAAATTTGTGAGCATTTCATGCACGCAAAGATTACTGGTTTACAGTATACATGTAGATGATTGGAACAAGGCTTGGTCCCCCAAACCAACTTGTTCTGATAATACCTCAATGGTACGTGATATATACAAATTATTGATGAATAGTAGTATACAAATCCATGGATCAAGCAAACTTTGACAGCCCTGCCTGTTCCTAGATGTATTGTAATTGTACCTGTACTTTTAAATTGGATGATTTTATATTTCATTGTATGAAATAAATGATGAATGGTAGTATACACATCCATGGATCAAGCCAACTTTGACAGCCCTGCCTGTTCCTAGATGTACTGTAATTTTACCTGTACTTTCAAATTGGATAATGCATGCCTCCAATTTATTCATCAGACGAATTGATTTGTGGTTGACATTCCCACCTGGTTTAGGAATTGTGGGAAAGGAGAGTGTCCAAGAACAGGTATTGACATTTAGTAGAGTGTGACCTTGAACACAACCTTGAACATAACCGTGTACATGACCTTGTACATGACCTTGTATCTGCTAAACACATCTAACTAATTGGACACATGTTGCCAGGTTTGAAAATCTGATTCAGACACCTGGGGGTAAAAAAGTGCAGGAACCTGTTGTGTGATCAATTCATATGAAGGAGAGAGGATGATGAGAGAGATTGAAATAACACAAATACAACAGTAAAAACAAAAATAAAATTAGTGTGGAATAGTACTGAATGAAAAGTTTTGCTTATCAAAATATAATTTTATTGTTGTATACATACATTTTTCTAAGGGGGGGGGGGGGGTGTTTACTTTCATATTCATGTATATTTCTTCAGTGTAGATGAATTTTGATTTAGCAGGTGTTTGTTTTTCATAACAAATCCTAAATTTGTTATACCATGGCATATATATGTGACAAGCAGTGGAGCTCTTCTCATTGTGTAGGTGGGTAGAAGGTTTTCTTGCGGATATTGTACTCATTTACCAGCTTTACTGCCATACCGTTTGCTAAAAACAATGATCCAAGAACAGACCATTGTGGAACTTATTTATGGAGGCCTGTAAATGCCTTTCAAAGATTTTTGGTATTCATAAGGTCTGAATATATGTATTCCACACTGTCACCCAGGTGTTCAATTTTTTCCCCCTTTGCTTGCTTTTGTTTTGATCTTCAGTTGGCTGAATTACTAGAAGCTGCTGCCAACCCAGCTAAGTCAAAGACAGCTAATGGCACCACCTCACCTCTACCACCTAGTAGTCCTGTCAGAGCTGGGTAAGAATCTAGTCTAGGCCTTCCAGGACCAGACCTCAAGAACCTGGGGAGCGTTTCATCAAGTGTTTTGTCAGTGATTTTTACCGACAAATTTGCTCTCAGCCAATCAGATGCAAGGATTTCGGTAAAAATCACTGACAAAACACTTGATGAAACGCTATATTGGTTTGGGGTAAACAAAGGTCCTGGGTAAAATAGTAGTACGGAATTGTAGTAATTGGCAAAATTATTTTGCCTAGTTGATCATATATGGGGAAAGGAATAAGGAAACTCAGTGATATGCGCACATACTGAAAAGTTCCAACATATTTATGACAATTTGTCATGCCGGGACCGGTCCTGTTTAGAGTAGCAGTTGATCCAAATGGATCATAAACCATCCAATCATTCCCCTAATAGAAATTTCAACTCAAGTTGTCGTAAGATGGGGCCCTGATATCTTCATCTCCTCCTCTCATTCACCTATCACTATCAAATTCTTTTCCTTTTATAGATGTCATTTAATGACATATCTTTGACTTGGAAAAAAATTCATTGGTTTCTTCTTTCTGTGATTATGCTGCATCACAGCCACAACTCCTTGTCCTGGGTACTGTTAAACTTTTGATTATTCAGTTATTCTATGAAAATACAAATGATTTACTGTTCTACATCTCTCTAAAAGCATATATTTATTCTTGAAATGACGTGGACAGCTGTGATTACAAGATCATTCTGCTATTGGGAAAAGTACTGCAATCAAACTCCAATACTGGATATTGTTGTTGTAGATGCAACAATGGCTAGTAAGTAGAAGATTAATACTGGACCTCCCATTGGAATATGGATATTTGACTTTTGGGAATGAGTCAACGGATGTAGATTCTCTGATTTCAGTGGGTAGCAAGCCTCAATCGGCAACTGTTATGGGTAGAAATGAGTACTTTAATTAATACAGAAGATTTTTTTAAAAATCTATCATGTTACTCCTCAGGGGTAATACTCAGCCACCACCACCAGTCGTACCTACGCCTGCCACACCCACCACCACCACCACCACTACTGTTCCCCCTCCCACAAACAGCATTACCAACCATCAAACCCCACCGAGACCAACAACGTCCACCTTGTCCAACCACCAGTCCTACCACGTCCTAGATGACCTGGAACTGTTCCTCTACGGCCTAAAGCTAGGTGACCTCATCCCGCTCTTCAAGGACCATGAGGTCACTTTTGCTCAACTCCTCCAGATATCAGAAGAAGATTTAGAGAAGGTAGGCATCGGGCAGGGTTTGATACTGCTCGCTAACTACCGTGGCCAAATAAAAACTATTTTACCTTTAAAGACCTCAGCCTGACCGAATTTTGAAATATACACTTTATTCATCCACAGGAAGCTATATATTTTCTGAACAAATTGAAACCAACTTCATGAGATTCCGTTTTCTGTGGAATGAGTAACAGCGTCCCGAATGTTGAGCCCCGGTGGTTTTTCTGACGAGGGCCCCCGTCTCTGAGGAACGCTACTTTGCGGGGGGTGAAAATTTGATGACGACATATCGTGTAGACGCACTCGGAGCTGTATACATGACATGTCGTCACACGTCTAGCGACCCCCTGCAGTTTCCTCTGTTGTTACGCCATAGGGAGGGGGCGGACCAAAAAAAATTATCTTTTATATTTTTTATGGATAAACGGAGACGAAAATTTATGAATACCCAGGGTAATTATATTCTTTGTTTACTAAGCTTTACGTCAATATATGGTTGTTTTGGGTCAGGCTGAGGTCATTAAATGAATGGCAAGTAGGGGTGAGAAGAAATTATCTGTGTTACAAAGGTCCCTAAGCATACTCACAGATTGGGCAATTCCAGCATAACCGACTTGACACTCAGACATAGTTTTTTTTCTCGCCTGCATAAGCAAAAGCAAGACATACGTCCCGCTTTTCTGACAGCTGCGTCAACAATTTTGGATATGCTCTCATTTCAAAACTGTTTCTTAAATTTCCATGAAACTTGCACACAAGGGTTGTAAAGTATCACAAATGATGTGGAACAAATTTCAGGTCAAAAGTCAAGGTCAAGGTCAATTACGGTCAATTTTGTTCAAATTTGTTCCGAAAAATTAACCTGAGGTTAAGTTTTTGAATTTTTACTTTATTTCAAAAGTATTTGCTCAAATTCATTGAAACTTGGCATCATTCTTGGTTGAGATGGTCTTATGTCACCCTCTTTTAAATGAATACCCAAATCTTACATTTTCATCACATTAAAGGTCACTTACTGACAGTATAATTGAGTTTTGTCTCTACATACATGTACATGTATGTAGTATGTACATGTATTGTACACATTTGCATTTGACTTCTTCTCAAAACTTTGCTGGTGGTAGATTTCAACCAAAATTGGCAAGGAGGATAAAAATCAATAAGGGGAGGGGGTGGGTAAAGTCTTGGGGGCACCACCCCCAAGAGCCCAATAATGGCAGTACTTAGATTCATTTTTGCTTCTTCTTCTTTAAGCCCTGTTACAAGATTGTAAGCAAAGTTGTTAGGTATCATCCTTAGAGGAAGGAGACCTCAATTCCTCAAACAGGGTACCTTGCCCCCAAGAGGGCTCAGGGCCAGCACCCCTAAAGTGCCCCTATTATGAAAATGAGATATTCTTCTAGCTATATGTATGGCTGGGTTCTAATCCAACTAGGTAAGAATCATACTTAAGGAAAAGAGGATCTAAATTAATGGGTACTTATCCTTTAAGGAGGGAGTGGGGGGGGGGGGGGGGGGGAGGCTTTTGGCCCTTACCCCCCCCCCCCCCCCCCCCCCCCCCGAGTCTGTTGACATTTTTCTTCTGTAAAACCTTTTGCTACATATAGATTGTAACCAAACTAGGTAGGAATCATTCTTAGGGGAAGGAGACTGTTCAAGTATAGTAGATCATTATCCTCAAGGGCTGTGATGGAGGGGCAGCACACCAAAAGTGTCCCAATGGCAATTATTTCATGTACACATATTCTGCTTTAAAGCACTCAGCTTGATTTCAAATGAACTTCACCGTCCAATAAATCTTAGTTGAAGGGGATTTACATGTAAGCTATACAAATGGGGTACCTGGCCCACATGGGGGGGGGGGCTCAGGAGCAGCACCCCTCAAGTGCCCCAACCTTTGATTTTTCACCAAGTGAAAATTTTGCCCTGATAATTGCGCAATACAGGCGAGACTGCCCTGGGCATTTCTCTTGTGGTTATTTAAGTTTAAAGCAAAATCAAGAGTCATAAATCATTTGCGAGTAAGTGAATCAGACACATTTGACTATCAGGGACATACACAGCAAAGTTCACAGTATTCCATAGAATAGTTAAAGAGAAAA
Organism: Heliocidaris erythrogramma; assembly: GCA_025617745.1. Lineage (NCBI taxonomy): Eukaryota > Metazoa > Echinodermata > Echinoidea > Camarodonta > Echinometridae > Heliocidaris > Heliocidaris erythrogramma. The sequence goes on from CM046853.1 coordinate 47,692,880, forward strand.
TGGACACTCTCTGTAACCGTAACGGACATGACACAAAATGGATAAGGATTTTTCACTCATATGAATAGTTTGAAAAATATGTAAGTTTACAATCATACTCTAAACATAAATATAGTTTGTGAATTAGACTGCACATTTCCTTGTCAGAGCTAAAAAGTGGCATAACAGACATGACACTTTTGTTCCCTTTTTTCAAACCCCTAAAACTTTGCCTTAAAATATACCAATCACCAAAATATATTTTTCTCTTTACGTTAGGGGTTCCATGTCGCTGTACTATACTTGAAATATTAGCATCAAATGTTGATTCAAGTTGAAATTCAATCCCAATAAACAATACAGCGACTTGTGTGGAGACTAGTTGACGCACCTGTACGCACTCGCATAGAATAAGGGCCCACGCGGAACCGAACTCAGAGTTGGGTTCCGCCCGAGGGGTTCTGTGTTTTCCTTCAAGTATCTCCTTAACCGTTAACCCACAGAAGGTCAGGTAAAGGGTTTGAGATTGACTTTTTACGTTCTAACTACACAAATTATTTTTAGGTGACTAGTACACTCAAGAATATTCAATGGCTCATGCAAACCTTATATCAGTAATCTTTGTTCCATTCATATGAATTTACGGCCAAAATGAATAAAAATCTGAAATGCTTGTCCAGTGAAATAATGAGACCAAAAGATATGATATTTTGACCAAAACTGACCCCACAGTTTGCCCCAAAAGTGAGTTTTTAAAAGAAAATGTTACCTAAATGTACTTCAATCCTATTAATACACCAATCAAATTAAAGTGCTGGTTAAGCTCTTTTGTTTGATACTATTTGTATATGTCATGGTGGCACAAATATTTCTGGAGATATCACCAATTTTATGATTATTGGCAAGTGAACATTTTCTTTGGAATTGCCAAAATGTGAAGCACAGAACTCTTATGTCACTTTGTTTTGCTGTGATGGATTTTGTCTCGCTTGCGTAGTGGGAGAGAGACTAAAAAATAGTTGAAATAAGCCACTGATTATGCATGTATGTATAAAGCCTCTTTGTTTGTATATTGAAGCAGTTTCATGTATGATCCCTTTTTAGACATTATGTTTCATTCTATGTAAAATATTTTCTTATTTGTGACAGATTGGTGTGAGTCAAGTAGGACATCGTAAGAGGATCATAGATTCAATACATGCAATACATAGGAAAAAGTGGGAACCAAATAGCATTAGGAAACCATCATTAATTCTAAGGTGAGTGACACAGAAGTTAAACCCCTTCATTGCCATTGGCAAAAAATCCCCCCAACAATATCAATGATGTGCTGTATGATGGACAGCTGGACTTACTGCATGAAACCAATATATTTACTGTGAATCCTGTTTTTATCAAGGAAGATGTTTTAGGCCTAACCTGACAAAACTCAGAATTTGATGCTTGAAAATCAATTTAAAGCTAATGGTCATAAACATAGTAGCACAGTCGTAGATAGGATTAGCACCTGTTGCAGGGAACACTGCTTGGGCAATTTACTGAGAAGTCTGTTCTATTCATTCTTGCATTATCCATCTTAATTATAAATTAAATTCTCAGTGAAGTCCACCTCAAATGCTTTTAGTGTAGAGACCATTGTACACATATAGAGTACCGAAGTGATGACGTCACAAAAAGCTATTTTTTCATTTTGACATTTTTTATACCATATCTCAAAGGAACATGGTGAAAAACATCCAGAGCCCAAATTTTATGGCAATTGGCTCTTTGGGCCCCGAGATATGGCCGCATGAATACCTCCTTAGCCCCATTGAAGTCAGTGTTAAATTGGCCTGGTTCTAAACTGTTAAGAACCAGGCCAATTTACACTGACTTCAATGGGGCTAATTAGATATTCATATAGCCATAACTTGGGCCACCATGAACTGATTCATGTCAAATTTGATGTGTGAACGTTTTCCATCATGCTCTACCTAAATATGGTCATAAAAATACTGAAATACAGAAATAAAAATTTGATGACGTCACACTTCGGTACTCTATAATAATTTGAATTAGAATATTTGCTCAGCTTACCTCCAAATAATTCACATCTTATACTAGGTGTTAAAAAAAAACAGGACACTTTTGATCATTAATAACTCAAAAATTATAAATCGTATCAGACTGAGGTATGTACATTGTAAAGTCAAAGGATGTAAAATTCATTGGGAGCATGTTTCATGACATTTCTATGAATACTTTTCTTAAAATATTGCTCTGAATATTTAATAAGACTTTTCCCTTTTTGAAAAATCAAGGCCACAAAATCTTTGCGTATCAGTAATTCAGCAAACAAAAATTGCCATTATGTGTTGCAGCTGAAATTCCAGCACACCTTTTTCACCCAGAGTCATGATCATTAATGACACTGAACAGCAAATGGTTGGCAGCTACAACAGCTGCAACACACAATTGTTTTGTTCTGAATTAATTACTGATACACACAGATTTCGTGGCCTTGATTTTTCAAAAAGTGAAAAATATTAAATATTCAGAGCAATATTTTAAGAAAAGTATTCTGAGAAATGTAATAAAACTTGCTCCCAATAAATTTTACATCCTTCAGCTTTACAATGTAAAAACCTCAGTCTGATATGAGTTATAATTTTTTATGCCTCTGCCCACCGAAGGTGGGTGCCGGAGGCATTATGTTTTCGGGTTGTCCGTGCGTGCGTGCGTGCGTCCGTGCGTCCGTCCCACTTCTCGTTACCGCGATATCTGAAGAATCATTTGAGGTAGGAACCTCAAACTTGGTACTAGTATGTATCCCCATACGAAGATGAACTGATTAGATTTTGGGATAAGGAGGTCACAGAGGTCAATTTACATGAAATTACATGAAATTCTTGGTTTTTAGCACCGTTACCGCGATTTCTGAAGAACTGTTTGAGGTAAGAACTTCAAACTTGGTACGAGGTCACAGAGGTAAATTTACATGAAATTACACTGTACATGGAATTACTGGTTTTTAGCACCGTTACCGCGATATCTCAAGAACTATCTGAGGTGAGAACTTCAAACTTGGTACCGGTATGTATCCCCATAGAAAGATGAACTGATTAGATTTTGGGGTAAGTAGGTCAAAGGTCAGAGGTCACAGAGGTCAATTTACATGAAATTACATGAAATTACTGGTTTTTAGCATCGTTACTGCGATATCTCAAGAACAGTTTGAGGTAAGAACTTCAAACTTGGTACTAGTATGTATCCCCATACAAAGATGAACTGATTAGATTTTGGGATAAGGAGGTCACAGAGGTCAATTTACATGAAATTACATGAAATTCTTGGTTTTTAGCACCGTTACCGCGATTTCTGAAGAACTGTTTGAGGTAAGAACTTCAAACTTGGTACCAGTATGTATCCCCATAAAAAGAGGAACTGATTAGATTTTGGGGTAGGTAGGTCAAAGTTCAGAGGTCACAGAGGTCAATTTACATGAAATTACTGGTTTTTAGCCTCGTTACTGCGATATCTCAAGAACTGTTTGAGGTAAGAACTTCAAACTTGGTACTAGTATGTATCCCCATACGAAGATGAACTGATTAGATTTTGGGATAAGGAGGTCACAGAGGTCAATTTACATGAAATTACATGAAATTACTGGTTTTTAGCCTCGTTACTGCGATATCTCAAGAACTGTTTGAGGTAAGTAGGATTTTAGTGTTTTAAATCACAATTTCGCAATAACCATTTGATGAATGCACAACAACTATATAATACTTGTAGGTGATCAGGAATTATCTGAATACAAGCGGAGGCATATTGAAGACGCAGTCGTATCTTTTGCCTGTTAGTTATTAAAATTCAAAAGTGTTCACTTTTTTAACACCTAGTACATACAGTAAATTTTACTCATTTCAAAAGTTATAACAAAAACTAAAGTTCAAAGAATTTACAATTGAAGGAGGCAAATCTGTCTGCATGACCACCTCAGTCTGTATATAATGGTCATCTGTTCGTAGTAGTCACCTATATTGTCTCCAACTAGGAAAAAATGTGTTGTAGAACCTGTCTATAAAGCCCACTTGTGTACAGTAGCCACATTGTCTGTTTTTTCTTGGGTGGCCATGATAGTAGATATGTTTGAATATGGTTGTATATTGGCGAGGTATTGTATCTGATACTGTTTTAGTTACTGTTGTTGTCATTATCGTTATTGTTAAATCCTTATTTTTCAGTCTTCCAGAAGCGCACTTAATCCTTGACAACGTCAACAAGCATGTAGCCTACATCAAGTCCAGTATTGTTCACATTAGAGACAATTTAGATAGACACAACAGCCTTACAGATCCGCGCCAAGAGCCAGGAGGTCGCGACCTTGTGTCAAAGGTCTGTTCAGAGATGCTTGATAACACGAGACTGCTTCATGAAGAACTCAGATCACTAAAGATCCAAATTAATGAGGTAAAGTTTTTTTTAAGTGAGTTTATTTGACTCTGTCTAATTTTTAAAAAAATGGCAGTGTCATTAGATACAGTGATTCGAACAAGTAAAATGGTCCTGATCGTGGATCCTGATATTAATAAGAAGAGTTATATCATATTTTTGGGGTATTGTGAGCCTTTGGGTTCGGGGGGTAAAGGGCCTAATCTGGGGGAATTTCATGAAAGAACTTGTCAGATATTTCATCCAACAAATTTGCTCTCAGCCAATCAGATGCAAGGATTTCAGTAGCTTATAACAGATGTCGGATAAAATATCTGACAACTTCCTTTCATGAAACGCTCCCCAAGATGTGAATAGTGTTGTCAGACCAGTCTGTCCCAGATTTGAACTGATTTGGCTTTTTTCCAACCAAAAAGCCTGCAATGCCTTATCATTTTCAATTTGACTATTCATATGACTATTAGAAGCCTCAATCTGGAAGATTTTGCATGTTTAGGTCTCAATACTTAGTGATATTTGCAGTTTTCTTTCTTCTAAAATCTGGTGGAAGTCGGATAATACAGCGTACAGTGGGGTTCAAAGAAATTGGTTGATCAGACCCTGTGCATGATTAGAGAAAGACAAATATACTGTTTTTAATTCTAGTTTGTTTAAGAAAATCCAATTAAAGGGAAACCCTGGTATTAAGTTGGTTTAAACAAAAAGAAATAAAAAATGAGAGAAACAGATTAGTGAAAGTTTGAGGGAAATCTGGAATAGGAAAAGAAAGCAATGAAATTTGTAAAATTGTAATTTATCACATACAAATCGGCAACTCCGTGATTTACTAAAATATTTTCTTCTTTAATACCCTTTATCAGAATTTCCTCAAAGTTTTACTGATATGTTTCTTTCATTTCTCTTTCAGTTTTAAAACCAACTTATTCTCAATGTGGATTTCTCCTTTAAAGCAATTGCAAGCTTCTCAGTAATTAGAAAATATGAAATTATTCTGTCAGCTTTTTGATGTGAACAATTTCTACATAGCTGTAAACTTGAAACCCATTGTGTAGTAAGATTGGAAAGAGATTTATATGTACATAGTTGCAAGTAGGATAAATTTTAGACAGTCAAATTAAAGCTGGAAAAAATACCTGTGGTATCTTACTGTGGGGATCATGAATATTCAGTAGTTTTCAGTCGTTCACTCTGTTCTGAATGTAAAGCAGCTTTTGCAGAAGAATTTCTGAAAGAAAAGGTTTTTTGCCTTACCCAAGTATGAGAAATTGAATACTGGATCTGGAAATTATTTTTATGTTTTTATGACGATCCTGCATATGAATTATAAAAATTGCTTGAACATTTATCTACTGTTTGTGGGCAGCAATTGTACAGGCAAAAGTCCTGATTACTTCAAAGAAATACTTTGGTTCTCTTCACTCTGACTCATTTTTATTCAACAGTCTCTTGTATGAAAATAGGCTATGAACGTAAATGTACTTTCTTGGAAGATTTCTAAAGAATTAATTTTGCTCTTTTTTATTCTCTCTTCTTTTCCTAGGCCTGCGATACCACCCCTGATGTAGTCCCTGCTGATCTGATAGAAGACCCTGATAAACGGCGCATGTCAACACTAAGTAAAACCTTAATGGCGCTCACGGCTGTTGGGGTAGTTGTAAGTGCGGCCTGGTATAGCAAACCAACGTGGTCCAGTTTTGTCAAACCAAGGTAGTTAAAGATTCGTGCTTTCTGACATCATTTAATGTTCTCCTTTTAGGTTTCTTGCATTTGTGTTTCATTTTTGTGGGTGCTGTCGTGTTGTATGGATGTGTGAAGGCACATTGCACATGTATCTTTTCTCGCAAAAATAAGGTCTTGCATTAAGTGTTTTGTGATTGTTGTCCTCAGCATACTGAAGCTGGCAATTGATTGGTTCATCTGGATTTATGACTACCATCTAATTGATTACACTTGATGTACCGGTAATCAAAATGTTAACATATATGTTGTCATATTTTACATATAAGCCATGCCAACTCATCCCTAACAAATCAGGTTTACCTAGGAAATACCAGCATAACTTGATTGGTGGTTTGGCTTTGAGAATGCTGCATCCTGACAAAGAGATGCTGCTAAGAAAAATATGTTCTATGTTATGGATAAGAGTAATGATGAGCATGATATCGATATGTACTGAGGTTTATTCCATTCACTTTTCAGGGGTCTTGTATATGTTATTTTGTCTTTAAAAAGAACTAATTATGAAACATTGATATATTTTTATGGTAATGTATAGAAAATTGTGTTTTTTATCAATTTCATTTGGATGTATGTTTTTGAGATCGTAGTCTTCCAGTATCATGTATCATATGGATGTTGGGATGGTAAAACCTCGTAAATAGAAAATTTTTAGGAAAGAGAAGAAAAATTTCATGTCTTACATTATAAGAGCACGGACAACCTTCTTTATACAGGTTGCATGTGGCATTAGTTATACAGATATATCTTAGGTGAGTTTATCAGAAGCTTGAATTGAATTACATTGAATTACTATATTATGAAAAAGAAACTGTTGCCAGAAAATGATTTACAAGGTTTTATCTCCCCACTGATGATGTAAGACTAACCAATGGGATATAAAGCTTTAATGTATTGGGGGGGGGGGCAGAGCAAGGTGGGATGTTGCTTCCCTTGCAAACTGCAATGTCTATAAACTAATGTTAAGATTGCATTTTTTACTTGAAGTAGTGAAATGGTACTGAATACATCATTCTGTTGTCAATAAAGGCAACGCAGGCCAGAGTAATGAAGCCATATCATCTCAACTCTTCACACTTTCCATTTTCTTGCTGTTTATATGCGGAACATGTTCCTAGTTTATAATCGGCAAATAAAAAGATGCTTAATAATCTCTAGAGTGAAACAAATATCTTGTAAATGCATGAAACCTTTGGAGAAATTTGTGAGTGGCAAAAGTTTTATGCAAAGTATTTCATGAAAACATTGAACATTTTCATTATCTGGAAGATTCATGCCTTGAAAAAAAGAAAGCTATCATTAGCAGTTTGCAAATGCGCAGAAGTTTCAGGCTGCAAAAGTTCTTATTTTATAAGAATGTCACATGAAGCATTATTTTTTGTGGGAGTTGTGAATAGAAAATATGTTTAGTTGCATGCGTTTCATCATTTCATAAGGTTACGTATCTATGTCATTCCATCTGTGTTCATTTGCATTGTGATATTTTATTGTTTTGCCATTATCATAAGACAAAAACACCATTTGTGCAGGGTATAACATGCCTCTCTTGCCATATTGTGTCCTAAATGATGGAGTTTTGTTTATATTTTTCACCTTCAAATCTAGATTATTGTTTTTGCTCATGACCAAAGCTATTTGTCAGAGCTACATGGTTGTTTTTGAAAGATTCCTCAAAATCTGAAGGGTCTGATGTTAATAAGAGGGTTTCCCCATGAAATGAAATGAAATTATTTTCATGATAAGATGAGTTGCCATGATTCTGTATTAATAATGTCTCTTCTCAATTCATCCAGATTCAATAAGCAACTCCATTTCATAAAGTCATGTAGTCCAATCACTATGAACACATGACAAAGAAAGCGGACAAAATATACAGCTCCTCATTGTACCCTCCACAATTGCTCTGGTAGATAAAAAAACATCCCTTCGTTGCTAGTATGTAAAATAAGTAGAACAGGTGAATATGCATGTGACACCTGTTGTACATATTTTTACATAATAGCAGTGAAGGGATGTTCTTTTGTCTACCAGAGCAAGTGTGGAAGGTACAATGAGGAGCTGTATTCTTTGTTCGCCATGACAGACAAAGACATACACCGGATTCATGGTGAGGGCTGGATTAATCTACATTTGCCACTCTTCACCCAGGTGTAGTAAATGGGTACCTGGTAGGAATTTATTCCTTGAAATGCTTTGAGCGCCTTATAGGGCAGCTCGGCTACAGCCAGGGTAATATTGGAGCGCCTTGAGCACCATTGGTGGATACGAGCGCTATATAAATACCCAATATTATTATTATATATTAACATCCAAAAGGTATTTGCCCATGACAGATTTGATGGCTATTATTCAGACAGTCCATTTCATAGCTGATTCAGCATGTCTTTCGGAGAGCATTTTTTTTCTCATTACAATTGGTTATAAGTGTATTCACCAAACATGCAGTGATAAGTTTTTGTGGGGTTTTTAAAACTTTTATTTTATTGTTTCATGTTTTGACAACCAAAATAATGTCAAATCCTTACTGAGCCAATTTAGAAATCAAATGCTTTTATTATCCTTTTTGGCTTATTTGTCTTTCTCTTTGTGCTGCACTTTTGTGTTGTTTTGTTTGATTGCATTTGAAGTATGTATGGCTGCATATGTGAAATGGTCTTTATCTTTATTTGGTATTTAATAATGACATTACACTCGTTTTCTAAAGAGAATAGTAATGAAGATTTATTTTGTTTTGTATCCGTATAATGATTAATCTATTATCATGAAAAACAATCACAAAGACTTAAGATATATCAAATTAAGGGCAGTTTTAATGCTCTGTTATATTGCATATTGAAATCATGTTCGGATTATGTAATGTGTCATTTGATAATAATAAGGCTATGGAGATTGCATTAGGTTGATTTTATGAAAGTACAGTATTTGCAGTCGCTTGCCCGTCACATCAATATCTAACATAGGAAGCTGGCATTCTGATATTTGACTAAAATATTTTTGAGCAAGTGATGGAAATTGTTCACAGCTCAAAAAATTTGCTCAGAAAATTTACTCAAAGAACTAGGTAAGAAAATGGGTGTTTGTAGTAACAGGGGTTATAGTTATATCTCCTTTATTATGTATTGAAGGACATTCATTCTTGCAAATAGCTGACTGACAAATATTAGTGGGACTAGTCTCATCACTGTTGTGAAATTCCATTTTGTCTTCCAAATTTAAGTTTACTAAAAAGGAATATTTATTTACAAGCTACTGGAATAAATATTTACGAGTGTAATGCAAAAGATTGCCCATGTATTGATATCTTATGTTAAAATGATTTTCTTTTCCAAGCATTTTATCTTGGAGAAAATGTATTTCTTTCTTAAATATATCAAATATGAAAGAAAAAATGAACCTGCTTAATGTATTCTTTGTCTGTGAAATAACCTATTTTGCAAAGGAAAGTTTGATGAGGTTAAAAGAATCTGTGCTAGTGTTTATTTCAGTGAGAACAGAATACTATTGAATTGTACAAAATTATGTGTCTGTAATGTTAACAGATGAAGAAAGAGAGAGATGAACAAAAGAAGGGAAGTAATGAGAAGAGAGAGGGGCAGACAGAAAGACAGACAGACAGAGGGTTGTGATGGAGGAGATGAGATGGAGGGATAGTGAGATGGATAGTGAGATGGGGGGATGTTGAGAGGGAGTGATAGTGAGATGGAGGGATGTTGAGAGGGAGGGATTGTGAGATGGAGGGATAGTGAGATGGAGGGATAGTGAGATGTGGAGGGATAGTGAGAGAGAGGGATAGTGAGATGGAGGGATAGTGAGAGGGAGATAAGGAAAAGTTTGTTTTCATCTTTTCAGGATTACTGTAATGTGATACTTTATACTACCCTACAATCTCGACTGGATTGTTTTTAAAATAGCTTCAAAATAATGCTGGGTGTATAATTTCCTTCTCACCTAAGAGGAAATAATCAATTCCTGTCTTTTCTCTCTACACTGGTTGCTACTTGTTCAATATCGACTCCATAATTTTCTGTTAGTCTTCCTTCCTTCATGCTATATGTCTTTTCCTCAATGCAATTGGTCAACTCTGGCCTCAGAATAGATTGCTTTCAAAAGAAACATAAATTCAGACGGAAAGATACAATTTTTTTTTTAATTGACACATAGTAAGAGAGTAGTGACATTCTCAATATTTAAATAGCTATTTTGTGACATTCACTATTCCGGATCCCCAACTGTTTTATATAGTGGATGTAAATGGATATAAATTTCCCCCTTTTTTAAGAATCTGATTTTCTTATACCCAATTCATATTAATAGTTACATCAACTGATTTAGAATTGTTTCATGTTTCATGACATTTAAAAAAACCGTGAAAAAGTGGATTTTTGATAAAGATATTAGGTAAACAAAAAGAGTTCATGTATTTATAAATATACAAACTAAAGCCTAGGTCACAACCGGCCGTGCGTGTTTTTAGTCCGTACGTGTTCTGCGGAGGCCACGTCCTCCACGTTTTTCTGAAAACGTGGGGAGGGAGTAGCAAGAGCAGGGAAGGAGTACGTCAACGCACTTCACAAACATTACAACGCAAGGTGTAAGTACGTGGCCCGCGCGCCACGCCTGGACGTGAGTGGTTGCGTGCATCGTACGTTGCGCACCTGGTAAGTGAGTTGTACGTGCTTACAACGTGCTTACAACGTACGATCACCGTGCGGTTGCCTCGTTATCATACGGAGGCCGTACTTTCACGTACGGTGTCCTTACTGACTTGCAGGGAGTAAGTGCGTGCAAGTGCGATAAACGTGAGTTTTTCCCGCCGTATGTCGCTCCTCATCTGTTCGTCGCCTGCCTTTACATCATCTACGGCCCGTTTCTGTTGGGCCTCTCTGTCCCTATTAGCTGTCTTTTGAGCTGACGCCCTTTTGTTAAGCTTCTTGGGCATCTTGGAGACTAAATGATGATACTCGTCAGTCTGCTCGGCTTTTATATATCCTGCAGAAATCAGCGCGCACAACGTGCGTTGTAAGTGCGTAGCACGTACTTCCTCGGTGCGGTTTACGTGCGTTCTGCGTGCTCACTGGTCAATTGAACTGGAGAAGCGCCGAATAAAGCACGGACCCCGCACTTATCACGTGCGGAGCACGCACGTGCTAGGTGCGTTGTCCGTAGAGCAAGTAACTGGGGGGGGGGGGGGGGGGATTTTCAAAAACGCACGGAGTCCGTGCGTTGTGCGCTCGTTAGCAGCAGAGGGCACGCACGTCAACGCACGTCACCAGTACTGGGGGTGAATCCCTAGACCGCCCGCAGCCTGAACGCAGCGAAAGTTCCTCCTGCACTAAAAATTCTACGTCTTGTCTGCGTGCCCCAAATCCGTACGGAGGCAGTACTCACCACGTACGGATCCACAAATTTTGCCCACGTTTTTGCACGCAGACAGCACGCACTTGCAAGTACGGCGGGTTGTGACCTAGGCTTTATCAAAACATTGTACAAGGTATTATGAGATCAGTTTCTTGGGGTGAAATGGGAAATCGCTTATATCGAAATACATCAAGCAGTTGATGAAGAGTGGAGGAATATCATCCAAACTCATGACTGAGTTGCTATTTTATCTCAGTAACGTAGTGATCTTCATAACGTTTCATAACATCAAAAGTTTACTAACTTTCTTATTGTTTGGTTTTCCTCAAACTTTGTTGATCTATTCTTTAATTCCCTGCTTGTTGTAGGTTAGACTTTTCCTCTAATAGCTTCGTATAGTCTTTCATACACATCAGACTCAGATTTCTTGGAGTGATCAATCATTTCTACAATATGCTGGTGATTCCTCTGGCATAAAATCCCACGAAGCTTTCGTAATCTATCCTCTCTTAGTAACGTAAGATCTCGGTCAAAACAAAACGTGATTCAAACAAGTTTTTTGCTTTGTGTTTTGTTTTGTTTTGTTTTTTACAATGCTAGCATGCTACCTTAATTTCACATTTCCACACTAAATAAGCGGTATACGAAGTTCGACAGCACATTAGCCCCAAACAATGCTCTGAACCCAGGCCCCTGGTGGTGCTGGGGTTGCTGCAGCACCCCCTAGAAGGCTTGGGATGCAAGGGGTGCTACAGCACCCCCATATTTCTATGGGGGCACTTGCCCCAGGCGGTAGTTAAAACAGGGCGCAAAAACACAAAAGAGAGAAAGGGAAGAACTTATGCTCCACAGGGTAAAGTGCATTAGAAATGGAATTTTTCTTCGGTTCTAGATGCAAATTTTTTTCTATAGCTAGGTCGCGTTGCTCCCTCGCATCTATTGCTTTATGTAACTACTTGAAGGGGGGGGGGGTAGTTAAAACCGCAAAAGAGAGAAAGGAAAAGAGGAAAATATGGGGGAAATTGCGATCATTCTGGATTGTACGCCCCCATTCCTCAGGGTAAATGCATTTGAAATACTTTTTTTAGGAAGGTTTGAAATCCAAAATTTTTCTGAAGCTCGGTCGCTTTGCTTCCTCGCATAATATTGCTCCAGGATCCCGTTATTCCGCTCTCCAGTATAGGATAGTGTTTTGAAGAGCTCACGACTAATGAATGATTCTCGTTGTTTTGCTCGCTATCATGAAAGCTTCATCATCCTCTTGTCAAATAGTGTGCCCCAATTTTTAGGATTAAGCGTATAAACTCGCTTTTACAAAGGTTCAACACTTCAAATAAATGTCAACTTTCGGTTGTCTTCCCAAATTCCTCCACTATTTCTTAATGGTTTCCATTAATGTTGCGCCCCATTTGAGAAGGAAGTGAACAGAAAATCTTTTCTCGATGTTCGAAATTCGGATCTACCCTTCGAACGCAGTGCTCAATTGCAAATTTTTCCTGGGTAAAATAGCATGAGAAATTGCGCTTTGTGGGTGAGAAATGCGAAAAAAAATCTACCGCTCGGTGGCTTTGCTCCCTCGCTTATACAACTAGAAAGGCCGTCAAAGGCGGCAGACCCACGCCTTAACCCAATAGGTTTTGTTTTGTTGCGATTATTTTTGTAAGCAGTAGCCATTCAAAGGGGATAACAAGAGGCACATCTCCCCCCCCCCCCCAATAAATTTTGCCATATCCAGGTCATAGCTTTGTGTGTCCCCACCCTTGAAAAAATTCTTCTAAAAGTAATTGATTAGACATGTCAGAGAGCGTGGCGTGGTGAGAAAAAAAAATGTTAGCAATTTGTATTCAGTGTTCAGTCCAAGGCCGTACGCAGAAATTTTTTTCCTGGGGGGGCAAGATGATCGCTTTCAAAGGAACCCATAACTTGAAGTCTGAAACCCGATTAAAAAAAAGTATGATTTTGAAATTTCGGGGGGGGGGGGGGCAACTGCCCCCCCCCCCCTCCCCGCTGCGTACGGCCTTGGTTCAGTCATGTCAGTGTTAGTAAATGTATTCATGTTCTATCTTTACATTGCAATTCGGGTTGTTGTTTTTTTCAAGTTCATCGGGCTTGGATAAAATAAATATGACGACAAAAGAAGTTGGATCTCGACTTGAAAATGACGTGCATGCGAGGCACAGAGCTTACTCACTCAGTACTACAGTCAGCCGGTACCAGGCACTTCGCGACAGTGCTGTGTATAGTTATGTACGTACACTACAGCTACTCAGCCACTCACTCAGATCAATACACGCGAACACTCGCGAGTGCGATAGACTCACTCACGTCGAACAAACGCACCATTAAAATCACGTACTACACGTCCACCAGGATAAAATAAATCACAAAAACTTCCACAACAAAGTGGAAAGAACCGGGGAAAATAAACAGAAATGCACAGAAGATAAGAAATAGGAGAAATTAGACGTGCTAGGCTATACGTATACCGTATACCTAGCCGCTTTCGATTTCGTAACGAGAGTACAGTTCAAGCGCGAAAAATCCCTTGTTGCTGGGATACGTTGGCTTTGAATATTCATTGCAGGCTCGTGCGGATTTGAAGTGAAATAGCAAATAATGGGTCTAAAAGTCTTCTAAAATTCATAAACCTGAAATAGATTTTTGGTGAGACGAAGTAATGAGTGTTTTGATTGACCAAAATATTTCTGCATCGGCAGGCGAAGTTTGGGGTCATCAAACTTTCTAGTTTCTATCCTGTCACTCTCTGAACTGAAGTTCCTATACTTTACTACAGGGTCAAAAGTTCAAGGTCACACAGAATTTGCAGGGGTCAACCAATCATCACCAAAATCTAATCGATTCTTTCCTGTCACTTTCTGAACATTCCCTGAAAATTTGGTGCAAATCCGTTCACCCGTTCTCTTGTTATCTTGTACACAAACAAACAAACAAACAAACAAACAAACAAACATACAAACAAAAAAAAAAAAAAAAAAAAAAAAAAAAACATACGGAGCCCTTTACATAACCCTGCCGATTTCATCGGCGTGGGTAATAATGAGTTTTCGAATGTGTCGACGTGAACGCCGTCCTAGATCCTCCCTGCTACAATGGACTGCTTTGTGTTAGCTGCATACCGCGCTTTGTGCAAGAACAGCTGACCCGTCGACTGCCTTCTCCCTCGTCCACTAGTCAGATCGAGAACGCATCAAACATGGTATTGCCGTCTTCTCTAAAACGTGAACCTCGCTTCACCCCCTTCACCCAATGTTAGCTTCATGCTTCACCAAAGACTTTTAGTAGTATCAAGACAGATTACTCTCACCTACTTCCGTAGTACATTTTGGAGGCGTAATTTGCTGTGTTAAAAACAGACTCGGAAAAATACGTTCCCCATAGGTATAACACGTGAAAAGATGTCTCACTTTTTCTTGATATTTCATATCTTATTCTATCTTTTTCACGTCTGAATTTTGCACGAGAAGAAGGATGGATAGTTCAAAAAACATTTCTTGAACCTTTTTGTCAATAAATGCCGCTATAAATCCCTTGGATCATGCCTGCTTTTTGACAGAGTAATCTGCCATAGGGTTAACACGTGAAAACATGGATTTTAAAAATGATTATAGTTCCTCTAGTATTACCTTGAATTTAGTGCAAATGTGGCTTACATGTAATTTGAGACTCTGAAAAGGCTTAATGAAGGCTCAAAAAGTGCAAGGGACCCCGCATAAATCCCCGGGAATATGCATGCTTTTGGCCTTCCATCTCCCATAGGTTAACACGCAAAAACGGGGATTTTCGAATGATTATAATTCCCCCAGAATTAAATCAAAATTTTGAAAAATGTGCCTTGAATAAAATTTAAAGCTCTGGAAATGTAAAATTAAGACTCAACTAGTTGAATAGACCCCGCATAAATCCCCGGGAATATGCATGCTTTTGACCCCCAAAAAGTATCGCCTGCCATAGGTTTACACGCGAAAACAAGGAATTTTATGATGATTATAATTCCCATAATTTTTATTTGAAAATATAAAAAATGTGATTTACATGAAATTTAAAGCTCTGAAAAGGTATAATTAAGGCTTGATGAGTCCAGTAAACCCCCCATAAATCCCCGGGAATATGCATGCTTTTGACCAAAAACGTCTCGCCTGCCATAGGTTTACACGCGAAAACAAGGAATTTTATGATGATTATAATTCCCATAATTTTTATTTGAAAATATAAAAAATGTGATTTACATGAAATTTAAAGCTCTGAAAAGGTATAATTAAGGCTTGATGAGTCCAGTAAACCCCCCATAAATCCCCGGGAATATGCATGCTTTTGACCAAAAACGTCTCGCCTGCCATAGGTTAACACGCGAAAACAAGGAATTATAGGGTGATTATAATTCCCTTTGTTTTTCTTTGAAAATGTAAAAAATGTGATTTACATGAAATTTAAAGCTCTGATAAGGTATAATTAAGGATTGATGATTCAAGTAAACCCCCCATAAATCCCCGGGAATATGCATGCTTTTGGCCTTCCAGCTCCCATAGGTTAACACATGAAAACAGGGGTTTTGAAATGATTTTAATTCCCGTATTTATTTGAAATGATGAAAAATGTGATTTACATGGAATTTAAAGCTCTGAAAGGGTATAAATGAGGCTCGATGAGTCCAATAAACCCCGCACAAATCCCCGGGAATATGCATGCTTTTGACCAAAAAAATAATAATTTGCCATACTACACATGCTACACGTGAATTCCAATATTTGTTATCGATGACCAAATGTGGGCGTGTACCGATCAAGTGAGATCGACGACATCCAATGAGATCGTGCGCTAGCAGACGACCATGTAGCAGACGTACGTCCGCCCGAAGGCAAGCCCAGCCTAGCCGGTTAGAAGAAACTCTAACTAAATTCCAGTTCACTATTATACTTCTAATGTACCAGAGGCAAAATTCAATGCGTTAAATTAATAAATTCGTATAATCAATGTTCTATCACCGCATTACGCCTAGCCTAATGGCTGATGTTAGATCATGCAAGCAGCATGGAATAGCTGAGCGGAATAGGTTCATGGACCATGATAGGTGTCTAGCACTATCTAGGCTCGGTCTACCCCTCTGCGATCCCGATCGAGGTGGTGGCGTTGCCGGTGCCGTTGCCGTGGCGTTGCCGATTGAACTTAATATGTCAGTTTGCCAAAACTTGGCTCATCAAGGTTTTTTGCTTGCTGTTCGTCGTTTACTTGTCTTTGGCAGCGACAGCCCCGAGAGACCGACAATGTAGTTGGAGGGGGCTTCTGAAACCTGTTATGACACTGACATTTCTTTCTTTTGTCTTATTTGCCGACGACACAAATATCTTTTGTTCTCACAAAGACCTTAATTCCTTAACCAATACTTTGAATTATGAAATTAACAAAGTATCAAACTGGTTTAAGTGCAATAAACTTTCTCTTAATATAAAAAAGACTCACTTCATGTATTTTAAACATCATTCTCATAATACAGACACACCAATATATATATTAAAATCGATGATATGCCAGTAGAAAAGAAAACTAAGTCCAAATTTTTGGGAGTAATTATAGATGAAACTTTGACTTGGAATGACATCACGTAATAATGTGCATTTCTGAAAGCATTGGTATAATTTCCAAGCTAAAGTTTCTTCTACCCTATGCAGTGGCGGCACCAGGATTTTTAAAGTGGGGGGGGGGGGGCAAATAGGGGCAAAAGAAAATTGCGTGTACATCACAAAATCATTTTCCACCCTTTTATTTTTTTTCACTCCGAAAATTATTGGGGGGGGGGCAAGTGGGGGGGGGGGGGAATGCCCCCCATGCCTCCCCCCTTGGTGCCGCAACTGACCCTATGCAACCTTATTCCTGTTATATAATACGCTAGTTCTCCCGTATATAACATATTGTAACATTGTATGGGCTAATTGTGGTTCGACAAAAATCAATTCTATTTTTAAACTACAAAAACGAGGAATACGTATTTGTACCGGATCGCATTTCTTAACTCACACTGACCCCTTATTCCATAAACTTAAAACGCTAAAAATTTCAACTTGAGTACTATATAAGTAGCAGTCATAATGTTCAAGTACATTAATAATCAACTTCCACCATCCTTTGATAACATGTTTAAGTTTAATAGTTCTGTTCATTCCTATACCCTACTCGCATTTCTGGAAATTTCCATCTTACAAATCCCAAATTATCAATAACACACAAATCTGTAAGACATTCTGGTCCGGACATTTGGAATAATTTTCCCGATAACATAAAATCTTGTTCAACCATCTACTCCTTAAAAGCTACACTTAAACGAAAGATACTACAATCATACGTGCCCACGCTTTAAATTAGTATTTACTATTTGCACCCGCACCTGCAATTGCACTGCACCCACTTGATCACTCAGTTTGACCAAGAGAGTTATGTCGCCTAATCTTTTTTACGAGGCCGCCATCCATTTCCAGCCTAACCGCTCACGATGGCGGTCTCCTGCGTTCTAAGTTACCTTTCTAGTTTATTGGAGAAAAATATTTACATAGGTCTATTATATTCCTTAATCCTTTTTTATGCTTTGTCTTAGGTTTATTGTATACTATTATTGTACATGATTTTTTACTTACGTAATACTAATAGTAGGCCAGCCAAACATCCAAAAAGGCTCTAGAAAAAGATTCGACGGCATTTTTGGGTAATGCTCGGCATCCATGCTTAAAGTCTTGCAAAAATACCGGGGAATAAGATAGGGGCGGATGCCACGCGCATTTTTTCCTAAAAATGTCATTTTTTGCTCAAAATTTGAAAGAATGTCAAAAATCATGATTTTTATTTTTTTGCATGTATTAAATTCAGCTTTAGAAGTTCTAAATATAGAAGTATTTTTTAAAATGAATTTATGGTTTCAACCCAGTATTATTGTTATTTCAAAAATTTATTTTATACACGTATATATGGCAATATGTAACATAAAAGTGTTTTTTTCTCAAAATACTGCTCGCCTGTTAAGAACCTGTATTTCAAAGTTTTTTTTAAACATCAATTCTGGCATATTTGAGGATTTATGTGTATAATATAAAAAATGAATATATCACTGTAGATGTTTGAGTAGTTGTCACCTCATAATTATCTCTAAAAACCCTATAATTCGACCAAAAATGATGAACATGTAATTTCTAGCAACCCCCTCTTGTGGCCATAAAGGGTCAATTTTCATCATCAGGGACACACCCCCTTTTAAAATGGATGTGCTGTGTTTTTGAAGACTTAGTTGGACACTTCAGAGTCTGTTTTCACCAAGAATGTGAGTATAATATGCCTCAAGAAATAGATATTAAGAGAGTTTGATATGCTTTCCAAAAATTGATAATGAAAAAAAGAAGAAGATTACAGTAGACACTCTACTTAAATGTTAATTCAAAAAAATGTGTACTTGGAAGTTGGATTTTTTTGGGGAACACTCTCTAGCCTATTAGGCCTAAGTTAGTATTAAACAAAGATGAATATGATTATAACGTAAGAAGTTGAGTGTAAAAGTTGTCAAATTTGAGCTTTAACAATAATGTATATATCTTAGATTCTACAGACCCCAGTTTTAGGATTAACACAAGTCTTATTATTAAATTAGATCAAACGTTATGTCTAACGTAAGTTAGATCTCAAACTAGGCCTACTACTAGCCTAGTAGGCCTAGGCCTACTAGCCTAACTTTTGTTAACGGGCCTGTTGAAGTTTGGTACATGATGTAACCTTGCGGGCCTAGCCTAAGCACTAAGTCTGGGCACCGAAGATTTTACATGAAATTTAGCAAGGACTTCTTTCATATTAACGTAAGGGGCTTAAACTGTCTTGAGATCTTAAAAGTTAGACCTAACGTTAGATCTTACCTAGATTTAACGTTAGATCTAACGTTAACGTTAGGTTAGACCTTTGCCTTAAGTTTAGGCTTAGACTTATTAGTAATAGTAGGCCTAGGCCTAGTCTAATTTTGAGTGACTTGGCCGGACTGTTACTGTTACTATAAACATAGCCGTAGGCTAGATCAAGCAAGTGTCATCTGAGAGAGATTTGGGAGTGGTGATTGATGATAAGCTAAACTTTGAAGAACATTTACATACAAAGATCAATAAGGCAAACAGACTAATGAATTTAATCAGACGAACCTTTGTTTATTTAGATAAGGATAATTTTTCACTCTTGTACAAATCGCTTGTTCGTCCCCAAATAGAGTACGCTCATGCTGTGTGGAGCCCCCACCTTAAGAAACATATACATGCTTTGGAAAATGTCCAAAGAAGAGCAACTAGATTAGTCCAGAGTTAAAGGGGCTGCCTTATGCACAAAGATTGAGGAAGTTGAATATCCCTACCTTAGCTTACAGGAGGGCTCGAGGCGATATGATTGAAACATACAAGATTTTTAATAAATACGATTCTGATGTAACCCCAATTCTTGAATTACAATCCAGAGATCAGACAAGAGGACATAGGCCTAGGCCTAGTAGAAAATTGTTTATTCCTAGGACCAAAACTCAGAGATACAAAAATTCTTTCTATGTACGAATACGTAAACCATGGAATAATCTTTCCAACGACACCATTACTGCCCCAAGTGTGCACAGTTTTGAAGTAGCTTTGGATAGGTGCTGGAAAAATGAGCCCATTAAGTACGATTACGAATCGCCTGCACCAGGAAATGATCCAGCCATCTTGAAGAGGAAAAAGAACTTGGAACTGAATATAGAGGCGTAGTGCCTGCGTTCAGTATCTTCCCTAGGTATCCCTAGGTAGAATAGATAATATATCTAACAAGTTGCTTAGTTAGTTAATCTATGTTGGATCGAACTATTGTGTTGTTAGATTAACGAGTAATGTTACAGTTAGACCTTAGACTACTGACTTTGTCCTAGGCTAGATCATAGAATGATACTAAGTCTGTTTTCAGCTGTAGTGTGGTTAGATCTAACTTAACTTGTAAGTTAAAACTAGACTCTACTCTACACTAGATAATGATAGCGTCTTAAATAAATATGGTCTAAGTTTGTTAGATCTAACAATGGACTAAAAATCCTTGTAGCTGTAGGCCCCTAGGCCTAGAGCAGTTTATATCATATGATTCATAGTCCTAAACTCCTAACGTTGGACCTAAATGACTGTCCAAAGACCAAACAAGTTAAACCTAACAGTAACACGTTACTGATTTTTAGATCTAACAGTAACAGATCCAACATTTTTTAACAGATAACAAGATAATAATTCCTACGACCCAGAAGTCAAGGCCAAAATTAAAACTTAGACGTATTTCTAAATTAATAAGTAAATAGATATAACGTTAGAACCATAATCTATAGATCCAGATGTAGATATCTTCATCATGTTTTAACACATCCAATTGATTCTGAGTTAATTGAGAGCATGCTACATCGCTGTGCACGTGTCCTAGAGTTAGGCAATCTGTCCCATGTTGACCTAACAAAGTTAGATCTTATCCCAACTCAATTGTTTGGTCTATTCCAACCCATTTTAAAAGGAACTGTGTCAACCTTATTATTTGTTCAAGATCTAGTAAAAGCGGACATATATTGTGCTCCAGATCTAATATTAGATCTGTTAAGTGTTGTAGATCTGTATCATGAATGTTTATTTGTAGTAGATATAGCCATCTAGCCTATGTCTAAAGATATGTACTGATTCAAAAGACATCTAAAATAACAGTCCATTATTTTCTTATTACTCCTAGGTCAAGAGCCAGATGATAAAGCACTGACTGGCAACAGCTGTGAATCCTTCTGAACTCATCAGACTTCAAATGGAAACAGGAAAGGTAGTTAGACCTAATACGAAACAGAATTATAGACCAAGATATATTTTACGAAGAATAGTCTATATTGATAACCTCTTAAATCACATTTCTAATTTTGATGTGTCCTGAAACTTGAAAGGAAGTATGAATAATGTACGGTACATCAACCTTCATCATGTTTAATATTCTACAAAAGAAAGAATTAAGGAAGAGAAGATAAGGTTTGGAAAAGTTGAATCTTGAAAACGTGAATGTATTAAGTCGATGTAAGTCATGTTCTTATTTTAGGAAGTTAATATCATGTTCCTTTCCCATCTTGTTTTAACTTTATCTTGTTATCAATTAAAAAAAAATACTAATTACAATATGCAGTCTGATAATTCATGAATATTTTGCTTATAAGCAGCTTCACAATAAATGCCACTGAAGGTTCATTACTTCTTTTTTTTTTCTTTTAGGTCAAGCTCAAAATAAAAATGCACTAACTGGCAGCAGCTGTGAATCCCGTAGAACTCATCCATGTTCAAAATGACACCCCAAAGGTATGTGAGAAAGAAATCTTACTGTAAAAGCAAATATATATACATATATATATATATACTCTATGATCTATCACATTTATTATTAATGTGGGTCTTACAATGTCAGAGTATAAATATATGAATATAAATACATTATTTAAAGGATTACACATTTAGTTAAGATCAATCTTGTCTGTGAATCTGGCTGAACTTGTCCAATTTCAAATGGAAACACAGAAGGTAGATAATAGAAAGATGTATTCTAAAATCAATACATTGTTGAAATCCTTATCACAGTGCTGTTCATGTGGGTCCTAAAAATTAGAGGAAGCATGAATAATGTAATTTACCTTTCAAGTTTATGAGAAATACAGTATCAACTCCTTTTATGCCACAAGAACTTATATGGGATTTGTGTGGAGACTGAAAAATTGTAGTAGTGGCACAATAAAGGTTATGGTAGTATACGAATATACGAATATCTAGTATATTTATCCATTGAGTTGTTTATATTTCGTCCTATTACAATATTTACTTTCTGTTTATATTTCGTCCTATTACAATATTTACTTTCTGTTTATATTCTCTTGTTTTGATTTTTTTTAAAAGGGATACTGACATTATGTAGTGTAATCATTCGTGAGTGTTTTGCTGATACACAACTTTAAAACACATTCAATTAGAGATTGATTATTTCTTTATTTCTGCTAGGTCTAACACAAGGTGAAAATGTACTAAGTGGCAGCAGCTGTGACTCCTACTGAACTCGTCCAACTTTGAAAGGAAACGCAAAAGGTAGATAACATAATATGAACAGTTCTACAAAGTTCTGTGTATATGATGCTTGAAACTTTTCTTGAAAATTTTATAAGGTTTGTAAGAAATAAAAGATTATTTAAAGAATAGTTGAAAGCAGTAAGTTTGAATAATGAGCTGTAATCATAATTTACGCATTCGTAATTTAAAGTTTGATTTAAAAAAATAAAATATGAAATAATTATTTCTTGAATTTATACTAAAAATACCCTGTGAACCTCAACATCAATATTCTCTAAGGGCAAAATGAATTATTGAATTATGATTACTGTTATTTCTCTTCTTTTCAGAAATTTCCCGAACCAGTCAACATATCCAGATTATTGACCCAGTGCAGCAGGGAATTCTGTCTTCATCCAAGTGCATATCCATCTCAAGTGACATCGCATATGTGGACATCAGTTGGTTGGAGTACTGTTACATATTATATTGTACAGAGTACTGCTTGTAGTTGATAATCAGAACGGGGACACATGTAACTTGTTTCACTTTTCTTTAAGAGTCACTTGGATTTATAAATCCTCATCTTTATTCGTTAGTATTAGAGTAACAACAAAACTTTGAAACCAAATGTATACCAAATAACCACGTAAATTGAAACATGATTTAATGTTGACTTATTTTAGATGTGGGTATATATCTGTTTTAAAGCTAAATTTGAATAAGAGAACAGGACACAATATGGATATTGATCCTGTCTACAATATCAAGCCAAAGCGACCACGCTTAGATACCGACGGATTCGATTGCTTCTTCTGTAAAGGAAGTGAAGGTGAGCTTCGCCTATCTTCAGAAGACGGTAGGGCAAGAATATGGGATGTGGGTCAGCAGCGAAGAAAGCTTAAAGACATGAAATATGGTGATGTGCTTCACAAACTTCAGATCGTTTCAAAGGAAGAGTTCTGTGCATTACAACTTATGTGGCACAAAATATGCTATTCAACATTCAGCTCTGAAAGCAAGCTGACCAGACTCAAGAAGGAACTAGCTAAGGAAAACACAAATGATACATCCCGATCAGAAAGCATTTCAGCACCAACAACTAGAAGCTGTGAACAACGGATGGATTGGTCACTGTGCATGTTTTGTCAAGTAGAGGGTAAGACAAAAGTTCATAATGTACGGACCTTAGCAAAAAGTGCAGATATATTGACAAGAGCCCAAAATGATCAAATAACAAGAGCAAGACTTTCAGGAGTAAATGACCTAATAGCAGCTAAAGGTAAATATCATCTCAGCTGCTTGATGGCATTCGAAAGACGGTCTACAAGAGAGAATCCCAGGAAGAATTTGCAGGAGCATAGGATGGATGAATGCATTACTAAACTCTGCAGAGACCTATGCACTGGGCTGTCCAGGGGCAATGTGTACAGTATGGCTGACGTGTGGGAGAACTATAAGAGTTCTTGCACACAGATGAGTATTGATGTTCCGATGAGGTTTAAGACCAGGAGATCAACCTTCTATGACGCAGTTCAGCACTTACTTGGAAGAAAGGCCAGTTATGTAAGGACACTTTCTACAGGTTCGCTACTCATGTACCCAGGAGAAAAGTCAGACTTCATCATCTCAAAATCTCTGACAAAGTCCTGTCAAAAAGTGTTTTCTTCTGATTCTGAATCAAGCCAAGATACAGAAAATGCAATGATGAATATGGCAACAGGAAGCATATTCGAAGAGCTAGTTCATGTCGCCATGAGAGTAAGACAGGATCTGCTTGACAGCCAAGGCCATTCAGGTACCTGGCAAGATCTTGATCAAGAACATGTGGATAAAGTCATTCCAAACAGCCTGTATGTACTCCTGCGATTGCTATTCGGAGGTATAGATATGGTACATGAGGGAATCGAAGAAAATGAAAGCATCAAGCAGACTGTATGCAGTATTGCTCAGGATATTGTATATGCCGTGTCCAACAGACGGAAATTAACCCCGAAGCATGTTGGATTAGGTCTTGCCCTCCACCAGGCTACCCGTTCTGAGGCACTCCTTGATCTTTTCCATGCTGCTAACCATACCATTGGCATTGACACTGTGCGGAGAATCGATACTACAATAGCAAATACTATCCTAGAAAGGTTTACCAAGAATGGTTATGTCTATATCCCG
Source organism: Heliocidaris erythrogramma (assembly GCA_025617745.1). Lineage (NCBI taxonomy): Eukaryota > Metazoa > Echinodermata > Echinoidea > Camarodonta > Echinometridae > Heliocidaris > Heliocidaris erythrogramma. The sequence goes on from CM046853.1 coordinate 47,717,653, forward strand.
TCCAATATTGCTACTAGTAGAATGGTTCACTGCTCATGCGATAATATCGATGTTCTGGAAGATACTATTGATGGAAAGAACACTTTCCATTGCACACAGATGATGGTTTGGCAGAGAGGGCCAGCTCCAAAGCAAGACAAAGGAGATCCAGAGAGAACGCCCATCCTTAGATCCAGAGCAATCAAACCTGATGCGTTGCAGGAGTTTCAGAGGCTTGATAAAGCTATACTTCCACCAGGCAAGAGGCCAACTCATTCATTTCACGGTGATAAAAAGATTGAGTTAGAGTTCTCCAGCACCATTAGTGATGAAAGGAAGAAGGCTCGGACTAAAGATATGGCATGGATTGTGGCACGTATTCATGAGGGTGAAGAGAATCCGTCTGTTCCTTCATGGAGAGCATTCAATGAAGCCACAAGTACAGTTAACCCCTCTGTGACGACTGCAGGAATGATGCCCATTCTCCAGGCACCTGCTGATGATAACGACACACTCACGACTGTCATAAATCGATTTATCAACGTATCACAGCACGTTGGGCAGGAGTATACTGTCATCACGGCTGACCAACCCTTGTACAGCAGAGGTAAAGAGCTCACATGGGCAAACCCCAAGTTTGGAAAAGTCATTTTCCTGCTAGGAGGACTTCATACCACCTTCAACTTTCTCAAGGCGATTGGTCAGCATATGGAAAGTGCTGGGCTTGATGATCTGTGGACTGAAGCAGGTGTTTATGCCACCAACACTACTGAGACCATGCTTGATGGCAAAGCCTACTACCGTGCTGTTAGAGGACACCAGCTAACATATGAAGCCCTTTGGCGTATCAAATGGCCAATGTTCCAGCAATGGATGTCTGAAAATTGTCCAGAACAAGAACTGGATCTCAAAGGTCTTGCCAAAGACGTGACGAGGATGTTCGTGGATCACAGAAATAATGCTACTGAGACTTGCCGATCAGTGAACATGCTGTCAGACTTCCTAAGCAGGAACAACCTCCACGATCACCTCAAAAAATTTGACAAGAACTTTTCTGACAACCCGAACTTCAGGCTGTGGTCCACATACATGGAAATGGTGGAGATATTGATGGACTTCATCAGGAGTGAGAGGGATGGTAACTGGAACCTACATCTAGAAACCTTCGAGGCGATGCTTCCCTGGCTAACAATTTATGATCATACCAACTATGCCAGGTGGGGTCCTATTTATCTTTCAGACATGAGACTCCTGAGCACAACAGCCCCTGAAATTCATTCTGAATTCGTCGCTGGGCACTTTGTGGTGAAGAGATCACAGAGGCGCTTTAATCAAGTCTCTCCTGACCAGGCAACGGAATGGGTCAATCGCACCTGTAAAATGCACAGTGGCATTATTGGTATCACAAGGAATGACCAGGCAAGGAACAGGTTCTGCGTCACCTGGGCAGAACGGTCCAAAGTGACACAAGATATGCGGTCACTGTACAATCTTGGAGATGATGAGGATGAGGTTCCATTCACCCGTTCTGATGGTCTTCCGTCAAGGAAAAGGCATGATGTTCAAGATGTTGACAAGCTTACCAGACAGCTGGCAAGGTTTGATGTGTTTGGTGGAAAAACTAACCAAGCTGAGGGAGAATACACCGGAACTGACTCAACTAGCAGAGAAAGAGGTTTAGTTTCCCTTGCAACAAGAGATGTTGCACCTAATGATGTTGTTAAAGATTTGCTGACAGCTGAAGATCGTGGAAAACAACAAGTGATGACCTTTGTGAAGGAACGTCTAATCAAAGGAACCGTAGGTTTTCATGAGACCCTAAAGAAAAATCGCTCACAGACCTTTGCTGATCTCTACAAGACTAAGATATCTACCAGACAAAACACACAGAAGACCATCAAAGCTGACAGGAAGTTAATGCAACGATTGCTAAATGCTGTCACTGGGGGCCGACCACTGGAAATGGCCACTATCCTTGAACATGAATTGTCGCCTATTCCCCTGTCTTTGGCTAGGACTGGAGGTGAGATGCATTCAACATCAAAGGCTGAGATGATCAACATCTTGATGGCTGGAATTCCTACACCTTCCAAAATTCCAGATGCTGACATGAAGACTTGCCTTCTGATAGACGGTCATGCTCTCATCCAAGCTTTAGGGAAGCCTCCTGGGTGCCAGACGTTTGGGGAGTATGCTGACGTGTTCGTAAAGAATGTGACGCATAACTTTGGAGGACGTACAACAAGAGTCGATGTCGTATTTGATCGATATTTTGGAGGAACCTCCATCAAGGCAGCTACGAGGGAAAGGCGAGTAGGTAAGAAGAAGCCGATACGAAAGATTATCGATGGACCCCACATTCTACTTCCACAGATTTGGGGTCCGCTCATCGCATCGGATGAAAACAAGGCCAATCTTGCACAGTTCCTGTCTGAGTCCATGATGCAAAAAGGTAAATGCTTACCAGAACGATACGAGCTAGTTACTGGAGGGGGGTTCTCTAGTGGAAGAGATGCACAATCAACCAGAAGGAACGAGATACCACTCCAAGCTAATCACGAAGAGGCCGACACGCGTTTAGTACTTCATGCGTTAGAGGCTGTTGAGAAAGGATTTCAAAGAGTCATAGTACAGTGTCGCGATACTGATGTGATGATACTTCTGGTGCATTTCACCTCAACTAAAGTTATGGAAGTGTGGATGATCTCTGGGACGAGGCAGCAGAAGTGCTATCCCCTCCACGAATTGTCCAAACTACTGCCTCAAAGTGTAATTCAAAATCTGGTTAGTTTCCATGCATTAACAGGCTGTGACACGACTTCCGCTTTTCGCGGCTATGGAAAGAAGTCATGTTGGAAAGTTTTCATGCAAAATCCTCTTCTTGTGAAAGAAATTGGTAATGATGGGGAAATTGCACCAATCGAGCAGTTTGTGTGTCGCCTATATGGCACACCTGAGCAGACAACAGTGAACAAGGCGAGGCTTCATCTCTTTGGTAAGGCCAAGAAAGGTCTTGAAATGCTACCCCCAACAAGAGATGCGCTCAAGATGCATATTGCAAGAGCAAACTACCAGGCGAAAGTATGGCTGCAGGCAGACAAGGAGAAGATAGTTATACCACCCCCATTGTCAACATCAGCTTGGCAGCTGAAGTCTGGTAGACTGGTACCTATCTGGTCATCAATACCACCTATTCCAAATTCATGTTTGGAACTAGTCTCGTGTAACTGTAAATCAAAGTGCAGTACAGGCAGATGTACTTGTTTCAGAAACGGTTTCAGGTGCACATTTGCATGTGCATGTGATGCACATGATTGTTGCAATCCAACTTGTTAAATATGAATTCCCCTAGGAAACACTTCTAGTGACATTTTCAGCAATTTGTTTTCAGTGTTAAAAGATGTAAGGGTAGGAACATGATTGCTGTCTTTTCTTATGCCACATACTCTTATTGAAAAGTGTGCATGTGTGCTATTCTTTAATGAAAGTACAGGGCATTATCATTATCACTTATCATTATCACTTATCATTATCACTTATCATTATCACTTCCATGTTATTTTTGATATCTCAATTAGAGGAGAATTGTGAGAGCTTCTCTTTAAATATACATTTTTTTTAAATAATTGATGAACTGAATTTTATAGAATTGTACAAAAATGTTTTGGGCAGAGTCGTATAGATGTATATATATATATATATATATATATATATATATATATATATCTTCATAACTTTATTTTCTGCATTACAGAAAATCCCTCTGAAGAATATTACAGTATTTGATGAAATATGAATTTGAATTGAATTTGAGTAGAAATAGAGTGAATGAATGGAAGTAGAAATGATGATTACCTTATAAAACATGTAATGTTCAAAGTGAAATTCAAATTATGTGGGTATTTTTAATAGTGTACATATAAGTGTTCAGATGGAGAAAAGAATCTTTGAGGCGAACAGGTAATGCTCATTGTGACACTTTTCCTATTATCGGAGTTGATGTAATATTACCAGGACATTCTTAACTATACATGTAGGCATATTTATCGATCTAAATCAAGAAAATGGAGAGCTGAATCATAATTTGTACAGGATGGCATGACTTTCTTGAAATCAATAGAAGCTTGAAATTCCAAGGCTATATCATTTATGTTGGATATGGAATAGTACCCAAAATACTTCCGCATCTGCTTTTTAGATCTTAAGATTAATAATACATTGGATTTTTTGTTAGTGCGTGTGTGTATGTGTGCGTAAACTGCCAGTTATTCTCTGGAATATATCTTTATGTTTTATATATGTCTTTGGGACACTTCTTTGATATGACTTTGATCAATGCTTTTCCCCCTCACATCCCGCGCATTTATATATATTTGTTGGTCTTTATATTGCAATTTGATTTCGCAATGTGTATTTTATTTGTGAAGAATTTTCATATATAATACTTTTCATTCTGTCTTATCAAATGTGGAACGAATGAATTGAAATTTAATTGTAAATTGATTGTATAAAGCAATACCAAGCTGTGCCTCTCTAAAACTTTAATATATTTGATGAGGTCATGAGAATTTTTTGCTAAATATGTCTGACATACCAGTGCCAGTTATATAATAGATGCACGTTAGATATAATTAAATGGTTAAATGATTTCAAAGATCTCATGACAATAATTATGTATACATGCATCTTTGTGACAATTATAAGCGTATCAGAACTATTCAGCTAATTTTGAATGAGATTGCGTTAAAAAGTAATTTCTTATTTACACCAATGTCCGGCGGTATGATGAAATTGCTCATAACAGCAATGTGTATACATTACATCGATTTCAATAAGTTGTGTTAGTTGCAGGAGGCAACAGATGAGTACAAAGCTATTATTCAATTAAAAGTACGCCAAGTACCATTGATCGTTAAGAAAAATTGTCTTTGTTTATTTTTCATTTAGTCTGGTCTAAATTATAAAGCTGAACAAAGTGCATCTGTATGAATGATGTTCTGAATAATTCTATGATGATTATTGTGTGGCAGGTGACAATTTTGGTAAGGGTTGATGTGTGTGATTGTTCAACTGGTTCTGCTTGAAGATATGATAGTTACAGAACAGAAATAGGTTTGGAAAAATCAATCCTTTTCGGCATGTCCATACACATGATTTATTTGATACATGTATGCTTGAAAATTAAAGGCCACATACACAATCATTTTAACACATCTTGCTTTAATTCCTTATCAATCACAGAGCACGATTTTAAAATTTAATAATTTATAAAATCATCTGTAACCTGAGAAATTAATATTTACAAGTACATCAGTATATCAAATGCAATCGACTGGGCAGATTGAAATACATATTAAAGGGGCGTAGTCGAGTGGTATAAAGACTTGGCTGGAGATGCAAAGGTCGTGGGTTCGAACCCCGGCACGGCACTAGTGTTCTTTGGCAAGGAATTCCTGGAATGCTGTGAGCACCGAATTCGGTAGCCTAGCTAGAGCCGGGGTAATAATATTGGAGCGCCTTGAGCACCTTATACGTGCTGGATATGAGCGCTATAAAAAAACAATATTATTATTATTATTATTATTAGTATTATTACTTAGATGCTTACCGTTTGTTTTAATGTTGAATAAAAAAAAGATATGGTTTCAGTGTTTGTTACAAAGGCAACGGGCCTAAAGCTTACATCTATAACCAACTTAGGTACACAGGCAGGTTCTAAAAGCCGATTCTAAAAACTCATTATTTGGGTGGAAGGCAAACAAGATGATTCTGATACCTACAGGAAAAAATAGTATATGATTCATTTGAGATTGTTCAAATTCTGTTTAACATTTATAGTGTATTGGTTGGTTACATTTCTTTCTTTGCTTCAAAGATTTCATCTTCATTAAAAATCTGTTTCCATAGCAAAAGCTTTTTTATGAATCAGATTTAGCTCTACTCGAAATAATTAAAACTTTGAATATAATCAAAGAGGTGGGCCAAAATATTAGATGTTTACCATTAATTCATGTTGAAGAAAACCATAGTATCTTATTAGATATGCAATATAATAAATATACTTGTTACCATGGCAACGGCCTACACATGTAGTGGTCACCGCCATCACCCCTTTGCTATTAACAAATTATGATAGAGTGTCCTGTAAAAGAGAAAATAATCATGTAGTATATTAATATTTACCTTTTTTGCGGTAGCATCAAGGGAGTTTTGCCCATTTTTGTTTTCTTACTGTTTCCATGGAAACAACCATTTTCAAACATAATGAACACTTTTTTTCACTCTACTCTTGGTTTTAATCTCTTGAGAAACTTTTGATACATTATTTTAAGATATCACAATGTGTTTTTGTACTTTCTAAATCACAAATTCATGTCATTTTTTGAAATTCTTCTGTTCTTGATCCGTTGCCATGGTAACAGCTATTGTGGTCATGTCCATCACTTAATTTAGGGCAAAGAAGCATATTTTGATAGTTAATGGTACCATCTAACAAAAACTTCATTTAAGATTCTTTCTAAGGGGGTGGGGACATTTCAGTTTTTGTCCCAAAGACTACACTGATAATACATGGGATAAATTGACTTATGTACACTCAAGTTGTACATATTAGTGTTTTTCATTCAAACTGCGCATCTGGTAAAAATACATCATTCCATTTGGGATAACATAAAATGAGTTATCTACCACCTTATCGGATAATTCTTTTTTGTATGTGACATGAGAATATACATGGTATTTTTAATCAAGTAAAAGCGTTTAAATTGACAAATTTACGTTTTGTAAAAAACGTTGAAATATTGGTAGTTTTCACATCCTATTATTTTGAGTAAATCATAGTTTTATGTTTCATTACGCCATACATGTGTGTGTAATATCCAATTTTCAATTGTAAATTAATCAGGCTTATAACTTCAAACTCAAAATAAATCTGATATTACTTGAAAAGTCTTTATCAGGTATTACATATTAGGTCAAAAAAATAAAAATCATGATATTTGACATTCTTTCAAATTTTGAGCAAAAAATGGCATTTTTAGGCAAAAATGCGCGTGGCATCCGCCCCTATCTTATTCCTCAGTATTTTACCAAGAGTTTAAGCATGGATGCAGAGCATTACCCAAAAATGCCGTCCAAAGTAAAAAAAAATCTTCTTGGCTGGTCTACTATTATGTAAAAATTCTATTTATTGTATGTTATTAGAACGCAGAAATAAAAGCAAACAAACAAACAAACATTCTATGACAAGGGCGAATGCAGGATGTAGTAAAAGGGTGGGGCACAAATGCAGGGCTGTCAGCTTTGGGGAACTGCTTGAAGGGAGATTTGTATTTTTTCTTCTCGCCAGCCCTCCGAAAGTTGCTCAGTGGAGGGGGTGGGGTTTTATGGGTCCAGTTTTCCTCCATAATTCTCTAACAAGCAAAAAAAAAGTTATCAGTTCTAAAAGGGGGTATACAAATTTTTTTTTAAAGCCCCCTAAATCCGCCACTGATCCATGCCCGGACTGTCACGTCAGTCTTGCGGGGTGGGCCTTTTTACAAGTTTTCTTGGAGGGTTAATAGAACGATATTGTTAGCCTCGTGGGCTCCCAAACTAAATTTGGTGCTCGATCCGGGTTTTTCAACATTTTAGGCAAGAGCCCGTATGCCAACTTGGGTTTCAAAGAGGGGGCCGCGGCCGATTCGCGCCCCCCCCCCCCCCCCTCCCTTGATCAGCCCCTGCTATTCTGTCATGGATGTGAAGAATAGGATTGCATAATGTTGGTGGTCGATCTCATTAAATTGAAAGATTGGGGAAAAAAGCAATAAGAGATCATTATATTTTTCCTCAATTCTATTGGAGTCATTTTTTTACAGATCGGTTTAAGAGAGAATTAGAGAGTATGAGAAAAATGAGAGGGGGAGGAGAGAGAGAGACAAAGATAGCTGGGGGAAAAGTAATGGGATATTCCTACAAAGACAGAATAGAACTGGTAATAAATAAATTATATCATCAGCTGCTATTGTTGGTTACTAGTTAATTCAATTCAAAACACGGAGGCCATTTCCCCCCTTTTTCGTACAATCGGTATAGGCCCTATTGCGTTGGTGATGGCTTCGGAGCAAGCCCCTATACTATTTTCTTCGCCTGTCGTCTCAAATTTCTACAGCAAAATATTACAAATAACCGTATGTTAGTTATATTGGTGGCGTATCCAAGAATGCACTGGGAGAGGGGGAGGCTCACGCCTGACGAACTAAAAATCATCAGATGCATTCTATTTTGAATTTTAGGACAAGCAAGGGGAAAAATATCAGTCGAGAGTTTTCAGATTCTTTCTGTGCGGGGGGGGGGGGGGGGTACACATTTCCTTTCATTCGATGTGTAACTAAGGTATGTAAGATTTGGTTTTGGCTGGCACGTAGGGGCACGTGCATTCCTGGATACGCTACCAATAAAAATAAGATAATCTTGGATACGCCACTCTTATATAAGGAATTGCTCGCACACAATCTCATTTTATTAAAGCCTTTTCTGTCTTGACTTTTAAAAGAAGAAGGCTAAAAAAATTTACATTACAAGTCTATAATCCCTATAATTTCCATAAATCGTATCAAATGAAATATTCCGATTTAATAGAAAAATCGACATTCTCGTCAGATATCGCAGTGTTTGCTCATATAGAGCTTAATAAATTTCACAGCAAATAACTTTAACAAAAATATCTAGTCCTAGGCCCCCAACTATCTCCCTCTCCCCCCTAGTGCAGTTAGAGTTGATTCCTATCTGTTTTGGGACATAAGTTTCTTTTTGAAGAGCTGAGCCACTTTTCTAGAGCTGGCGAGACCAAAAAATACGGGTCTCCCTTTTCCAAAAGTTGACAAACCTGCATTTGTGTGCCCCCCCCCCCCCCTTATACAAAATCCTGGATCCACCCCTGTTGAAGAGATAATGAGGGAGAAAAACAATTTTGGATACTCGTAGTCCCATGCCTATGTGGACTGTGTCAAACGTACATTTAGCGTTGCAGTGTTAAAAAAGAAACCCCAAATTCAATATAAGTATTATTGAATTTACTATATAAAAAATTCTGATGACTTGATTCAGGGACTTTTGAAATATAGATATGCTACAAATTTGAGTTTCCACTATGAAAATGAAGGATTTTTATAATTATTTTCCCCTGCCTCTGGTATGATCTAGCCTGGAGGCTAATCCAGGCTAATGTACACAACATCTATGACACGAAATCTAATACATGTATATAGGAAGAGCTATTCAACTGTGAGTACAAGGATATCTTAGATAGCCTTGTGCATGTATCAGGCATTATGAATAGCGGTCCTTATGAATGGAGGTCCTTATGAATAGCGAGGTAATTTGTCTATACGGTTTGCTCGATATTTTATAGAAGGACCGCTGTTCATACAAAACCGCTATTCATTTAGTCACGCGTTTTGGATAGCGGTCCTTACGAATAAGTGTTTCTTATGAATAGCGGTCCTTATGACTAGCGAGGTTAGCCCATCTAGATTTGGGTGACGGGTAAGTAACATAAGAAGTCTGTTATTTGTTTTGCACTAGGGTTTATTGGGTTTAAAAGGAAAGGTTACTAATCAAATTATCAATTGCCCTATAGTAATATATATCACCGTTTCTTTCTGTTATATTCATAAACTATTGACCCATTGCGTGTATGACCAGATTATATCAATGCGAGGTCGCATTATACAAAATTTTCAGGAAATGATAATAAATAATCATATTTGACCCGTTCGAATCACAAGCGATGCGGAAAATGCCTTTTTATCACACACGGAGTTGCCCCTTGATTACTGCCTCATATAATTATGTCCTTGATACCATTATACTTCTTCCCTCTAAGATTAACCATGATGGGCATATAGCGGCTATAGGGGCACGGTTCTGGAATCAACTCTTTTTGCCTTCTTTTAAGACGAATCTCTTCAGACCATTATGATGGACTACAATAATTGTATTAGATTTCGAGGCATCAAAATATCGCGAAGAATCACCCTATTGGGTAAATTGGTTTCTTATTCAAGGTAACTACATTTGATAGTTTGGTTAGCTTGGGGGAAAACTGCAAAGATAAAATAAAGCTTACAAACAAAGTTAAGCCAACCTACCTATTGATAATAGAGAAGATCTGTCTTTGTCACTAATAATAAGGTATAATCTAAGGGCACAGAAGATCACGAAGGGCCAGTTTACCCTCAGGAGGGGCATTTGTTCACTTAATTCGAAAGGGTATTTATGTTTACATCAGGAGGGATGACATCAAACGTCTAGAAAGCCGTACTTGACCTGTCTATATATACCTGAGGAAAAAGTGTAATGATTGACAAAGCAAACGAAAACAAATGAAGGCCTACAAAATACAGCTTTGTCATAAATGGATATACAAAGCTATAGGCACAACAGATAACGGCAAATTTACGTTAAGAGGGACACTTATGCTGTCTCGGGAGGGGCATATGTGTTCACTTGGAAGGTTCACATTTTAGTCGCTGGAGGGGCGCTTTCCTTGGTTTTGGAGAAAGTGAGAGGGGGCACCAGCCCCTTGCCTCCCTGCCTCGCTGATGGTGGAGAAAGCTATATATTGATAGAATGAATTAATCATAATCAACCGTGCGAAGAAGACAAAAATGTCCAAATCAGACTAAAAACTGAGGTTTTAAAGAGTGAATCGAGCCAAGTTCAGAATGATGTGGACAACCCCCCCCCCCCCCCGCGCCATCTCATAACCCTCTTAACAAGATGTTTATGACAAAAAGTTACAAAATATCCATAAAACGAGTTTCATTTATTAAGATTGGAATAGATTAGCGGCATATTATATAAAATATCACATCTTTCCCTGCCTGCCCACCCCCCCCCCCCCCCCCAACTGAAAAACTACTGATAGCTCATGCTTGCTCCTTCGTGGAGCACAGGTGCACATGCATAATCATGTCAAAATTTAGGAATCGGACGCGAAACGTGCACTATTTGAGGTCACCAAGCCAAAGGGTAATTCACAAACTAGCTGACGTGTTATTCAGCGAGGAAACAGGTATACAGGGGAAACTCGATATGACGAGGCCGTCGGGACCGAAGGATTTCTTCATTATAGCCGTTATCTCGTTCACCGGCGTAAATCCAGTTCAAGGAGTGGGGTTATATAATCGAAATATTGAGGGGAAATTTCGAAAGTTTGAGGGCACCGATAAGGGCTATTTCTGAAAATAGGGGCACCTACAACATTGTCATATGTACCCTACATTGTGATTACATTTATAGGGATTTCAATTATGTTTCTCTCTTACATGTTCTAATATAATTTACTAAAGCATCACAGTTTGCAGTTGAGTTTGATGACATTGACCTACATATTAATGTGCGAGAAAGCGAAGCGAGCGAGCAATTTTAAAGATATGTAAGGCTGCATGGTGATCAATAACATCTTATAAAGAGGAAAAACCAGTTCTGAAAGTTCCCAGTTCTGACAGTCTCGGCATGAGAGAATGAAAAGACCTCTAATAAGGAGCATAACTATATTAATGTGAGCGAGCCTTGTGGAAAATTAAAGTAAAGTTGCTCTAAATCTCTATAAATTAGGGGCACAAATTATGGAGGAAGAAAAAAGGGGCCCTTGTCAGAAAAGAAAAGGAGCAGGAATGTGCCATATTAAAAAGAGCAATTATCAGAGGATGAAACATGTGGTATTCATCGCACATGAATATTGGCACTTTATACCAGAGGTGAAAAGGAGAATGGAAAAGGGGCGTTTTTTTATAAAGGAAGAGGGGCTCATATCAGTAGGAAAAAGTGTACTTCTTAGAAAGAAAAGGAGCCCGTGTCAAAATGAATTAGGGAAACCTATCAGAGGTGGACAGGGGCACTAATCAGAGATGACAACCCTGATAGCAGAAAGTGTTAAAAAATGACGTGATATTTACGTCGTGGTTTTCGTCTTTTTTACGTCCTGTAATTACGTCAATAAGACGACAACTTGCACCAACGCAAGACGTCAAGAGGACGTCTTATTTTGACGTCATCTCTACGTCTTCATTCCTCTTCCCTGATAGCAGAAAGTGTTAAAAATGACGTGATATTTACGTCGCGGTTTTCGTCTTTTTTACGTCCTGTAATTACGTCAATAAGACGACAACTTGCACCAACGCAAGACGTCAAGAGGACGTCTTATTTTGACGTCATCTCTACGTCTTCATTCCTCTTCCCTGATAGCAGAAAGTGTTAAAAATGACGTGATATTTACGTCGCGGTTTTCGTCTTTTTTACGTCCTGTAATTACGTCAATAAGACGACAACTTGCACCAACGCAAGATGTCAAGAGGACGTCTTATTTTGACGTCATCTCTACGTCTTGTACACTGTAAAAACTAAAGTGCTACTTTTAGGGGCATGCATAGTGACTGCACCTGAAATGCTGTTTATAGCACTTGTAGTGTGCTAATTTACCAGCAAAAAAAATGTGACCGTCTCGAGCCTCGAACCAGGTTCCGCTGATTGAGAGGCGCTGACGTTACCGATGGACTAACGAATGCTTCTTGCAATCCAGTTTAGTCATGGGAGTCAAGTAGATAACATGAACTATGTGGTGTCGTAAATTCAGTATGTAACAATATGATCTGCTCTAAATCGTACAATGTGAGTTAGTCTAGCGGTAATGCCAGCAATTCTCGATCAGCGGACCCTGGTTCGAAGCTCGCCCAAATCATTTTTTTAATGAATGTTTAGCAGTTTAAGGAGCCGGTCCAGCTCCCGTGAAAATGCTGAAATAGCACACTGTGTGCATTCAATAGCACTCTGAGTACAGTCCCTATGCATGCCCTCAAAAAGTGCTATATACAGCACTTCAGTTTTTACAGTGTACAGATGACGTCAAAATAAGACGTCCTCTTGACGTCTTGCGTTGGTGCAAGTTGTCGACTTATTGACGTAATTACAGGACGTAAAAAAAGACGAAAACCACGATGTAAATATCACGTAATTTTTACCACTTTCTGCTATCAGGGTTATAGAAGGGGAATGGCACTTCCAATTAAGGAAAAGGGACAGTTGGGACAGAAAGAAGGGCCACCTCTCAGATTTTAATAGGCCTCTGGCAATTATCAGTGGTAATAAAATAAAATTGTAAGAATGTGGAAAGGGCAGGAATATTAAAGAAAGGTGTCAATTATCTGAAGTAAACGGTTTTCTATTCACTCACTTCTACAATCGGGAGCAAAACTAATGAAAACCCTATAGGCTTGACAAAGAGTCGAGAAATTCAGAAAGGCGACCTGAAGTTGAGATTTCTTTCAAAAGTTGAATCTTTGCAAATGCTGTTTTATACACTTTATCCTATATTGGGGGGGGGGGGGGGGGGGGGCAATATTCAGCAGGAGTCAACTTACATTATAAAGCGAGCAAAGCATCTTTATTTTTTCAAACTTTTTGAACCCTTTAAGCTATTCAAGAACTATAATGGGGCGCGAAATTACGAGATACTGAAAGAAAATAACTATGCGAGGGAGCAAAGCGATGGAAAATTTTCGCATTTCAAACCTTTCAAAACTAGATTTCTAGTGCATTAACACAATGCGCCCCCTCCAAGTGCTGCCCGGGGCACGTGCCCCCTGCCCCCCAGGTACACCACTGAGCGAAGCGACCGAGCGGGGGAGGGTGTGCCAGAGACTTTTTAAAAATCTGTCTATAAATCTTGTATTTTAGAGCATCCCAAAATGGTTTTTAATGAAAAGAAGGAATGCACGGATCTACGCCAATGGACGGAACCCCTTAATGGAGAATAACAATGCGAGCGAACGAACTTTCTTCGATATTTTCGCATTGAAATTATGGCATTTCTTATTTCCTCACTTCTAAACATTAAAGAGTGTGATGGTATTTCAAGATCAAACATCATGAGTTTCGATAATTATTAGTTTTAAGTCAATGTATCATAACTCTTATTTATTTTATCCAAAAATATTTGGAGGGGGTGATAATACAGGCCATCCCACACCTCATTCTTTTGTTGTTGATAATGCAATACATACCCCCACCCATGCAATATGAAACCCCCACCCACGCCCCCCCCCCCCCCCCCGGATCGACACCGATGCACCCCACAGCGCCTGATTTTAAATACTAATAACATTTCTCTAAAGAGTTGATGCGTCATTCTGAATCCTGAAAGAAGACTCATGATCTTGCAGAAGATGCATTAGATAGACTGTCATTTTGGAGAATGCTGTACAGTCCCTAGAAGTCTCCTCGTGTCCTCAGCATGACGTGAAAATATCTGAGCTTGTTTTTTACACTTTGTTTATAATACCATGTTTTATTAGGCCTACATTAACAGTGCATTAAAGAGGCGGGGATGTCATGCCCATTTGTACCAATGGAAAAACATGTTAGTAATGGACATGGATGAGAAAATATCGGGACATTCAAATCATTATCTTTAGCATTTTAATTGCATTTTAAGGAGGAATTCTTTTATATTAAATTTATAAATTTTATCAATATCTGTATCTGTATTGTTGATGATAATCCAAAATTATGGATTTTAATTCAAGAAATTGCTTTGATTTGATTTTATTTGATAACTGATTGATATAGAAATTATTTCTTCCTTGAAAAGTGGCGGTGTATTTGTACAGGCCATCCCCCCGAAAATGCACATAAGTTCTGCTGCCGCCGCCGCTTATATACTCCTTTAAAAGCTATGAAGGCTGGGGCGTGGCTAGAGGGGTGTGGGGTGTGGGGGTGTCATCCGCCCCCCCCCCCCCACACAAACACACTTAAAATTGCTGTCGGCAAATGCGCCACCTCTGTCGGCAAAAAAAAAGAAGGGGAAAAAGGGAGAGGGAAGAGGAAAGGAAAAAGGAAAAAAGAGAATGAAGAAGAAAAAAGAAAAGCAAAACGAAAAGGAAGAAAAGGAAGGAAAAACTTAGAAAAACTTAGATATTGAAAAAATCATATTCGGGAAAAAGCCGTCCCCCTTCGGCAAAGTTCCGATATTCGGGCAACCGGTGCCGGAATACCCACTTAATTATTTGGGCAGCGAGGTTCCCAGTTAATTATGTAACTTCTTTATGTAACTTCTGTACATTTTCTCTACGAAAACTTTAAAAATGTGATCGCTAACTGCTGTACATTTTCACTACAAAAAGTTTTTTTTTTAATTTAGAAATTGAAAAATTGTTATTCGGGCAATAGGCGTCAGCCCCTCCTTGCAAAAATTGGCCTGTATGATCAAGATTTCTGTGATTTTCTTTTATGATTATTTGTGGGGGGATTAGGGTGCAGCATTTTTGTCGGCAAATTTGGGTGTCGCACCCCCCCCCCCCCCCATTCAGGATATTCTAGCGACGCCCCTGTATGAAGGCATTAATAATATGTTATTTCTCGATCTGAACTAGAAATGTGCATTGCTGGGGCCGCGCAATGCTAAATGTATCCCCCGGCACTGGCAGCGATTTGAAGGAGGGACAAAGACCCTCCCCCATCCCCTCCCTCAAACAAAAGGATGGTGTAGAAATTAGATGTGTAGGTTTCACTAAGACACATCTTCATATAAAATTTGAAAGAAATGTGTTGAGAGATATACCAAGATACATCTCCATACAAAATTTGAAAGAAATCCATCAAGAAATGTGGCCTGCAGAGTGCACTCACGCCATGCCCTGAAGTATGACCTTTGACCCTATAAAAGACGGAACACTGGTGGCAGCATCACCAAAAACTATATGTTTTTAGATTACACCAAGAGACACCTTCATGCAAAATTTGAACGAAATCCGTCAAGAAATGCAGAAGTAAGAGTGCACAAAAGGGACAAATGAGCCTTGACCCTATAAAGGACGGAACAATGAGGGCAGCATCACCAAACAGTAAAGATGTGTAGATTATACCAAGATACATCTCCATACAAAATTTGAAAGAAATCCATCAAGAAATGTGGCCTGCAGAGTGAACTCACGCCATCCCTTGAAGTATGACCTTTGACCCTATAAAAGACGGGACACTGGTGGCAGCATCACCAAAAACTACAGGTTTTTAGATTACACCAAGGGACACCTTCATGCAAAATTTGAACGAAATCCGTCAAGAAATGCAGAAGTAAGAGTGCAAGAAATGGAAAAATTACCTTTGACCCTATAAAGGACGGAACAATGAGGGCAGCATCACCAAAATTAAATATGTGTAGATTATACCAAGATACATCTCCATACAAAATTTGAATGAAATCCGTCAAGAAATGCAGAAGTAAGAGTGCACAAAAGGGACAAATGAGCTTTGACCCTACAAAGGACGGAACAATGAGGGCAGCATCACCAAACAGTAAAGATGTGTAGATTATACCAAGATACATCTCCATACAAAATTTGAAAGAAATCCATCAAGAAATGTGGCCTGCAGAGTGAACTCACGCCATCCCTTGAAGTATGACCTTTGACCCTATAAAAGACGGGACACTGGTGGCAGCATCACCAAAAACTACAGGTTTTTAGATTACACCAAGGGACACCTTCATGCAAAATTTGAACGAAATCCGTCAAGAAATGCAGAAGTAAGAGTGCAAGAAATGGAAAAATGACCTTTGACCCTATAAAGGACGGAACAATGAGGGCAGCATCACGAAAAATTAAACATGTGTAGATTATACCAAGATACATCTCCATACAAAATTTGAACAAAATCCATTGAGAAATGTGGCCTGCAGAGTGCACTCACGACATGTCCTGAAGTATGACCTTTGACCCTATAAAAGACGGGACACTGGTGGCAGCATCACCAAACACTATATGTTTTTAGATTACACCAAGAGACACCTTCATGCAAAATTTGAACGAAATCCGTCAAGAAATGCAGAAGTAAGAGTGCACAAAAGGGACAAATGAGCTTTGACCCTATAAAGGACAGAACAATGAGGGCAGCATCACCAAACAGTAAAGATGTGTAGATTATACCAAGATACATCTCCATACAAAATTTGAAAGAAATCCATCAAGAAATGTGGCCTGCAGAGTGAACTCACGCCATCCCTTGAAGTATGACCTTTGACCCTATAAAAGACGGGACACTGGTGGCAGCATCACCAAAAACTACAGGTTTTTAGATTACACCAAGGGACACCTTCATGCAAAATTTGAACGAAATCCGTCAAGAAATGCAGAAGTAAGAGTGCAAGAAATGGAAAAATGACCTTTGACCCTATAAAGGACGGAACAATGAGGGCAGCATCACGAAAAATTAAACATGTGTAGATTATACCAAGATACATCTCCATACAAAATTTGAACAAAATCCATTGAGAAATGTGGCCTGCAGAGTGCACTCACGACATGTCCTGAAGTATGACCTTTGACCCTATAAAAGACGGGACACTGGTGGCAGCATCACCAAAAACTATAGGTTTTTAGATTACACCAAGAGACACCTTCATGCAAAATTTGAACGAAATCCGTCAAGAAATGCAGAAGTAAGAGTGCACAAAAGGGACAAATGAGCTTTGACCCTATAAAGGACAGAACAATGAGGGCAGCATCACCAAACAGTAAAGATGTGTAGATTATACCAAGATACATCTCCATACAAAATTTGAAAGAAATCCATCAAGAAATGTGGCCTGCAGAGTGAACTCACGCCATCCCTTGAAGTATGACCTTTGACCCTATAAAAGACGGGACACTGGTGGCAGCATCACCAAAAACTACAGGTTTTTAGATTACACCAAGGGACACCTTCATGTAAAAATTTGAACGAAATCCGTCAAGAAATGCAGAAGTAAGAGTGCAAGAAATGGAAAAATTACCTTTGACCCTATAAAGGACGGAACAATGAGGGCAGCATCACCAAAAATTAAATATGTGTAGATTATACCAAGATACATCTCCATACAAAATTTGAATGAAATCCGTCAAGAAATGCAGAAGTAAGAGTGCACAAAAGGGACAAATGAGCTTTGACCCTACAAAGGACGGAACAATGAGGGCAGCATCATCAAACAGTAAAGATGTGTAGATTATACCAAGATACATCTCCATACAAAATTTGAAAGAAATCCATCAAGAAATGTGGCCTGCAGAGTGAACTCACGCCATCCCTTGAAGTATGACCTTTGACCCTATAAAAGACGGGACACTGGTGGCAGCATCACCAAAAACTACAGGTTTTTAGATTACACCAAGGGACACCTTCATGCAAAATTTGAACGAAATCCGTCAAGAAATGCAGAAGTAAGAGTGCAAGAAATGGAAAAATGACCTTTGACCCTATAAAGGACGGAACAATGAGGGCAGCATCACGAAAAATTAAACATGTGTAGATTATACCAAGATACATCTCCATACAAAATTTGAACAAAATCCATTGAGAAATGTGGCCTGCAGAGTGCACTCACGACATGTCCTGAAGTATGACCTTTGACCCTATAAAAGACGGGCCACTGGTGGCAGCATCACCAAACACTATAGGTTTTTAAATTACACCAAGAGACACCTTCATGTAAAATTTGAACAAAATCCGTTGAGAAATGTGACCGCCAGAGCGCACACAAGAGTACACACAAGACATCTATCAAAATATGACCTTTGACCCTATAAAAGACGGAACACTGGGGGCAGCATCACCAAAATCTATAGGGTTCCAGATTTTACCAAGAGACACCTTCATACAAAATTTGAACAAAATCCGTTGAGAAATGTGACCGCTAGAGCGCACACAAACTTTCCCCAAAAATATGGCCTTTTACCCTATAAAAGACGGAACACTGGGGGCAGCATCACCAGAAACTATAGGGGTCCAGATTTTACCAAGATACACGTCCATAGGAAGTCTGAAAGAAATTCGTCGAGAAATGTGACCGCTAGAGCGCACACAAGAATGTGACGCGGCGGCGGCGGCGAAACGCTGCTGAATCCAAAGTATCCTCCGGCATACTGCCGGGGGATACAATAAGATATCGGATCATGCGTTAAAAGCATGCGTTAAAAGCATTATTTTCAGACGCGAAGTTACCTACTAATCCGCCACACTTCAATCAGACAGGTCGCATCGCTAGCTTTATTAAGCTCAGAATACTAGTAATATATATTTGGTCATGGAACTTGTCCCTTCTTGTGAATGCCTGGTACTGTGTGTTGCTCTTTAATGTTCTATGTTGGCTTTTCTTGAGTATACTTCAATTGCAATTACCAATTACGTTATACTCTCTTGAGAACTCTTTCGTTTTTGGGTTTTTTTTTTCTCGCTTCATGAAAATTAACAAAGATTAATATTCCCCCCTTGTTTTTCTAACATATGCTTTACAATAATGTTCAATTTCGGGGGTCCACAGTTTACAAGCTTTGCTTTTCAAGTGGACTCCTCCATTTCCAATACTTTGTTCGTGTTATTTATTTGTGTTTACTTTGTTCAATGAAAATGTACTTTCAATGCCTTATTCAATATCACTGATTTTATAGTCACACAAGATTTTATTCTTTTGAATTGTACATGGATATTACAATTATTGTATTATTTACTGAATATTGATTTGTATTGATTTGTATTGTTGTTGGAAATGGAAATAAACTAAACTGAAACTGAAACTGAAACTTCCGCATTGCATACATGTAGCGCTAGTGGCGCTGTACTGTCAAAAAAGCGCATACCCATGGTATGGAAAAAGGTATGAAAAAAAAAGATTACCAATCTTTTTCTTTGTTTTAGAGGCAGGAGATTTAGCTCGTTATAGCCGATATCTCGTTATAGCCGACCTCGCTATAAAAGTATAAAGCTTCGTGCCGCCATAGAATTAATACACGCAAGTAAATTTGGGACCGTGACAATACTCTCGTTATAACCGACCTCATTATGTCGAGTTTTTCTGTACTTAACAAAATGGGGTTCACGATTAGGTTTTGTATAATAATATGCGACAGTGTTTGTAAGGTCAGTACATAGGCTTAGGAACCGGGGGGGGGGGGGGGGGGGGCTCAGATATCATTGAGCCCCCCCCCCCCCCAAAAAAAGTATTTGGTGGGGCTTAGATATCATTGAGCCCTTAGGGGCTTAGATACCATTGAGCCCCCAATATTTTAAGTGGGGCTCAGATATCATTAACCCCCTCCTCCCCAATCATTATATTCTAGGCATGAAACTCATGTATACCTATCATTTACAGACTTCCCATTCATTTTATAAATATTTATTTGGGGGGGGGGGGGGCTCAGACATCGGATCTCGCATATCATTGACCCCCCAAAAAATATATTTGGTGGATCTCGGATATCATTGAGACCCCCAAATATTTTGGCGGGACTCTGATATCATTGAGCACCCCCCCCCTCCCCATATTTTGGTGGGGCTCAGATATCTTTGAGCCCCCCCCCCCAATATTTTGGTGGGGCTCAGATATCATCAGACCCCCAATTGTTTTTGGTGGGGCTCGGATAACATCACGGAGCCCCCCGATATTTTTGTGGGGCTCGGATATCATTGAGCCCTCACTATTTGTGTTGGATCTCGGATATCATTGAGCCCCCCCCCCCCAATATTTTTGCGGGCTTATAGATATCATTGAGCCCCCCCCCCCCCAACAAAAATTTTTTTTTGGTGGGGCTTAGATATCATTGAGCCCTTAGGGGCTCAGATACCATTGAAACCCCAATATTTTAAGTGGGGCTCAGATATCATTGAGCCGCCCCCAATACTTATTGCGGGGCTCGGATATCATTAACCCCCCTCCTCCCCAATCATTATATTCTAGGCATGAAACTCATGCATACCTATCATCTACAGACTTACCATTCAAATATAAACATTTTATAAATATTTATTTGGGAGAGGGGGGGGGGGGGGCTCACACATCGGATCTCGTATATCTTTGACCCCCCCCCCCCCCCAAAAAAATATATATATTTGGTGGATCTCGGATATCATTGAGACCCCCAAATATTTTGGCGGGACTCTGATATCATTGAGCACCCCCCCCCCCCCCCTCCCCATATTTTGGTGGGGCTCAGATATCTTTGAGCCCCCCCCCCCCGCAATAGTTTTGGTGAGGCTCAGATATCATCAGCCCCCCAATTGTTTTTGGTGGGGCTCGGATAACATCACGGAGCCCCCCCCCCCCCCCGATATTTTTGTGGGGCTCGGATATCATTGAGCCCTCACTATTTGTGTTGGATCTCGGATATCATTGAGCCCCCCCCCCCCCCCCAATATTTTGTTCGGGCTCGGATAGGCTAGCTACCATTGACCCCGCCCTCCCCAAATATATTTGCACACTTATGTTCTGGGCTTGAAGCTTCATGCGTTTCTATAATCTACAGATCGACTTAGTATTCAAATTATTATTAAAACTATGCGCTCGCATGATTTTATTGCCTATTGGGTATATAATTTAGACCCAAAAGGCAAAAAATACTGTGTTTCCAGGTAACTGCCCCCCCCCCCCCTCTCCCTAGTGGTGGTCTAAAAATGGGGGTAGAGCAAAGAGAGAAGAAAAAGGAAGGCTTAACAATTTACGCAAAAAGAGACTCTAAAAAGGCGCCAAAACAGCCAAAAAATGACGTTTTGGACTGTCTAAAATGGTGACAACTGGGGGGGGGGGGGGGGGGGGGGGGCAGTCGGGGAAAAAAAATCTTCAAACGGCGGGTCAAAAAACAAATGATGATTATTCCTGCATAATATAGATTCCTGAAAATCTTCCTAAGCCTATGCACCGTGTGCCGCAGCTAGCATCGTCAGTTTGATGAGCAAGCAATATTCATTCACGAGCCATTCCACGACTAATGATTGACAGTGTGAAGTTATTCAGCTTGTATTTCATTCCCCGTTATATTTTTCCGGTGAGGTGGGTGTGTACTATTTTCTTCTTTTCGTGATTATATTTCAGGAATATATTTTGCGAACCGTTTGAAGTGTGAAAATCCACATTTTTATACTGTTTTTAGAAGGAGTGAAATCTCTCATATCGGTGCTTACTATATTGCGTGAAAATCTGGAAATCTGAGCATTCATTATACATTATTTGCATACGCTCGGGAAGGCATAAATGTTCTCATGAGACATTATGCTCACTGTAAATGAGACCGTGTCATATTCGAAGATGGAAGATGAAATCTAAGAAGCAATTCTAACTGTATGAACATCTTTATATTGTGCATATATGCTTACCATGTTCTCTTGTTGTATGTAATTTCAATAATTATGTTTAATTGTATATCATCGCACGAAAACGGCCTTTCAGATGCGTATAGGGCTTAAAGATCTATTCATATTCCTACATTTCAAGAACATTAATTTAATTGTATATTATCGCACGAGAACGGCCTTTAGATGCGTATATAGATCTATTCATATTCCTACATTTCAAGAACATGTATATTATGGTACGAAAACGGTCTTTCAGAATAGATCAATTCATATTCCTGCATTAAATTTTCAACAACATTTGATTGCATATTATCGTACAAAACGGTCTTTCATTATGCATATATAGATCTATTCATATTCCTCCAATTCATAATTATAATATAATATAATGAGACTTCGTAGGTAGAGTGTATAGCCACGGAAGCAATTCTGCTGTTGTTTCCAGGGGCGGATACAGGATTTTCAAGGGGGGGGGGGCATTTCAGAAAGGGGGCGCACACTGAGGAACCCTCCGTTTGACGAAGCCAAACGGCCATCTAGGGGGTCCGGGGCCATACTTTGTCAGACAAAACGGGGGGGGGGGGCATGCCCCTTGCGCCCCTCTGGATCCGCGTCTGGTTTCCCCACTTTTTCTGTAATATTTGAGTTCTGTTTGCATTTGTATCTTCTATTCATTGACCGGCCTAACGCGTCGATCAGTTATCATAATATAGAGGGAGCGGGGGCTATTTTAAAAGTGATGAGAAGACAGTATACACTGTAGTATGTCACTCTTGGGCAACTGCCCCAAATGTACCAGACCTTTCAAGTCGTTTAGTTACTCTACACCTTTGAATTAGCGAAGATCGGGTGTACTGCTGAGGCATTGAGAAGTTATCAGTCAGACTGATCTTAACCAGGAAATGGTGATATGTATGGATTTTGTGTACAGAACAAATGGAAAACTAAATTTTCTTCTTTTCATTTACTAAATCAGTTATCATTCCCCAATCACGTTTAATTTTCATCCTTGTTTATCGGAATGATGTTGTTCCAACCGCCCCATATTGTTCTGCAATTTATAAACCGATATGAATGTTTGCAGATAGGTAGTTTGCCCTGGCGTAGTTGTCCTGGGGGTAATTGTATTTGGATCGTTATCCAAGGGGGTAGTTTTGAGGAGTGATAGTCCAGGAAGGTGCCATACTGGTTCAAAAAAGAAAAAGTGAGATAGCACACAAATCTTTTTTTTTCTTCCAAATATACCATCACGCCCTTAAATTCTCACAAATCCTTATCCAATGTCAATATTGTGTGTATGACAGATGACAGATGTCCTATATCGATCACTGATCAATGATTGTTCCAATAGTAGCGTAGCGTGTGCTCAGTAATTTAGGGGGCACCGATCTTTCTGGACTGTGGATAAAATGTAAATTCAAAATGTCACCGATTATGGGGAGGGCATTGGAGGGGGGGGGGGGGGGTATCTATCATTTTCCTTTTCTGCTTTCCCTACCACTCTCTCTTTCAATCTTTTTCTCCTTTTCTGTTAATTTCTTTATTCCGTCATAATTATGATGGAGGCACTCCTGTAGCTACACCACCGATTGCTGAATTCCTATCTTCAGACCCACCGCTAGATTTTAAAAATAACTTGAAAATAATATACAAATAAACCTAAAACCCCAATGCAACCCATATTGTCTTATATCTTTGAGGCCCAGAACAAATTGAAGGATTGCAGCTTAAAATGCTGAATAAATTATACCCAAGACGCAGCGCAGCCTGTATTGCCACATTTTTGGAATCAGCGCAAAATTTCACATATAGGGATACGCTTTTCAATTAGCCTAATTATTTAAAACTTCCCCACCAGTATCAGAATTTTGGTAGTTCAACGGCAAACTTCGCCACTCACTAATTTCAATTTTCTTATAGGAATCATGCAAAGTGATCAATGAACATGTTGGTCAAAATGGCAAAAATGACCGAAATGGTAAAACAGTTTAAATACATACAATGAATTCATTGTTCCGGAATCAACACTCTTTTTCGCATGGACTTTGGGGGTCAAAACCTACACTTTGTGAGAAGGTTCAATAATTTTAATTTAAATCAGCCTAAAGTTCACCTAGGATAAACTTTTCAAGCAACCCTACCAACAATGCTGATTCCCTGAAAATCACAACGTTAAAGCACATCATTTTCTTGTCATATTTAGAAATGGTTTTGCCAAACCACAAATCGATTGCATCAGTTTTGATGAGAGTATGTTTGCGCTTGCCATGTCGAACAAATAGCATTTCATATTATCCTCTCTTCAATTCACAAGCTAACCTCGTGAAACACAATGACGGTCGTCCCATGCATGGAATAAAAGACACAGTATAATGACTTACGGTAAACCAGCATATCCCCGCGGGTGAACTACTCCGAACAAACACACTCTATATTGTCATAAATCGCAACGACCGCATAGAACAGCATTGTAGTTGAAAGAGTATGAAAGACATCTTTCACCCATGTTCCACAAAATGTCTGACTTTTTAAAAACTCAGCACAGACAAATCTTCAAACACAATCATGCATGCGTTTTTGATTTTCTTTCTCTATGGTCTTTGTCTTTGATTTGCAATGCTTTGCGATCTTGCAATCCTTCTGGTTCGCACTGGTTCTTTAGCATGCAAACCTTGTTAAAATTCACACAGACTGTCTTCTTTGCAAAATGTTTCCTATTTGAAAACGGTTTTACAAAGCAAAATCCTGAAGCATGGGTGAAGAAAATCTCATTAACACAAATGTGAAGAAGAAAATCATCCACAGTGAGAATTGGAGCTCTCAGGTAATTTCACAAAGGCATCTCTTTAACATCATATGCCTACATCATGCTCATTGTGTACGTTTACAATAAAGTGAACCAACTAGATTTTTGCACAAAAAATTGAAGACAATGGTGTACAGTGATGCATGACCCTGGAAACCTAAACAAGATACTATTGGGAAGAATATTAATTACTCCTTCATATGGTATGAATTTCATTGTCGGTAGACATATAGTTCATTTACAGGAATTTTTCAAATTTGTGTTTCCTTTTTTTGTTGTTGAAACGCCCAGTATATATAGCTATGGCTATAGCTCTAACTCTCGCTATATCAATACCTGCAACTACATGTATAAGCCCTATAGCTTGTTACTGTGATATGACACTTTTAGCGGAATGAATTAACGTCCAGTCATTTCGTGGAAGGGTGGAGGAGGAAATGGGGGTCGGAAGCGGAATGATTCGAATGGGGAGATCTTCTTCTGATTATCATTCCCCTTTGTCTCTTTTCTCTCTCGTTCGCTCTCTTACTGTTCTTCGTATTTGCTGTTCGGTTGGCGGGGTGGGCGGGGGGGGGGGGGGTCCCCTTGGCTAAGCCACATCACTGCAAGGTAGTTGATATACACTTTTAGGTGCCAATCATCCTACTTTTCATTTTCTTCATTGGTCTCTTTAACAGTAAAGAATCGTCCCAGAGAGCATCAGGATGGATCTTAATCAAATCCTTGAGATCATCAAGGAAAAGAACCTGCTAGCTATTCGCTTCGAGCAAACTGACACTAACGGGATTGCCAGGTCTAAGCTCGTTCCGGCCAAAAATTTCAAGGAAAAGGCAACGAAAGGACTCAATTTCATTCTCTGTCATCTGTCCTTTGATGTCCAGCTAAATCCTGCACCAAACACGGGATATGCAGAGGAGATAGGCTATGGTGATGCTTTGATGTTTCCCATTTTCGAAACATTTCAAGTACTACCCTGGTTGGAGCGCACAGGTAATTTAATAATTGTTTGCCTTCCCCAGAGGTGTATCTAGAAATTGTTAAAAGGGAGGGTGCGTAGAACGTACCTAGGCAGCCACACATGCCGTCTGACAATTTAAAGTGATCTTTTATCTTGAGGTTCAAATAGGCCATACGCCATGCCGGATACGCCTTTGACAGCTTCACTTAATCTTAACCATATCTCATACAACCCCGTAAACTAGCCATTGATTTGATGATACGTTTTCCCCTAATACTCCTATAATTATACTTCTTTAAGCCCCATATGGGGACATCTTCTCATT
Organism: Heliocidaris erythrogramma; assembly: GCA_025617745.1. Taxonomy (NCBI): domain Eukaryota; kingdom Metazoa; phylum Echinodermata; class Echinoidea; order Camarodonta; family Echinometridae; genus Heliocidaris; species Heliocidaris erythrogramma. The sequence continues at coordinate 47,743,858 of CM046853.1, forward strand.
GGATTCATTCTCTTGTTCATTTTGCGTAATAAAGATTTGATAACTTACACCAAACAACTAAATCTCTCTGTTCCTCCACTTAAAAAAGTAAAAAAAGGTAATCTATATGGAACCCTACTTCTACCCCTCTTTGTAGGTGGGTGTGTGTGTATGTATGTTACTATGTGACTCTGTGATTTGTTTGTCATCCCCGTATGTGCCCCTTCCCTGTTCAACACGTTTGGCTACCCCAGTGGATATAATGCAATATGATATGAAATGGTAACAAGCTTTCTGGTAAAGAACTTGATGGCATATAGTCCTTACGAGCCTGTATCTGTCAATCAAACTCTGTATACCTGGAATTATTTCGATTTGGAGTGAGTGAACATGACATCAACCTTTGTCAATCGTTTATATGCAGGTCGAATCCTGATCGAACCAACTTGGAAGGGCAGTCCAGTGGAAGGTCATCCAAGAGTTGTGGCCCGCAGGCAAATGGAGAAACTGAAGGAGCTTGGGATATCTATCTTCTCAGCTCATGAGCATGAATTCTACGTGGTGGATAAAGAAACCAAGAAGCCCATCAATGATGATAAGAACGTACATTCTGCCATTCGAGATATTCCAATCCATAAACTTCTCAACCAATTCATGGAGTATCTGCCTCAGGTTGGTGTAGATCTTGAGCTGGTGGAGAACGAGTACGGACCTGGTCAGCTCGAAATTTCTTACAAACCAGCCTTTGGAATACGCGCTGCTGATAAAGCCCACACCTACAAAACGTCTATCAAAGAGATAGCACTTCTCAACGGCTATATAGCATCTTTCATGTCAAAGCCCTATCCCAACCAATCTCTTTCTTCAAGTCACTTTAACCATTCTCTTTGGGACGTAAACGAGAAGGTCCCTCTTCTGTACGATGCTAACGACCCCACGTCTCTCTCTGAAACTGGACAACATTGGATAGCAGGTATCCTAGCCCATGCTCCCGCTATCGAAATTCTCATGGCACCAACAGTCAACTGTCTAACCAGTGTCATACCACATGCATTCAGTCCAGTCAACGCTACCTGGGGATACGACAACCGTACCTGTGACATCCGTGTGAAAATCAACGGCCCAGAAGGAACTTACATTGAACATCGCGCCGGAGTCGCTGGTTGCAGCCCATACCTATCTCTTGCTGCAACAGTTGCTGCCGGTATTGATGGCATCGTCAATAAGCTCAAGCTCCCACCTGATGTCACTGGCGATGCCTGGGAAGAAACCAATATCCCACCGAAGACACCCACTCTTCCAACCAACATGGAAGAGGCCCTCAGTGCTTTGACCAATGATGAAACCATCTGTGATGCTTTAGGCAAAGATTTTATCAAGTGTTTCACAGCGCTGAAGATGTTTGAAGGTAAACAGGCGAGAGAAGCTGCAGCTAAAGGGGATAAAGATTGGGCCTTTAACTTCTTCTTTGAATATTTGTAAAGGTTGCACTACTTATATAGAGAAGGTTCAAAAAAGATTTTGGATCAAAGTGGAATTAAGCTAATTATCACCTTTCATGGATTATCCCGTCAAGGTATAGGCTATATCCCATGTCACTGTTAATACGGTACATTCATATTCTAATGTACTGACACTGTACTTATGGAATCAAAAAGAATATTACGAAAAAAAATTCCATGCAATAAAAATAAATGCTTCTATGACATGTTAGGCAGATGACACAGGAGATGCTTTTATGAAGTTTTTATCCTCTCATATCATTCAAAGCTAAGCAAAGAAAACTGATGTCGATTCGATCTTAGATACTAGATGCACTAAAACATCACCGTAGTATCTCTAAAGCTCTTCGAAAGTGTTTACCTTTTCTTGCAGAAGTGTGCTGCCATCCCGAGAAGAGATATTACTGTAAACATCATTATGTACTATTTAACTGAAAAAGGATAACAAATTAGGAAAAGAAGTTACCATTAAAATAAAGAGTTTTATAATTTCGTATGTTATAATAAATTGGGTGATCTGCTATGGTACATATTTACGCATTCCCCAATTGCCATTACTGTTCTCGTCAAATACTACCAACTGTAGAATATTATATGGTCAAACATGAATTGCTAAGCCCACATTTTGACCACGAACACTTGTCGACGCGACAAGAAGGTTTAATTTGTTTGTTTGTTTTTGTGTTTTACATTTATATGAAGTATAATTGTGTAAAGATTATTTTCGTATTGAGTTTCATTTAAAAATGTGTATGACTGTGATTGTTAATTTCACTTATATGTTTCTCCTAATTTAGAGAAAGCCTGTTGATATAATAGTTATGTAAATGTATTTAAGGGTACCATACTGCCTTCATATCATTATGTCTTGTTTTGTAGGAATGGACTGTAATGCACAAGTGCTGTTCATAAAGATCTTATGATTTGAAATGTGAAATTTTGATGGATGTAATAATTGAAGCTTACAGAAACACGATACATCATTCATGTAAAATTACGAATATTTCTATATTATTTAGTATTATGTATCTCATCTGTACCTAATTATTCACTGGTTTTTAAATGTATAATTCAACATTTTAAATGTTAACGTTACGCACAATGTTCATTTTTATGGGTGGTTCGTGAGTACAAGGTTTTTATATATTATAAATAAAAATATAAAAATATAAATAAAAGGCATAAACTAAACTAAACTAAACTTCTTGATCAAGTGTATGGCTTAAAATATGTTTCGATCATGTATACATTTTAAATTGAAGTCCATCTTCATATGATTTGCAAAAATTCGTTATAAAGAGGGCAGGGATGTTTTCATTGGTGACACGTCGTGTTTTCCGAAGGTTCATGGCTTTGGAGGTTCATGGCTCCGAAGGCTCGTAATGTGAAAAGAAATAAGTGAAAATACTGTAATGTCACCAGCCGTGGAGGGGTTTAACAGTTTTAGATTCATTATTTTCAGAAATACCACGGTTGTTGAGGAATCACCCACCATTCGATGTCGAAAATGCTTGTGAATGAAATCCACTTGAAATATCGCATCTTGCTTCTACGGCACGAATGCTACTGTGCCGCTTCTGCGGGGCTTCTGCTGCTCCAATGTCGCCGCACTTTGCACCAGTGATGCCGCACCCTTCGCAAATGATATGCGAGTTTTTTTAGTTTTTCAAATTGAAAAACAAACGAAAGAAAGCTACGGATACTTCGATCCAAGAAGAATTTGAAAACGTGAAACGTTTATACAAGAAAACTGTGAATAAGGCGCGTTCGGTCTAGTTTAATAATCTTCATAAAAATTTGCGTGACTTAAAAACGAAAGACCCCAAACAGTATTGGAATATTCTTAACGTGAAGAAAAAGGGGGAAATGATACCCCCCCCCCCCCATTTTAAAGAAAAAATATGCATTTTGACCATAAAGGACCCGCCCTTTTTTCGATTGTGCCCCCCCCCCCCTTTAGCATGAAAACCTTTTTGTTTTGTTTTGTGTTTTTAAATTTTTTTTGTTGCTTGTCAGAGAATTATGGCGGGAAACTGGACTCCAAACTTCCCCCCCCCCCCGAGCAAATTTTGGAGGTCTAGCGAATATAATTTTTATAATTATTTCCCCCTGCCTCTGGTATGATCTAGCCTGCAGGCTAGGCTAATCCAGGCCACAACATCTAAATACAATAAAATAAATAATATATATATATATATCACCTTTTTCTTTCTGTTATATTCATAAAATTACTATTGAGAGGTGAAAAGGGAAGAGGCTCGTTTTTAGAAATAAAATACAGGGAGCACGTATCAGAAAGAATGTGGACACTTATAAGATTTGAAAAGATGAACGTGTTATAATATAAACGATACTTATAGAAGGGGAAGGGCACTTCTTACTAAGGAAAAGGGACAGTTGTCAAGAAAGAAGGGCCACCTCTCAGATTTTAATAGGCCTCTGGCAATTATTAGTGGTAATAAAATAAAATTGTAAGAATGTGGAAAGGGCAGGAATATTAAAGAAAGGTGTCAATTATCTGAAGTAAACGGTTTTCTATTCACTCACTTCTACAATCGGGAGCAAAACTAATGAAAACCCTATAGGCTTGACAAAGAGTCGAGAAATTCAGAAAGGCGACCTGAAGTTGAGATTTCTTTCAAAAGTTGAATCTTTGCAAATGCTGTTTTATACACTTTATCCTATATTGGGGGGGGGGGCAATATTTAGTCAACTTACATTATAAAGCGAGCAAAGCATCTTTATTTTTTGAACCCTTTAAGCTATTCAAGAACTATAATGGGGCGCGAAATTACGAGATACTGAAAGAAAATAACTATGCGAGGGAGCAAAGCGACCGAGCTTTCGAAAATTTTCGCATTTCAAACCTTCAAAAACTAGATTTCTAGTGCATTTACCCTGCGGATTCGGGGGCGCATTGTGTTTTTGCGCCCCCTCGAAGTGCTGCCCCCCAGGTACGCCACTGAGCGAAGCGACCGAGCGGGGGAGGGTGTGCCAGAGACTTTTCAAAAATCTGTCTATATAAATCTTGTATTTTAGAGCATCCCAAAATGGTTTTTAATGAAAAGAAGGAATGCACGGATCTACGCCAATGGACGGAACCCCTTAATGGAGAATAACAATGCGAGCGAACGAACTTTCTTCGATATTTTCGCATTGAAATTATGACATTTCTTATTTCCTTACTTCTAATCATTAAAGAGTGTGATGGTATTTCAAGATCAAAGATCATGAGTTTTGATAATTATTAGTTTTAAGTTAATGTATCATAATTCTTATTTATTTTATCCAAAATATTTGGAGGGGGTGATAATACAGGCCATCCCACACCTCAATTTTTTTTTAATTTTTTAATTTTTTAATTTTTATTTATTTATTTTTTATTTTTTATTTTTTTATTATTTATTTTTTTTTTGGGGGGGGGGGGGGGGGGGGGGGGGGGGGGTAATGCAATGATTTGCTAACTGATTGATATAGAAATTATTTCTTCCTTGAAAAGTGGCGGTGTATTTGTACAGGCCATCCCCCCGCAAATGCACATAAGTTCTGCTGCCGCCGCCGCTTATATACTCCTTTAAAAGCTATGAAGGCTGGGTCGTGGCTAGAGGGGTGTGGGGTGTGGGGGTGCCACTCGCCCCCACACAAACACACTTAAAATTGCTGTCCCCCCCCCCCCCCCCCCCCGAAAATGCACATAAGTTCTGCTGCCGCCGCCGCTTATATACTCCTTTGAAAGCTATGAAGGCTGGGTCGTGGCTAGAGGGGTGTGGGGGTGCCACTCGCCCCCACACAAACACACTTAAAATTGCTGTCGGCAAATGCGCCACCTCTGTCGGAAAAAAAGAAGGGGAAAAAAGGGAGAGGGAAGAGGAAAGGAAAAAGGAGAAAAGAGAATGAAGGAAGGAAAAACTTAGAAAAACTTAGATATTGAAAAAATGATATTCGGGAAAAAGGCGTCCCCCTTCGGCAAAGTTCCGATATTCGGGCAACCGGTGCCGGAATACCCACATAATTATTTGGGCAGCGAGGTTCCCAGTTAATTATGTAACTTCTTTATGTAACTTCTGTACATTTTCTCTACGAAAACTTTAAAAATATGATCGCTTACTTCATGTTCGCAAAAAGTCAGAAATTGAAAATTTGATAGTCGGGCAAAAGACGCTCCCCCTTTGGCTATGGGCTGCACCCCCTACCCCGAGGATTTCCAAAGTTCCGATATTCGGGCTTATTTCATATTCGGACAGCGAGGAGAAAGAATATCCACATATTTGGGCAGCAATGTTCCGAGATAATTATGTAACTTTTGCATGTAACTGCTGTACATTTTCACTACAAAATTTTTTTTTTTTAAATTTAGAAATTAAAAAATTGTTATTCGGGCAATAGGCGTCAGCCCCTCTTCGCAAAAATTGGCCTGTATGATTTCTGTGATTTTCTTCTATGATTATTTGCGGGGGGATTAGGGTGCAGCATTATTTTCAGACGCGAAGCTACCTACTAATCCGTCACACTTCAATCAGACAGGTCGCATCGCTAGCTTTATTATGCTTAGAATACTAGTAGTATATATTTGGTCATGGAATTCGTGCGCTATCTCCTATCTCCTTGGTCTCTCACTCCATTCAACATGCAGCTTGTCCCTTCTTGTGAATGTCTGGTACTGAGTGTTGCTCTTTAATGTTCTACGTTGGCTTTTCTTGAGTATACTTCAATTGCAATTACCAATTATGTTATACTTTCTTGAGAACTCTTTCGGTTTTTTTTTTCTCGCTTCATGAAAATTCTCAACAAAAATTAATATTTTTCCCCCTTGTTTTTCTAACATATGCATTACAATAATGTTCAATTTCGGGGGTCCACAGTTTACAAGCTTTGCTTTTCAAGTGGACTCCTCCATTTCCAATGCTCTGTTCGTGTTATTTATTTGTGTTTACTTTGTTCAATGAAAATGTACTTTCAATGCCTTATTCAATGTCATTGATTTTATAGTCACACAAGAGTTTATTCTTTTGAATTGTACATGGATATTATAATTGTATTATTTACTGAATATTGATTTGTATTGATTTGTATTGTTGTTGGAAATGGAAATAAACTAAACTGAAACTGAAACTGAAACTTCCGCATTGAATACATGTAGCGCTAGTGGCGATGTACTGTCAAAAAGCGCATACCCATGGTATGAAAAAAGGTATGATAAAAAAAAAATGATTATCAATCTTTTTCTTTGTTTTAGAGGCAGGAGATTTAGCTCGTTATAGCCGATATCTCGTTATAGCCGACCTCGCTATAAAAGTATAAAGCTTCGTGCCTCCATAGAATTAATACACGCAAGTAAATTTGGGACCGTGACAATACTCTTGTTATAACCGACCTCATTATGTCGAGTTTTCCTGTACTTAACAAAATGGGGTTCACGGTTAGGTTTGTATAATAATGCGACAGTGCTTGTAAGGTCACTGTGTGCCGCAGCTAGCATCGTCAGTTTGATGAGCAAGCAATATTCATTCACGAGCCATTCCACGACTAATGATCGACAGTGTGAAGTTATTCAGCTTGTATTTCATTCCCCGTTATATTTTTCAGGTGAGGTGGGTGTGTACCATTTTCTTCTTTTCGTGATTATATTTCAGGAATATATTTTGCGAACCGTTTGAAGTGTGAAAATCCACATTTTTATACTGTTTTTAGAAGGAGTGAAATCTCTCATATCGGTGCTTACTATATTGCGTGAAAATTTGGAAATCCGAGCATTCATAATACATTATTTGCATACGCTCGGGAAGGCATAAATGTTCTCATGATACATTATGCTCTCTGTAAATGAGACCGTGTTATATTCGAAGATGGAAGATGAAATCTAAGAAGCAATTCTAACTGTATGAGCATCTTTATATTGTGCATATATGCTTACCATGTTCTCTTGCTGTATGAAATTTCTCTAATTATGTTTAATTGTATATCATCGCACGAAAACGGCCTTTCAGATGCGTAGGGCCTAAAGATCTATTCATATTCCTACATTTCAAGAACATTAATTTAATTGTATATTATCGCACGAGAACGGCCTTTAGATGCGTATATAGATCTATTCATATTCCTACATTTCAAGAACATGTATATTATGGTACGAAAACGGTCTTTCAGAATAGATCAATTCATATTCCTACATTAAATTTTCAAGAACATTTGATTGCATATTATCGTACAAAACGGCCTTCATTATGCATATATAGATTTATTCATATTCCTCCAATTGATAATTATAATATAATATAATGAGACTTCGTATGTAGAGTGTATAGCCACGGAAGCAATTCTGCTGTTGTTTCCAGGGGCGGATACAGGATTTTCAAGGGGGGGGGGCATTTCATAAAGGGGGCGCACACTGAGGAACCCTCCGTTTGACGAAGCCAAACGGCCATCTAGGGGGTCCGGGGGCATACTTTGTCAGACAAAACGGGGGGGGGGGCACACGCCCCTTGCGCCCCCCTCTGGATCCGCGCCTGGTTTCCCCACTTTTTCTGTAATATTTGAGTTCTGTTTGCATTTGTATCTTCTATTCATTGACCGGCCTAACGCGTCGATCAGTTATCATAATATAGAGGGAGCGGGGGCTATTTTAAAAGTGATGAGAAGACAGTATACACTGTAGTATGTCACTCTTGGGCAACTGCCTCCAAATATACCCCCTTGATCTTCACGCGTCAGGGTGCATTATCATGATTATAATAATTATTGGCTGTACAATTCTGAGCTAGAGGTCATTTTCGTGTTATATCTATTCAGATTTAGAAGGTAGGCCCATACAATTTTCGCCCGGGTGACTATTGAATTCATCTGTTACGAGGTATTATATTTAAATATAATAGCCAGAAAGTAGAGAGCATATTAGGAGTAAGGTCACTTTGTGGTTTTGTGATATTCTCCCCTTTCAAGTCGTTTAGTTACTCTACACCTTTGAATTAGCGAAGATCGGGTGTACTGCTGAGGCATTGAGAAGTTATCAGTCAGACTGATCTTAACCAGGAAATGGTGATATGTATGGATTTTGTGTACAGAACAAATGGAAAACTAAATTTTCTTCTTTTCATTTACTAAATCAGTTATCATTCCCCAATCACGTTTAATTTTCATCCTTGTTTATCGGAATGATGTTGTTCCAACCGCCCCATATTGTTCTGCAATTTATAACCGATATAAATATTTGCAGATAGTTAGTTTGCCTTGGCGTAGTTGTCCTGGGGGTAATTGTATTTGGATCGTTATCCAAGGGGGTAGTTTTGAGGAGTGATAGTCCAGGAGGGTGCCATACTGGTTCATAAAAGAAAAAGTGAGATTGCAAACAAATCTTTTTTTTTCTTTCCAAATATACCATCACGCCCTTAAATTCTCACAAATCCTTATCCAATGTCAATATTGTGTGTATGACAGATGGCATAGTTTGTGTGTCCTATATCGATCACTGATCAATGATTGTTCCAATAGTAGCGTAGCGTGTGCTCAGCAATTTAGGGGGCACCGATCTTACTGGATTGTGGATAACATGTAAATTCACGATGTCACCGATTATGGGGAGGGCATTGGAGGGGGGGGGGGATATCTATCATTTTCCTTTTCTACTTTCCCTACCACTCTCTCTTTCAATCTTGTTCTCCTTTTCTGTTAATTTCTTATCCTCCTACTGTAGCTACACCACCGATTGCTGAATTCCTATCTTCAGACCCACCACTAGATTTTAAAAATAACTTGAAAATAATATAGAAATAAACCTAAAACCCCAATGCAACCCATATTGTCTTATATCTTTGAGGCCCAGAACAAAATGACGGATTGCAGCTTAGAATGCTGAATAAATTATACCCAAGACGCAGCGCAGCCTGTATTGCCACATTTTTGGAATCAGCGCAAAATTTCACATAGGGATACGCTTTTCAATTAGCCTAATTATTTAAAACTTCCCCACCAGTATCAGAATTTTGGTAGTTCAACGGCAAACTTCGCCACTCACTAATTTCGATTTTCTTATAGGAATCATGCAAAGTGATCAATGAACATGTTGGTCAAAATGGCAAAAATGACCGAAATGGTAAAACAGTTTAAATACATACAATGAATTCATTGTTCCGGAATCAACACTCTTTTTCGCATGGACTTTGGGTGTCAAAACCTACACTTTGTGAGAAGGTTCAATAATTTTAATTTAAATCAGCCTAAAGTTCACCTAGGATAAACTTTTCAAGCAACCCTACCAACAATGCTGATTCCCTGAAAATCACAACGTTAAAGCACATCATTTTCTTGTCATATTTAGAAATGGTTTTGCCAAACCACAAATCGATTGCATCAGTTTTGATGAGAGTATGTTTGCGCTTACCATGTCGAACAAATAGCATTTCATATTATCCTCTCTTCTATTCACAAGCTAACCTCGTGAAACACAATGACGGTCGTCCCATGCATGGAATAAAAGACACAGTATAATGACTTACGGTAAACCAGCATATCCCCGCGGGTGAACTACTCCGAACAAACACACTCTATATTGTCATAAATCGCAACGACATCTTTCACCCATGTTCCACAAAATGTCTGACTTTTTAAAAACTCAGCACAGACAAATCTTCAAACACATGCATGAGTTTTTGATTTTCCTTCTATATAATTATGGTCTTTGTCTTTGATTTGCAATGCTTTGCGATCTTGCAATCCTTCTGGTTCGCACTGGTTCTTTAGCATGCAAACCTTGTTAAATTCACACAGACTGTCTTCTTTGCAAAATGTTTCCTATCTGAAAATGGTTTTACAAAGCAAAATCCTGAAGCATGGGTGAAGAAAATCATCCACAGTGAGAATTGGAGCTCTCAGCCAATTTCACAAAGGCATCACTTTAACATCATGCCTATACATCATGCCTATTGTGTTTTACAATAAAGGGAACCAACTAGAATTTTGCACAAAACTTTGAAGACAATGGTGTACAGTGATGCATGACCCTGGAAACCTAAACAGGATACCATTGAAAAGAATATTAATTACTCTTTCATATGGTATGAATTTCATTTACAGGAATTTTCAAAGTTGGATTTCCTTTTTTTTAAACGCCCAGTATATATAGCTATGGCTATGGCTCTAGCTCTCGCTATATCAATTCCTGTAACCATAGGCCCTATAGCTTGTTACTTTATATATCACTTTTATAGCAGAATGAACGTCCAGTCATCACTTCAACGTACACCTTTAGATGCCAATCATCCGACTTTTCATTTTTTCATTGGTTTCCTTAACAGTAAAGAGTCGTCCCAGAGAGCATCAGGATGGATCTTAATCAAATCCTTGAGATCATCAAGGAAAAGAACCTGCTAGCTATACGCTTCGAGCAAACTGACACTAACGGGATTGCCAGGTCTAAGCTTGTTCCGGCCAAAAACTTCAAGGAAAAGGCAACGAAAGGACTCAATTTCATTCTCTGTCATCTGTCCTTTGATGTCCAGCTAAATCTTGCACCAAAGACGGGATATGCAGAGGAAATAGGCTATGGTGATGCTTTGATGTTTCCCATTTTAGAAACATTTCAAGTACTACCCTGGTTGGAGCGCACAGGTAATTTAATAATTGTTCGCCTTCCCCAGAGGTGTATCCAGAAATTGATAAAAAAGGGGAGGGGTGCGTGGAACGTACCTAGGCAGCCACACATGCCGTGGATCATCTGACAATTTAAAGTGATCTTTTATCTTGAGGTTCAAACAGGCCATACGCCGACTCCCACCCCATGCTGGATACGCCTTTGACAGCTTCACTTAATTGTAACCATATCTCATGCAACCCCGTAAAGCAGCCATTGATTTGATGGAATGATGATACATTTCCCCCTAATAATAATAATACTTCTTTAAGCCCCATATGGGGAAATCTTCTCATTGGGTTCATTCTCTCGTTCATTTTGCGTAATAAAGATTTTATAACTTACACCAAAAACCTAAATCTCACGTTTCGAGAAAACTGACAGAAAAATGGCAATGGTTTTAAACATTTCGATAAAATCATCGGTGTAGTCGGGGGGGGGGGGGGGGGGGGGTGGCGGGCAAGGGAGCCATGGCCCCTCTGTTCCTCCGCTTAAAAAAGCGAAAAAAGGTAATCTATACGGAACCCTACTTCTACCCCTATTTGTAGGTGTGTGTGTGTGTGTGTGTGTGTGTGTAACTATGTGACTCTGTGATTTGTGTGTCACCCCGCCATTGGGTATAATGCAATATGATATGAAATGGTAACAGGCTTTCTGGTAAAGAACTTGATGGCATATAGTCCTTACGAGCCTGTATCTGTCAATCAACCTCTGTACACCTGGAATTATTTCGATTTGGAGTGAGTGAAAATGACATCAACCTTTGTCAATCGTTTAATATGCAGGTCGAATCCTGATCGAACCAACTTGGAAGGGCAGTCCAGTGGAAGGTCATCCAAGAGTTGTGGCCCGCAGGCAGATGGAGAAACTAAAGGAGCTTGGGATATCTATCTTCTCAGCTCATGAGCATGAATTCTACGTGGTGGATAAAGAAACCAAGAAGCCCATCAATGATGATAAGAACGCCCATTCTGCCATTCGAGATATTCCAATCCATAAACTTCTCAACCAATTCATGGAGTATCTGCCTCAGGTTGGAGTAGATCTTGAGCTGGTGGAGAACGAGTACGGACCTGGTCAGCTCGAAATTTCTTACAAACCTGCCTTTGGAATACGTGCTGCTGATAACGCCCACACCTACAAGACGTCTATCAAAGAGATAGCACTTCTCAACGGCTATATGGCATCTTTCATGTCAAAGCCCTATCCCAACCAATCTGGTTCTTCAAGTCACTTTAACCATTCTCTTTGGGACGTAAACGAGAAGGTCCCTCTTCTGTACGATGCGAACGACCCCACGTCTCTCTCTGAAACTGGCCAACATTGGATAGCAGGTATCCTAGCCCATGCTCCCGCTATCGAAATTCTCATGGCACCAACAGTCAACTGTCTAACCAGGATCATACCACATGCATTCAGTCCAGTCAACGCTACCTGGGGATACGACAACCGTACCTGTGACATCCGTGTGAAAATTAACGGCCCTGAAGGAACTTACATTGAACATCGCGCCGGAGCCGCTGGTTGCAGCCCATACCTATCTCTTGCTGCAACAGTTGCTGCCGGTATTGATGGCATCGTCAATAAGCTCAAGCTCCCACCTGATGTCACTGGCGATGCCTGCGAAGAAACCAATATCCCACCGAAGACACCCAATCTCCCAACCAACATGGAGGATGCCCTCAGTGCTTTGACCAATGATGAAACCATCTGTGATGCTTTAGGCAAAGATTTTATCAAGTGTTTCACAGCGCTGAAGATGTTTGAAGCCAAACAGGCGAGAGAAGCTGCAGCTAAAGGGGATAAAGATTGGGCTTTTAACTTCTTCTTTGAATATTTGTAAAGGTTTCATTGCTTATATAGAGTAGGTTCAAAGAATAACAATTATCAGCTTTCATGAATTATCCTGTCAAGGTATAAGCTATATTTCATGTCACTGTTATACGGTACATTTATATTCTAATATACTAACACTGTACTTATGGAATCAAATAGAATATTAAGAAAAAAATTCCATGCAATAAAAATAAATGCTTCTTTGACATGTTAGTATTAATTACAAATGGACCCATATTGTCAATGGATGGAACGACAGATGATACACGAGATGCTTTTATGACGTTTTTATCCTCTCATATCATTCAAAGCTAAGTAAAGAAAACTGATGTCGATTTGATCTTAGATACTAGATGCAATGCACTAAAACATTACCGTAGTACCTCTAAAGCTATTCGAAAGTGTTTACCTTTTCTTGCAGAAGTGTGCTGCTATCCCGAGAAGAGAGTGTGTGTGTAATTGGGTTTTTACAGACGTGTATCAATCAGATATGATTATTTACGTCTGGGGACCGACCTTTAACGTCACCATCGACACCAACGACATGACTCGAACCTGGGTCCGCTGAATCAGTTTATAACTTCCACTGTTAGCTGGATTACAGGCACACGCCACAACGTCCAGTTGTAAACATCATTATGTATACTGATATTTAACTGAAAATGATAACAAAATTAGGAAAAGAAGTTACTACTAAAATAGAGATTAACAAACGAATAATTTCGTTTGTTAATAATCTGCTATGGTACATATTTACGCATTCCCCAATTGCCATTACTGTTCTCGTCAAATACTACCAACTGTAGAATATTATATGGTCAAACATGAATGGTTAAGCCCACATTTTGACCACAAACTCTTGTCGAGCGACAAGAAGGTTTAATTTGTTTGTTTGTTTTTTGTGTTTTTATAATCTAACATTTATATGAAGTATAATTGTGTAAAGATTATTTGCGTATTGAGTTTCATTAAAAAAATGTGTATGACTGTGATTGTTAATTTCACTCATATGTTTCTCCTCATTTAGAGAAAGCCTATAGATATAATAGTTATGTAAATGTATTTAAGGGTACCATACTGCCTTCACATATGTCTTGTTTTGTAGGAATAGACTGTAATGCACAAGTGCTGTTCATAAAGATTTTGTGATTTGAAATGTGAAATGTTGATTGATGTAATAATTGAAACTTAAAGAAACAAGATACATCATTCATGCAAAATTACGAATATTTCTATATTATTTAGTATTATGTATCTCATCTTTCACTAATTATACACTGGTTTTATATGTATAATTCAACATTTCAAATGTTAACATTAAATGTTCATTTTTATGGGTGTTTCGTGAGTACAGGGTTTTTATATATAAATAAAAGTAAAGAAATATAAATAAAAAGGCATAAACTAAACTAAACTTCTTGATTAAGTGTATGGTTTAAAATATGTTTCGACTAGGTACACATTATAGATTGAAGTCCATCTTCACATGATCCGCGAAGATTCGTTTTAAAGAGGGCAGGGATGTTTTCATTGGTGACATGTCGTTTCCGAAGGTTCATAATTCCGAAGGTTCATGGTTTTGAAGGCTCGTAATGTAAAAAAAAACAAGTGAGAAGAGATTGATAAAAGGTCGAGGCGAAAACGAAATTACATGAGAAAGTTGGAATGAACTTAAGATAACTGAGTTTAATGATACAAAGAATTTGATTGATTGAATAAGAAAAGGAAATAAAAACAGGGAATGAAGAGGCACAAACAATGAAACTAAGAGGCCTTTCACACTCCCTGCTGGACCGCTCCAAGTTAGACCGCTTTAGAGGAACGGTTCTTGAAGAACGATTTGTTTGCTTTCACACTCATTTTTTATGTCTCAAATCGCTTAACAAGTCAAAGTGGTCTTGTTGCTATGGCAGCTCAGGTAAGCGGGTTTGATTTTTCGCGCGGAAATCAAACCGTATACTGCCGGCCTGATGCATTTATCTCTATATCTTTCCAAGGTTTCTTTTTTGTTCTTTTTTTTTTTTTTTCATCATCCTATCGTCTTTTTTTTCTTTAGATTTCTTCTGTTTTTCTTTGTTTTTATCATTCTATCGTTTAATCTTTCTATCTTTCCTTGTTTTCTTTTGTTATTCTTTGTTTTCATCATCCTATCGTCTTTTCTTTCTTTAGATTTCTTATGTTTTTCTTTGTTTTTTTAATCATTCTATCATTCTATCTTTCCTTGTTTTCTTTTGTTTTTCTTTGTTTTATCATTCTATCATTTTCTCTTCTATCTTTCCTTGTTTCTTTTGGTTTTCTTTGTTTTCATCATTCTATCGTTTAATCTTTCTCTTTCCTTGTTTCTTTTGTTTTTCTTTGGTTTTCATCATTCTATCGTTTAATCTTTCTATCTTTCCTTGTTTTCTTTTGTTTTTCTTTGTTTTATCATTCCATCATGTTCTCTTCTATCTTTCCCTGTTTCTTTTGTGTTTCCTTGTTTTCATCATTCTATCTTTCCTTGTATTCTTTTGTTTTTCTTTGTTTTCATCATCTATGGTCTTTTCTTTCTTTAGATTTCTTATTTTCTTAGTTTTTATCATTCTGTCAGTTCATCTTTCTGTCTTTCCTTGTTTTCATCATTCTATCGTTTTCTCTTTCTATCTTTCTTTGTGTTCTTTTGTCTTTCTTTATTTTTAGTCAGTCTATCATTTTCTCTTTCTATATTTCCTTATGTTTTTCTTTCTATATTTCCTTATGTTTTTCTTTCTATCACCTTCTCTTTCTTTAAATTTCTTATGTTTTTCTTTGTTTTTATTCATTCTATCATTTTCCCTCTCTATCTTCTATCATTTCCTCTTCCATCTTTCTTTGTGTAAAGCATCTCATCAGTGATTTCATACTACACACTAAGAAATTAAAATTAAAATTTTCGCAATAAACTGGTACACAAGCATCACCATGAGGGTCTAAAATTAAACCTCATAGAGAGATCCTGTATCCTATACACAGGTGCACATTTGCACCTTCTTGAGGTTCCGTGATGTACTCTTCTCAGGCAAGCTTCATCCATGGTGCGGATTTGCACCATGCAAATTTCAGGAGTGTTACAATTGTCGTTTTTCCGAATGTTCATACCGGTAATTAAAAAAGGTGCGATATTATTATTATTATTATTATTACTTATAACGCGCTTTTCCCATTAGGCTCAAAGCGCTTACAATAAATTAAATCATCTACAAACTACATGTATAAACTATCGAAAAGATGTGTTTTTAATGCCTTTCTGAAAATTATTACTGATGAAGACTGTCTAATAGAAAGTGGCAAATCATTCCAGTATTTTGAAGCTGACACAGTAAACGTTCTATCACCAGCTAATGTTCGAGTTACTGAATATGTGAGGCGGAGAGGGTCACTGGCGGACCTTAGTAATCTAGTGGGCTTGTATAAACTCAGACAGTAAATTAAATACTGTGCAGCCTGTTATTAAGTATTTTGTAGACAAACAAGAGTAATTTGAAAATTATTCTTTGCTTCAAAGGAAGCCAATGTAGTGAGTTCAAGAGTGGTTGAGAAGGGTAGTCTCGAGAAACCTGTAAAATTAATCGTGCTGCCCAATTTTGTAATCGTTGAATACGAATCAACTGATTAGAGGGAATCGTAGAAAGAAGTCCATTGCAATAATCAATACGAGATAAAACTAGAGAACGGACAGCATTGTGACAAGCAGACTGATCGATGAACCTTCTGATTCTAGAAATGTTCCTTAAATAAAAAGTAACTGTTTTACAGATGTAAGAGATATGATGTGACATCGACATACACGGATCAAACATAACACCAAGGTTTCTTATTGTTTCTGAAGGTCTTATATGAGTGTGCCACCAACATCTAACTGAACATTTGGAAGACTGCGCAGGTTGTAAGCAGAAGCAGCAACAAAAAAATCAGTCTTTGAATCATTCAATTTTAACTTATTCACCACCATCCACTGCCTTATATCTGATATACAATTCTGAAGTGTAACAAGTGCATTATCAAGAGCTTCAGGAGTCTTAGGATCAAAAGAAATATATAATTGTATGTCATCAGCATAAAGGTGATAATTAATACCATGATATCGAATGATGTCACCAACAGGGAGAGTATATATTGATATGACGAAGGTTCGTACTTCTGAATGTTCACTCCGAAATTTGTGTTGTTCCGAAAAAAGAACTAGGGTTCATAATTCTAGATATGCACTGGCGTAGACAGGGGGCACATAATCGAGAGCGAAAAAGCGGGGGAAGTGAGAGAAAAGGGCTTAAAAAGGCGCTACAAGCCGTTATCTTTCTCTCAAAATTTGCTAAAAATGGGGGAATGGGGAAATTCCCCCGCCTGCACCCATCCATTTTACAGTGCAGTATTGCATCCAAAATAACTGAAAAGCAGCCAGGGCGTCGAACTAACATTCCGCCTAAAAAAGGTGCTACGTCAGAGCTTTCGCGCTTCGTGCGGGAAGGGGGAATCCCCCCCCCCCCCTCCCTGCACCCCCTGTTACATACAGTGCTAATTTTCCGCCTAAAAAAGGTGTTACGAGCCGTTATCTTTCCCTCAAATTTGCTGTAAAACGTAAGAGCATTCGCGCTTCGCACGGGAGGGGAGAACTCCTTGGTCCAAGTAATTGAAAAGCAGTCTAAAACGTCAGAACTTCACCCATCCCTGTTACAGTGTAGTATTACGTCCAAATAACTGAAAAGCAGTCCGGACGTCGAAATAACTTTCCGCCTAAAAACAGGTGCTACGAACCGTTATCTTTCTCTCAAATTTGCTATAAAACGTAAGGTATTGTGGCGTGCGCCTGTAATCCAGCTACCAGTGGAAGTTATAAACTGATTCAGCGGACCCAGGTTCAAGACTGAGTCACGTCTTTCGGATGGTGACGTTAAAGGTCGGTCCCAGACGTAAATAATCATATCTGATTGATACACGTCTGTAAAAGCCCAATCACACACACACACACACACACACACACACGTTTACATGGCTTTACTTCCGAGGACAACTATTGTTCCTCTATTGTTACTCGTCCTCGGACAGTCGACGGAATAAGGCATAAATTCATTGTTCGACGTTCGAGGACTATTGTCCGGCTTCCGAGGACCATTGTTGTCATGATTTTTTTTTTGTTCTCTGTCCGAAAATGTCCTCGGACATAATGCTAAACAAACGCACACACACACACACTTCGCGCGGGAGGGGGGAAACTTTCCACTCCCTGCACCCATCCCCTGGGGAGCGCGCTCATCACCAATTTCGCACTCTTCTCGTGCGCACCCCCCTCCCCCCTAAAATGAAATCCTGGCTATTCGGTTGGATCCTTCTTTATGACAAAAGAAGTCTCTCCGTATTATCTGCAAGTCCGCTATACTCTCACACACAGACCCGTTATTTGTTGATAGCAGACTATTAAAAATAAATGATCTGTATCTATTTCATTTGGGACAATTTATGTATAACTACAGTAGAAAGACCCTTCCACATACATGTATATTTGATGCCATGTTCCCCCCCAAATCGGTCATTTCACGATTATTCGACTAGACGGTCAAACGAGTTTCACTTTGTTAGCGAAGAAGACATTTATGTACGATAGTCCTAGAATTTGGAACTTTTTAAGTGAAGATATCAAAACACTATGAACATGGCGAACAAAGAAGCGGACAAAATATACAGCTCCTCATTGTACTTTCCACACTTTCTTTGGTAGACAAAAGAACATCCTTTCATTGCTATTATGTAAAAATATGTAGAACAGGTGTCACATGCATATTCACCTGTTCTACTTATTTTACGTAATAGCAACGAAGGGATGTTCTTTTGTCTACCAGAACAATTGTGGAGGGTACAATGAGGAGCTGTATATTTTGTCCGCTTTCTTTGTCATCGTGTTCATAGTGAAAGTAGTCCTTCCCTAAATTCTTTTAAGAAAAAACTAAAAATATTTTTGCTCAAATCTTATAATAACCTAATAACATCTGGTATCTTCTTATTCAATTTACTGAATTTCTATTTGGTCTTATGATTTTAACTTGCCAGAATCACCAACATAACTACCTCCTTTTTCGGTCATGAGTTGTCCTGCTTTCCCATTGTCCATTTTCCCTGTTCCTTTTTCTTTTATCTGTTTTCCTTTTCCTTGTCGTTTCGTGTTTGTTTGTTGTTCTGTGTTTTGTTGTTGTTTTGTGTTTTCCAAGTCTTCGTAGGCACAATTTGAAACAATTTTATTTTCCCTGGGGGATCCACAAATTACAAGCTCTGCTTTGTAGTAGGTCCCCCACATTTCCTCAGAAATTAAGAATCTCTATTAATAATTCATTATAATAATTTATTTATTTGTACAGTGTACTTCTACACTTATCAAGGTAAATTGAATTTGTACATATATTTTTTTTCTTCATATTTTCTGTAACAATATCTGTAATACCATTGTCTTTTCTTTCTGTTGGAAATGAAATAAATACGAATTTGAACAAATTTGCCCCCCCCCCCCCATTGAAAAATCCTGGCTACGCCTGTGCAGGATATGAAATAGGGTTCGTAATTCCCAAAATGAAATAGGGTTCATATAATTTTTCGGGATTACAAACCTTCGAAATTCTGAACCCTCTTTTATTTTCGGAATAACGATCCTTACTTCATTTACGGAATGACGAACCTTAATAACTTAATAATGATTCTTCGGAGAAGTGCAACAAACTGTTTGGAATTATGGACTGAACCCTATTTCATTTTCGGAATTACATGAACCCTCTATTTGTACCGTTTGGGTGCAAAAAATGAACTTTTATTTCATGTATCTGCATGAAAATACTAAATACTTGCTCCCCCCCCCCCCCCCGAGCCTCCCCAAAAGGGCCCCAAGTCAAGTTGATTTCAACCCATTTAAAATAATTATGCGCCAAACTTTGCCAGAAGAAAGTTGTATGACTATACATTTACCTAAACACAAAAGCCGACAAAATTTGCCGTCGGGATGGGAGTGTAACGCTCCAATGAATAAAAACCCCACACCAAAGTGCCCCTAATAATCAAGCTTTGCTGCCCAAAATGATCTGCATGTAGAGAGGATAAATAATGTTGGCATGTGAAAATATTGCTTTCTCAAAAGTAGTCAAATTAATATTAACTTAATTTTAACCTAATATTGAAGAAAAAGAAATTGAGAAGTCTATAAAAAAAAGACATTTAGTACTTTGGATTTCTCAATCTCCCCAGAAGAATTTTTTGATTGTATAAAGAAATTAAAAAACAAAATAGCACCTGGTTGTCATAAAATTCTGAATGAAATGTTGGAAGCGGGAAAGTATCATTTCCCCCAGTTCTGGCAAAAATATTCTGATACCGAATTTTTCTGAAAAATGGTCTGAAAGCTATATAATTTCGATATTCAAAGCGGGGAACACGATAAAAACTACTTTCGAAAAATAAACTCAAGACAATTTCAATAGCCCTGTCTATCACCTTTAGAAATGTGCGATCATTACAATGGCGTATTACGTAATCAGAACATGATTTTCTATGGGCAGTACTATAGGCCTTTGAAATTGCCCTTGAGTTTATTTTTCGAAAGTAGTTTTTATCGTGTTGGGGCTCCAAACCTGCATGACCCTGCAAATTACAGGGGAATATCCCTATCAAGCTCTATGGGAAAGCTATTTTGCAGTGTTCAGAATATGAGACTAGTAAAATATGTCAGTGAAAACAACTTGATTATTTGTAACCAAATTGGTTTTATTGAGGGTAATAGAACAACTTGTGCTAAAAACCATTGATATGTATGTAAAACAAAAAGTGAAAGAAGAAAGTGGACAAATTTATCTGTGTTTTATAGATCTGAAAAAAAACATTCGATAATGTTTGGCCGGAAGGTCATTTTTTTACAAGCTACTGAATAATGGAATGGGGGAAATTTGTACGATATCTTTACTACATAAAAAAATACGAATAAGTATCAAATTGACAAATGGAATTACACCTTGTTTTACAAAAATACTGGGGTCAAACAAGGCTGTACTGCATGTAAGTTCAACGTTATTTAATTTGTATTTGAATGACCTATACTTAATGATATAGGAGTGATTGGAACAGACCCAGTATCTCTTAACGGGAAGCTTGGAAACTGCTTGATGTTTGCTGAACACGATAATAACTACTTTCGAAAAATAAACTCAAGGGCAATTTGTAAACAAATTTTTAGGCATTTTACTCCCAGTGTTAAAGATCGTATGCTCGATCTGTAATGAAAAACACAAGTCAGAAAGAATTGGAACCAGCGGGATTCGAACCTGTCATCTACTGCTTGCCGGGCAGCGACTTAACCACCAGGCTATTCTGGTTCACGGGCAAGTGAACACTGGGAGTAAAATGCCAAAAAATTTGTTTACAAATTAAAAATTCCTCCCATCAAGCTTCTTCGTTTACAAACTCAAGGGCAATTTCAAAGGCCTATTGTACTGCCCATAGAAATCAGGTTCGGATTATGTAATACAGCATTGTAATGTTCACACATTTCTAAAGGTGATAGACAGGGCTATTGAAATTGTCTTGAGTTTTTTTTTTAAAGTAGTTTTTATCGTGTTGGCCTGATGATAAAGTTCTGATATTAAAAACTCAAGAAAGTATAAAAACTATGCTCAGCAACTATTCAGTCAACTATTTAGGTATTACTATGAATGCTGCTGACACTTTTAACAACGCAAACGAAAATCTGGTAGAAAAATTCAAAAGAGCAATGATCAAACTTTACAAATCATTCGGTAGGCCTATTCATCCCCCGAATATAAAACTAGCTTTGCGTCTGTTCCAGACTTCCAGTCACTTATTAAACCCATCCTTCTCTCTGTCTGTATGGGATAGAGGCCTTTTGGGAAGCATTTGTCTTATAGAGTTTGGAAAACTTCCGATAAATGATGTAGGTCACTCAAAACTATTCTTCAAAAATGTTTTGGAACCTGTTCACTTACAGTGGCTCAGATATGCCCTTGGTGTAAATAAGAAAATTATATTAAATATACTTTTTTGGCTGAGATGGGAGAACACCCATTATTAATTGATAAAATATGTTTTGTGTAGCTAATTATTCGTCACGGATGAAAGATATTGATTGTAATCATACCCTATTACACCATGCGTATGAAATGAATAGAGTAATGACAAGAAAAAACACTGCATGCTGGTTAAAGAATATACATACGCTATTGAAGCTTGTAAATTATATCTTGATAAAAACTATGAATGAATTAATGGTGTAGACTTAACGGACAGTGAACGGGTTGACGGTAGTGAAGTAAATTCCGTTATGAAGGATATTTTTTTAAAACCAATTCACCACAGATCTACACAGTGATGTCATACCATTTTAAAAAGGGGAGAATTCTGAAATGAGTTATATCATATTATTCTATGTACATGTATATACGAATCAAATATCATTAACATGCACTGATATGTTTACATATTTTGTTATTTGAAATGTATATAAGTTATGCATCTTTTCTCTCTCGGTTTCTTGTTGAAAAAAAAAATGATGTACACATGTTTATAAAATCAATACAATTCAATTCATATGGTACTGTCAGGATGAAACACACCCATTGTCCGCTTGTTTGACAAGACGCAATAGAGGAGCTTGCTATGATACAGGCTTGCTATATAGCATTGGCGGATCCAGGGGGGGGGGGGGGCACAGCCGGCCCGTGTCCCCCCCCCTTTTGGAAGAGAAGTATGAATTTTGACCATAGACGATCCGCCATTTTTTTTTTTTTTTTTGTTTTTGCGTGTCAGGAAATTATGGAGGGAAACTGGGCCCCCATAACCCCTTAGTGAGCGATTTTTGAAGGTTTGGCGAAAAAAAAACTTTTGTCCCCCCCTCCCCCCGAGCGACTTTTCGAGAAGCTAGCGAGACCCCAAAAATACGGGTCTACCTTTAAACAAACTTTCATTTTTGTGCCCCCTCTTTTACTCTATCCTGGATCCGCCCCTGTATATAATATGTGGCTGCCATGCTGAAATCTACCATTCTTGTGTGCATTACACAAAGACCTTGCAAGCTTCCTATTATGCCTATAAACAGGCTGCACGTGCTTTTTGTGAATAACATAGGATCAAATCTCATTATGTAAAATGGGGTGACTATTTTGGAACAGGCTCCCAGACTATGATGCTTTACAGCACTGAACTCTGCACGAATTTGCTTAAGGCAAAGATTTCATCAAGTGTACACCGCGGTGAATAATTGTAAAGGTCAACCTTCTTAGAGAAGGTCCAAGAAAAGGTATCTCAAGAAGATTAAGAGGGAAATCCCATGAAAATTGGTGATTCTATGACCTGTTAGTCATAATAGTGACAGATTAGTGACGGATCGATTGAATGGCAGATAACACGCTTTGGGGAAATATTTTAACCTGAAAGTCCAAACAATATCTTTAAAAATTGTTGCAAAAAGTTCCAGGCAGGCCAGAAATATTTCTGAAATGATGCGGGCCAATGAATATTACAAAATTAATACAAACCATTGGCCCGTATATAGGGCGGTGGAACAATTTCAAAATACATGTACATGCATGTTCGAAATATAGTAGCCGCGTCAATTTTGTTGTTGATATTTTTGATTGGGCATCTGCTGTTGTTTCCATTTACGGATCCAGGGAACCATTTCATCAAGTGTTTTGTCAGTGATTTTTACCGACAACTGTTATAAGCTACTGAAATCCTTGCATCTGATTGGCTGAGAGCAAATTTGTCGGTAAAAATCACTGACAAAACACTTGATGAAACACTCCCCTTCTCCAGTTTGTCATGACTGAGTGCAGCCATGGGACGATATTGCAACCCACATTTTGACCGCGAACAGTAAGTTGTCGACAAGGTGGACTTTTTGTTTATTATTATTACCCGTGCCGATAAAATCGGCAGGGGTATGTAAAGGGCTCCGTATGTTTGTTTGTTTGTTTGTTTGTTTCTTTGTTTGTTTGTGTACAAGATAACGGATTTGCACCAAATTTTCAGGGAATATAGTGACAGGAAAGAATCGATTAGATTTTGGTGATGATTGGTTGACCCCTGCAAATTCTGTGTGACCTTGAAGTTTTGACCCCATAGTATAGGAACTTCAGTTCGGATAGTGACAGGAAAGAATCGATTAGATTTTGGTGATGATCTTTTCTATTTTAATCTTCATTTTTATACTTTTTCCCCTTTTTTATCACAATAAAGACTTCCAGATTTTGCATAATTTACTATTTAATACATGCATGTAAAATATTATATGTTTACTTATTATTATGTAATTTGGCACAATGATACTGCATGTGAATATATTTGTTTGTGTATATTATTATTATTATTATTATTATTCTCGTCCCAAGCCTACAGATTATTATTACTTGTAACGCGCTTTTCCCATTAGGCACAAAGCGCTTACAATAAATTAAATCATCTACAAACTATAAACTATGAGGGGGTACTTAAATAAAGACACTTGTCATAATGTTGTTAGAGCACTTGTGCTATCCAGGCTTGACTATGGTGGATGCTTGCTTGGGGGCATCAGTAAACAGGACCTGGGCAGACTTCAACGTCTTCAGAATAAGTGTGCTCGTCTAATGTGTCAAAAACCAAAATGGTCCCACGTCACTCCATTACTCAATGAACTTCACTGGCTTCCCGCTTCTAAGAGAATACAATACCGTATACTGGTTCAGACTTACAAATCACTGTCAACCACACTTCCTCAATACATCTCCGCACTCTTTCAGCAACAGAGAACATCATATTCTCTTCGTTCTACCTCTGCTCCTTCCTATGTCATTCCTAAATCCCGAAAACAGGCTGGCTTCAAGTCCTTTCAGTCACTTGCTCCACAACTTTGGAACAGACTCCCTGCATCTCTCTGTAATAGCACATCACTTGACATATTCAAGAAGCATCTAAAAACTTACTTATACAATTCTTAATTTACTTGAATAGACTTTAAATGACAGCGCCTTGTATCCTTTGGAAAAGGCGCTATATAAATCCTATTATTATTATTATTATTATTCTCTCTTTCCACCACTATCCTTCTCCAACCAACAGTCCCTTTCAGGACTTACTCACATGGTGAATTGTAAACCTCAACAACGATATCTATTCCACCATGCAAACATCAACCTTCAAAGAACATCTGCATAGAAAATTGTATGTAAGACATTTCACCTTTCACCGCTGAGCAATTTCTTTGATTGTCTCTTCAGGTCATTTATGGCAGTTTGGTTAACCTTTTTATTCATACAGTGTTATATCATTATGACCTGGACAGTTTCCGTCTTAACTGGTAATGACTTTTTGTCGATTTCCAAATTCTTACCTACACATTGTATCGTGAAACTGCTATTCTATTTTTTCCTTAATCTTAAGGTTATTCACATTTTCTTTTTTTAAATTGAATCCAGGACCCGGAGATAATCTAAACTGAAATGGAATTGCCTCCCTCCCGTAGAACGTTATATCAAGCCCAGCACTACCCTTCTAATCATCTTTATGTTTATTTTTATCTTATACTCAATCTTTGTGTGCTTTATCCTCCTTCTACTGTTTATCTTGTTTTTTCGTGTTTGTTGTTTATCTGTCTCCGTCCTTCACTTTACTCCTTTATCTCCTTGAGCAGGTCTCTCTTAGCGTATTGGACCATTGTTATGTTTCTGTATGGCTCAGTCTGAATTGCTTTTCAGCTCGCTTGATGAAGATGAATTCCAGAACTGTTTTTTTAATTACACTCCTCATTCTCCTCCCCGACATGTAGGTGGATCACGCTCCTATGAGGACTCTATAATAACGGAACTCAACGAGAAAACCCAGGAACTTAATCTTGATTCAGATTCTGATTTAACTCCTAATCACACCCCATCCAAATACTTTACTGTAAACCAGTTCCATTCTTACTCATCCGAAAATTTTAAAGACGAATTCTCTTTACTCCACTGTAATATAAGAAGCATGAACAGAAACTTTGAGTCACTGAAAATTTTACTTGATAACTCTGCTATACCACTCTCAATCATTGGAATAACCGAAACATGGATTACCGATTACCAAGATCAAAATTTATTCTCGTTGCCACATTACAAATTCGAATCCAATCATAGGATTAACAGACATGGGGGTGGAGTTGCATGTTTTATATCCAACAAACATGAGTACTCTGTTATTCCTGAGCTCTCTCTTTTAACAGAGTGCGTTGAATCACTTTTTATTCATATAAAAAATAATGGAACCAAAGATATTGTTGTTGGCATAATTTATAGACCTCCCAATTCAAATCTAGATTCATTTTTTCTCTCATTACAAGATATTATTCACGATCCTCGATTGAGCAATAAAAATTGTTTTATCATGGGCGATTTTAATATCAATTTGTTAAACATGCCTGACGGTCACTCTTCCTCGCACCGATTTCTTGATAATCTTTTAGCAGCTTCTTTCTTGCCACTTATCTCCAGGCCTACCCGATTGACAGACACTTCCGCCACACTCATTGACAATATTTTCTCAAATGTTAACCCGTCACCAAAAACTGGTATTATTATCTCCGATATTTCAGACCATTTCCCCATATTTGGACATTTCTCGTCATTGAAAAATGTTGACAAATCATTTGATTCTAGATATGCCCCCTCTTTAAGACGACACACTACAGAAAATAATATGAACAAATTAGCATTATCGTTAAATAAGGAAAATTGGACCAATGTTTTTAGCTCAAAAAATGTTGACGATTCATTCGATAATTTCATGAATATCTTCCATAAACATCTTGATAAAACAATTCCTTTGTCTAAAAACAAGCCTAAATATAAGAAGAACCCCAAATTACCCTGGATCACAAAATCTCTCTTACGATCAATTAATAGGAAAAACAATCTTTTTATAAATACAAGTCCAACCCTTGTGACAAAACTCGTAATAAGTATACATCTTACAAAAATATTTTGACTAATCTGATACGAAATGCCAAAAAATCTTATTATTGCAATCAGCTGGATCTTTTTAGAAACAACATCCAAATGACTTGGAAAGTAATTAACAATGTCCTTAATAAACAGAAAAAGAATAATCAAACCATTAATAAGATTTGCCACATGAATAGGGAAATAACCAGTTACAACGAGATATGTGATGTTTTTAATAAATACTTTTCTAACATTGGTTCAGATTTAGTAGAAAAGATCCCTGCAACTGACATACCTTTTACGAGATTTTTGAAAAATCCCGTCCCTAATTCGTTATTTCTATTTCCAACTAATACAAAAGAGGTATTTGAAATTGTAAATAAATTACCTAGCAAAAAGAGTTCGGGATTTGACGAAATTGACAATATATTGTTGAAAAATATCATTCCACAAATCGCGCAACCTCTTGTTCACATATTTAACCTTTCACTCACATCTGGAATTGTACCGAAAAATATGAAGATAGCGAAGGTTGTCCCCATATATAAGAAAGGCGACCAAACAAAATTAGGTAATTATAGGCCGATATCACTCCTGACCTCTTTTTCAAAAGTTTTAGAAAAAATTGTGTATTCTCGAACCATAAGATTTGTCCGCAATAATGATATCTTTTCTGATAATCAATTTGGTTTCCGTGAGAAGCATAGTACAATACACGCAACTCTGACGTTTATTCATAAAGTAGCAACTGCAATAGACAACCACTTCCATACAATTGGTATTTTCTTAGACTTCTCCAAGGCCTTTGATACAATTAACCATAAAATATTATCAAAAAAATTATCTCACTATGGGATAAGAGGTAAGGCCTTGGAGTGGTTTCAAGACTACCTTTTAGATAGAAAACAATTTGTTATTTTGAATGGCGAAAGGTCATCAATGCAAAGTCTTAACTGTGGAGTTCCACAAGGCAGTTTACTTGGACCTTTGCTTTTCTTAATTTATATTAATGACATTCAGCATTGCTCTCACTTTTTTTCCTTCATTTTATTTGCAGACGACTCCAACATCTTCTTGTCAGATCCCGACCCACATAAACTTCTCAGAGCTGCAAACTGCGAATTGGAAAATGTTTCTCAATGGATTAAATCTAACAAATTGTCAATTAATCTACAAAAAACAAAGTTTATGTTATTTAGCAACACTCTTCATAATCTTCCTGGTGACTTGACAATTGATAATACCACTCTTGAGAAAGTCAGCTCTACTAAATTTTTAGGTATAATAATTGACGAAAGATTATCTTGGAGAATTCATATAAACGAAGTATGTAAAACAATTTCCCGTAATGTTGGAACTATAAATAAATTAAAACATGTATTTCCACCTTCCACCCTCCTCATGCTCTATTCTACACTAATCCTACCACATCTTACGTATGGTATTCTAGCTTGGGGCAACGCTTCGAAAGTTCAGCTTGAGAGACTTTATCTACTGCAGAAGAAAACGCTTCGTATCATATTTAATAAAAGTTTCCTTACTCATTCCAATCCAATGTTCTATGATAACAAAATATTGAAAATTCATGACGTTTATCTTTTTCGTCTTGCACAGTTCATGCATAAATACAATAATCACGAATTGCCAAATATATTTACAAATTTGTTTACTAGAAATAGCGCCATTCACAAGTATCCAACAAAACAATCAAATTTCTTCCATACACCTCTTACCCGAACACTATTTGCCAAAAAAATATTTACCTTTGCCGGCACCAAGCTCTGGAATTCATTGGATGATAGTTTAAAGCTGCCACAAAGTCTTTTCAGTTTTAAACAAAAAATGAAGAAAATGTTGATTAATAACTATAAAAGTTCCTTATATTGATTGATCTGCTCCCTCCCCTTCTCCCTCCTTTCTCTCCCCTCTCTCTCTCCTTGCTTTTTTTTTTTTTGCATTTCATTGTATGTGTGTGTTGTCCTGTACCTTCTTTACTTTTTGTATACGTTGTCAACCAGTGCTGGGCTAATCTCATATCTTGTGTGAAATAAATTTGCTAGAATAAATGCATAATCGTATTTTTGGGACCTAAGTAATACAAGCTTTGCTTTTAATTTAGGTTCCACCACTTTTGTTTTATTATAAGTTCCTCCACAATCTTTGTGAATATCTCATTGAATCTTTGCACTGTACTTATGATCTAGTTTGTATAGTTATTATGTTTTACCTTCGTGTTATATATTGTTTACAAACATTGTAATTATGTCATTTTTGTATTATCTTTCTTACTTTGTACTTTATTGATATTCATTTATGATTGTCATGTATATTGTATTTCAATTTGTTGAAGAAAAAAAAAACAAAAGTGGAAAAAATAAATTCAAATCAAATCAAATCAAACCTTATCCGCATAATTTCGTTAAAAAAGGAAAGGTGAATTACAAAAGCATCCTACCCTGACCCTAAGGTATTTGGAACTAGGAATAAATGGACTTTGATTAATTTCACTGTAACAATTAAACATGACCATTATGATGGTAGTGTAGCAGGATTACAACAGATACAGATACAGAGAGAGAGAGGGGACAGACAGAGAGAGAGAGAGAGATAGAGAGAAAAGGGAGAGAGAGAAAAGGGAGAGAGAGAAAAGGGAGAGGGAGAGAAAGAGAAAGGAAGAGAAAGGGAGAGAGAGGGAGAAAGATATTTTGCTTTCCCTATTCCCATCCCATTGCTGAACACTGATATGATAATAGCATCAAACAATAAACACAACGAGCATTGAAACTTATATACAAAGAAGTTTCGTACATAGAACTGAATTTGCATCAGATTGTGAAAGTTTATTCATTGCAACATGAAATGCGCTACAAAAACTCAGCAATTTTACATGTAGTATTTTGGCTAAGATGTGCACTGGGAAGTCCATCCTGATATCCTGATATTTTGGAGGAAATTAAAGAAACAGATCAAAGAAAGTTTGAGTAAAATCCGATTAGAAATAAGAAAGTTATGAATGTTTGAAGTTGTAATCAATCAAACACAAATTGGCAACTCTAAGATGTATCCATAGGATGTATCTTGCGAGGTCCTCTCCCATTTGCCCTGTACTAATAAAATCATAATTTTGTCTCTAAAGGAAAATATTTAATCATACATGCATACTAGATGTAATCATTGCACATATCTTTGACTCAAAACCTTTATGAAAAATGTATTCCTTCGTCAACAACTAAGAAAATTAAAATTTATGAAATTTTCTGTAAAGACCAAATGGGAGAGGAGCTTGTGTGATATGTCACCATGTTGCCAATCTGTGTTTGCTTGATAACAATTTTTAAAATTCATAACTTTCTTATTTCTCGCTGGATTTTGCTCAAACTTTCACTAATCTGTTTCTCTCATTTTTCTGCTTTTATTCAAATCAAGTAGATACCAGGGGGGACTTTCCCTTTAATAACTATATAAAACGTGGTCTCAACCATTTGAGAAGCAAGTAAGAAACAACATAAAAGCGTACAACAATAAGAAGCAGAATAAAAAATGAAAAACGGTGGTGAATACACATATACGTGAATTGATGATCTCTGTCTAACATTGCATACCAACTTTAATCACACAGTTTTTAATTTATGCAACAGATTACAATGTAATACAAGGTATTTAAGACAAGTCTATTTCTCTCATATTGACATGCCAATATGTTGGCATTAACTTTTTGACTTCAATTTTAATTGGACATGAATTTAAGACAATACATGTACTGCTACTCCCAATATTCACTTTATCTTCTTCAACTCATCAAGTGCAAGTACATCATGGTATTTACAAATTTTTAAAAAGAGACTGATAAAAATTGAGTTAT
This sequence comes from Heliocidaris erythrogramma, assembly GCA_025617745.1. Lineage (NCBI taxonomy): Eukaryota > Metazoa > Echinodermata > Echinoidea > Camarodonta > Echinometridae > Heliocidaris > Heliocidaris erythrogramma. The sequence continues at coordinate 47,774,614 of CM046853.1, forward strand.
TTGACATCTATACAGCTTACATTTTCTCTCTGTAAGAAATCAACAGCACGGTACAGACCCAGACCTCTGTATCTTTACTGTTAAAAGATTTGACATAATACTTACACAGGTGTTATTTCTGATATTACAGTTTCCTTCAAGTCATATCTTAAGCTGCATGTTTATTTGCACGTTCATCATGCCTTATGATTTATTTCAGTGTATAACAAAACAGTCAAAACCTACTTTAATGACCAACTGTAAAGAAAGACCACCTGTCTCCATAAAGACTGCTTTTCTTCTCTCCCTGGAGTGGTTTTTAAATACAGGTTTAACTTGTACAAACAAAAATGTTGCTCACTAATATAAAACCATCTTACAATATATGTTTTGTATCTAGGTAAATGAAAATAAGAGAGTTTATACTAAACTAAATCATAAAACATATCTAAATTGTACATGAGTAGCAGGAATCTATTTAAAATTCTCTTTAAAAATGAAAGTCAATTAATCTGAAAAATAGATAATTTCATCTTGATAAAAGCTGGTAATATTTTCCAAATCAGTTTGGAATAGTTTCTTCACTCAGCAAATCTTATGAAAGATCATAAAACATATCTAAATTGTACATGAGTTGCAGGAATCTATTTAAAATTCTCTTTAAAAATGGAAGTCAATTAATCTGAAAAATAGATAATTTCACCTTGATAAAAGCTGCTAATGTTTTCCAAATCAGTTTGGAATATATAGTTTCTTCACTCAGCAAATCTTATGAAAGACAATGAAACTTTATACATGCAATAAAAATAAAATGACAGATAGACAAACTATATATATTAATATATTGCTCATCGTTTTATAGATCTTTACTTAGATTATGTGTATACTAATCATTAAAGCATGTAATCTTTGCTTTCATTTTATGCATAAATTATACATAAGAGTCCAACAAACCGTTTTAGTTTTGAAAGTTGCAGTATTTGCAATAACAAAAAGCTTTACACATTCTAAACTACAGCAATAAAGTGCTATTTTTGTGTTACTTTCTGATCGTAACAGAATTCCTTGTGTAACCTTCACCATTTGTGTAATATAGGAACAACTTTGCATTTGCATTAATTAGACTGTAATCCCAGGTAAATAAGAATGTTTTGCTTCTATATAATATGTGTGTCTATACTAAAGAACTCCTTAAAGGTATCTCCTTCATACCTAGCCTCGTGTCTGCAACTCCCAGCAGAGATGAATTTTACCAAAACTTGAAGAGACAGACATATCTCATCCTGTTCTGGCTCTCTTTGTAGATCAGGTACTCACTTTGGTAGAAATGAGAGGAGGAGTACTTTGGTTGTTTGACTGGCTTGCCTTGAGGTACAACTACATCCTTACCATCCAGCTTCAAAACTGCTTCCTTCGTAGGGTCTGAAAAGAAACCAGAGGGAAACTGAGATGAGAAACTGCTCTAGTGACAAGTGCTCCCGGCTGTATTTCATAAAAGATATAAGGTTAGGTTTAGGGTTGCGAGTGGGTTTTAGGATAGGTTTAGAGTTCAGGTTAGGGTTAGGTTTAGAATCTGGTCCAGGTTTGAAGGAAGTTAAAGCTCACGTGAAGTTTTGATAGCAAAACCAAATCTGGAAACAAATGGGTTAGATATAGTCCCATGTTGTTCTCCTCGTATAAAAGGATATATGTTTGAGATCTTTTGGTATCCCATTCACGATTCCCGGTGAATTTTAGTGTAAATAGCTGTGAGGAATGTTAGATAATGGCTATACACTGCCCTACGCTAGGACCCTTCCACCCTGACAGCTTGCCGCTCAACGAGCTACGTGTTTTGCACGGAGATAGCGTGTGAATAGCATACACAGTCCTCCATAATTTATGTGTGAACATGTTTTTCAATTATTTTTACCCACGCCGATGAAATCGGCAGGGTTATTACCCACGCCGATGAAATCGGCAGGGTTATGTAAAGGGCTCCGTATGTTTTTTTGTTTGTTTGTTTGTTTGTTTGTTTGTTTGTTTGTTTGTTTGTGTACAAGATAACAAGAGAACGGGTGAACGGATTTGCACCAAATTTTCAGGGAATGTTCAGAAAGTGACAGGAAAGAATCGATTAGATTTTGGTGATGATTGGTTGACCCCTGCACATTCTGTGTGACCTTGAAGTTTTGACCCTGTAGTAAAGTATAGGAACTTTAGTTCAGATAGTGACAGGAAAGAAACTAGAAAGATTGATGACCCCAAACTTCGCCTGCAGATGCAGAAATATTTTGGCCAATCAAAACACTCATTACTTCGTCTAACCAAAAGTCTATTTCAGGTTTATGAATTTTAGAAGACTTTTAGACCCATTATTTGCCATTTCACTTCAAATCCGTACGAGCCTGCAATGAATATTCAAAGCCAACGTATCCCAGCGACAAGGGATTTTTCGCGCGCTTGAACTACTACTGCGAAAGCGGCTATATACAGTATACTAGTAATAGGCGGCTCTATAGCTTATAGCTAGCTAGCTATCGCGCGCGATACCTTTTTTTATCTACAAATTCATTTAGATTCAGGCTACCCTAGCCCTACGGCTTCTCCTCTATTTCTTATCTTTTGTGCATTTCTGTTTATTTTCCCCGGTTCTTTCCACTTTGTTGTGGAAGTTTTTGTGATTTATTTTATCCTGGTGGACGTGTAGTACGTGATTTTTTAAATTTTTTTCGGTGAAAATCTGGTGAGTTTGTTCGACGTGAGTGAGTCTATCGCACTCGCGAGCGTTCGCGTGTGTTGATCTGAGTGAGTGGGCTGTGTAGCTAGCTGTACGTACATAACTATACACAGCGCTGTCGCGAAGTGACGGGGATCTGGTCGGGCTAGGGAGTACATAACCCCAGGGAGTACAGTGCCTGTGCCTGGCTGACTGTAGTAGGATTGAACTTTTTTCTTTGGGTTATAACGGTCCTGTCATTTGAGATTTGAGTTAGTTTATAACTCATTTATGTCTGTTTGAGTGGATTTCGTAGTTGTAAAATATATACAAAAACTGTATTTTTTAAAAATTTGTGTGGATTTGCAAAATTTGGTGGCTGATCGAGGTTCGCCGAATATGTACATGCACGCCAGTATCCACTTTGACTTTGTTGATGGGTGGTGACTGAGCTGAGTGAGTAAGCTCTGTGCCTCGCATGCATGTCATTTTGAAGTCGAGATCCAACTTATTTTGTCGTCATATTTATTTTATCCAAGCCCGATGAAAAAAAACAACCCCAATTGCAATGTAATTTAAAGATAGAACATGAATACATTTACTAACACATGACTGAACACTGAATACAAATTGTTAACATTTTTTTCCTCACCTCGCCACGCTCTCTGACATGTCTAATCAATTACTTTTAGGGGAGAGATGTTTCAATAATAAAATATCTTTTTCAGAAGAATTTTTTCAAGGGTGGGGACACACAAAGTTATGACCTGGATATGGCAAAATTTATTGGGGGGGTAGATGTGCCTCTTGTTATCCCCTTTGAATGGCTACTGCTTACAAAAATAATCGCAACAAAACCAAACCTATATTGGGTTTACTTTTTTTATACACGACAGAGGAACCAACCAGTAAAAATATATCTGCAGTTTCAAGAATAATAGCTCCGCTAAGGCGTGGGTCTGCCGCCTTTGACGGCCTTTCTAGTTTTACCTCTCATTTGTTTAATATTTAACTTGAGGAGGATAAAACTTCGCAGCAGCTTAGTTATGCTAGTATCTTGCTATTGATCATTTAAAATCAAAGAAATCTGGCAAAAAATTTTGAGGGCTTACCAAAACTGCACATGATCTTTAACTGGTGAATTTTACCATCACTCTAGGTGTATAATTATTCTCTTTAATTTTTTACATGGTTGATATGTATTCAAAGAATTTCATATTATTCTGGGTCATATGGCAGAGATTAATTGTGAATTAGACTTGATCAAGAAAAAGATATGTGACCTAAGCTATAATAGTTATAATAGAGTTCATAATAGAGGAAAATGGAAATGCAGTTGATATTGATATTGATATTGATATTGATATTGATATTACTTATAATGTTCCTGCACCTACTGCTACTGTTTCTGCTATTACTGTTGCTGTTGCTGTTATTTCTCCTAACTCATACTACCGATATCATTAAAAAACCTACTACTACTACTACTCCTGCTGCTATTCCTACTTCTACTATCTGTACTTCCACTTCTTCTGTTAGTACTTCTACATTTACTATCACTGCCACTACCAGTAACATGACCATTTCCACTACCACTACCACTACCACAACAATATGTAAAACCATGTAGACATCGTACCTGGTTCTTGATTTCCTTTGGCAATGACGCAGTCACATCCATTAGGTGCTTTTGTCAGAGAACTGTTATTGGCCGTGATGTAATGCTCTTTCCCAAGGGCTGCTTCATTCAAGAACATCACAGCTCTACCATCATTTGTTGCTCTAACTGCAAGAATAATACAACGTTATACAAAAATAATAATGACAATTATTAATAATTCATTTTTTTCTTGAACAGCGCATATCACAATATGAAGTAATGTCCCTATGTGCATAGTGTTCAATTTGAGTTAAAGATGCCTATAGATCATTTTGATTGACTTGTAGAATGAAATTTATAAGACTCAATTAAATAGCCTATGGAAGGCTAAAAAGTTTGAAACAAAATTATATAACTATCAGTTGGTGATGAGTGATACAGTAAAACTATTTCATGAGGTGAAAGATGTACTATTAATGAAGCATAGCTGACTTTTTCAAACAAAATAAATGTATAAGGTAATCTAAACATTGACAAGGCTTTATGGGTTGGTCACAACCGGTCGTGCACCTCCATGCGTGTTGTCTGCGAAAATCATTGCGTCGCACTATCGGGTCTGCACGTTTTTTCCAAGCAAGTAGGAGCATGCAGGACATGCAAGGAGGCTTTTGGACATATCCAACAGTCTCTGCATGTGGCTACATGTTCTGATGAACGCATGTGACACGCACAGCCATCGTACTTCCTGCACGTGCTTCTAGCTTGCATCGCACAGGCTCCTTGCGTAGGTCTCACGAAGCCCATGATTCCGTCGCGCGTCGGTTGCACTTACGGGGGCTGTACGTTCGTCTCAAGAGTTCTTGCATGAAAAGGGTGTATGTTTATGAGTAGGGTTCAAGACGCCCAAAAGGAGATGCAGAGAGGTGCACGACCAGTTGCGACCATAACAAAAGAAGGATGTACGAATTGTAGGAGTAGCTGCAGAAACGCACGTGCAAAAACATGCATGATCAGTTGTGACCATAGCATAAGGAACAAATTTTCATCTCTCATATCTTCTTCAGAAGAAAAATCTTTGCAGCCACATGAAGTTTGTTAGTATCTGTCTCTATCAATAATAATTATATTTGAAACAAAGATTTCTGGGCTCTACCAAAATAGTCCTAAACCTCACAACCTATAATTTATAGATTCTATGACTAAATATACTCACCATATCCATGTGATTTGCTTTGCTCTGAAGCAAGGTATATGCCCCTCCCTACTCGTCCTCCAGAATGGGGCATGATACGCAGTCCCGTCTTCAAGATGGCCGCTACTACAGCCACATTGGTGCCATGCCATAGCAGACGACGGTTTGTAATATCCTTGTGTGCAGCAAATCTATCAGCCTATTTAAATAAGATAAACAGATTATTATGGCATAAATGGTTACGTCAAGTTAATTGATAAATTAATAATCAATTAATATTTTGTTATAGTGATACTATGCACTGAGTTTCATATATATCAGCACAAAACTGTTTTTCTTGAAATGATGTTTCAAAGTATCCAAAAGTAAAATATGAATTAGTATGTCTTACCCTTATGACATGCTAAATATATGAAAATAATTATCAATCATTGTAAGATCATGTTGCAAAACAGAACTTATCAAAATTGTAGCAAGCAATCTTCGAGTAATACTTAAACAGGAAGTTGTATTCTAGCTGTGTTCTGGAAAAGAAGAAAAATAATTTGTGACCCTTCTCAACTTATATATTCATATTTGGAACAACATCATAGAAGCAATTTAACATAAAAGAATTGCTGTTGAAATACCTTCATATGCAAAATATGACTAGAAATCAGTGAAAACTTTTGACCAAATTTTGGTGCCAAAAGCTTGGTCCCATCTACTCATACCCTTTTTTGGCTGGTTTCCTCTCATTTCTCCTCACTTTTTGCTTTGTCTATTATGGAATTTCAATTATTAAGTTGAGATTTATTATCCTATGTGTATATTGTTATCTATATCTGTTCTATGAATATTTGTATTTCATCTGTATTTTGTTATATTGAGAAATGAGAAATAAATAAACGAAACTAAACTAAACATGTATGCTGTGCTTTTCAATGTTTGCGATTTTCATCAACATTCATCATCAGTCATCATTTTTCTTATTGTTCACAATCGTTTCAGCCAGTTTCTTTTACAATCAAATCACAGCGCCAGAATTTAATTTCACCTTTAAGCAGAAAAAAAAGAAGATAAATTTACCTCATCTTCTCTGTCCATCTTCCAAACATTGAGTAGCTGCCTGTCAATACCACTGCGACCTGTATTCATAACGTAGGTTTTAACAATCTGTTGAGGGAGGGAGAACATTAGTAAGTTATGATATATTTTAATTCTCTTGTATCACTGAGAAGAAAATTCCACATTTGGCTTTTATCTTTTATTGAAGAAAGATATTTTTTATTTATTATTAAGTATTTTGGTCAAGAATATTTAAAATGTCAAATAGATGATATGGGTCAAATTAGCCTCATATCAGCAAATATATTTGGTTTATATTAGGGTGCACAAACTTGTACAAAGACAAAAGTACATGTATATTATTGGTAAATTGCTACATATCATTATAAATCTGTCCTTCCAGTGTTTTATGTCTTGAAATATTGAAAATTAATCATGATCAGTCCTTCATATGTTGATGTATTTATGTAGCTCTCAGGCATAATATCAAATGAGGGAAGGTATAGTAAACAAATACATGTATATCATTGTTATGAGTGACATGGCAAAACTATTTCATGTGGTAAACGATGATGCTGTTCTAACCAATGAGGCACAGCAGAGTTGAACAGAATGCTGCACCTTTCACGGAATTTGATAGTTTACCCATAATCATCATTATCATCGACATAGAGGCAGCTCCAATGCAATTGCAGGTAAAAATTTATGGGATTTGGTACTCTTGCTCAGAATACACAGCATATCCAGTTATCATAAACAACTGCTACACGCAAGATTTATACGATATTTGTGTAGGTGGCTTAAAACTATTTGTTACCCCGTCTGATTGTAAGATGAATGTCCACTTTGGTTACACAAAATTGAACTATGGAGGAGTGCACACCGAGTGGTAACAGAAATGTAGGTCAGGTGACGTGCAATTGGCCAATCATATGTCTGGACTCTTTCTATGTGTTGTATATGATGGTTATTATGTTGACATTATTCAGCATATAGTATGTCAAGCATCATATTTGTGTAAATTGGTGCATGCTTACCTTAAACTCATCTGATGCTGTATCAAGAAGCTCAAGCTTACATTTGAGAAGCCCATACTTAATATCCAGTGGATGAGGGACAGCATCACCACCAGCCTAAAGAGCGAGAATGAGAGAGAGAGAGAGGAAAGAAACATCACATTTCACTATGTGGTTCTCTGCTTTATGTCTCTTCTTGAATCTTCCTTTCTACATGTGACAGAGCAAAACAAGTTTTACTTAAATTGTCCTTCCTTTGTAAATAGCCCTCTCCTTCCCCTCCCCCCCCCCCTTTCAGTGGAATGGATTAGTCTAGAATTTTCTTGCATTTTGACTGTGTACTTGTACTTTCTGTTGGAAACCAAAGAAAGCACCACACTCAGCTAATTACCGGACAGAATCTCTTAAGAAAGTTCTTCCCTTTTAAGAGGTATGTTTATTAATTTTATATCTGTAATAGTGTAAGAATGTTGTATGTTTTACAGCTAAGCTTCTGAAGAGTTTTAGTGATTAATATGTACGATTCAGTGATGTTTTATAATGATTCAATCTCAGCCTTTCATGTGGATGCTGAACTTTATTATACAATGTACAATGTTATGAAGAGTTCATTTATAAGTGCAAGTATTGATTCATGAATTGCTAAACTTTATTACTCCTTTTAACATGGGGAAACTGCATGATAATTCATTCAGTTTTAATTGTATATGATTGTATTGTATTCATCAAGTTGTTAGGAATTCTCAACTTGTTATAATATTTCATGATAGGCCTATTTGATCAATCAAATATTTGATTCATGAATTGCATATCTTAGGTAGATGTTAGAAAAGTTCACACACGAGCAGCGCAGATTTGGGATTCAGTTGTAACATGCTATTTGCATATAGAAAGTTACAGTGTGTGTATTGTGTGTGTGTGTGTGTGTGTGTCTTATAGCAGTAAGGTCTGTATATATATATAGTACCTGTATAGATAAGGACCATGTAGGGCTAATACACATTTTAACTTAATGTATGTGTGTGTGTATAGCTGTAGCTGCGTGTGTTAAGTTGGCAGCAGTGCTGGACTAAAATATGTAACTTAATTAGATGGAACAGGACTATTGAGATGATCTTGTTTATCTAGCTATGTATAAATGAGACTTTCAGATATATATGATGAAATTCTACTTCTTACAATTGTAGATTTATTCAATGCACTTTTGGATATATGTTTATTTTGCAGACACCAATTGGTTAGAAACTAGTCAGAGGGATTTTGTTGAAAACAATCAGATAACCAGTTGAAATCCTCTCACTAGATTTTTAGTGTTTTTGTCATGTATTTTATAAAGATGAGTTACTCTATGAGGTACATCTGTCATGTTTCTTTTAGATTACAGTCATCAGAGTCAGAGTCATGAAGGCTGATTTCATTACACTTACTTGATGGCCATGAAGTAGTCGGGGTGAGTGTTTGGAATGTACTAACGGGTTGGAATTAAACAATATTCACATTTTAATTTGTGCATCATAAAGAACTTTGTTTTATTGAAGTGCAGTGAAGTTCAAGTAAATAATTTGTTTAATTGCTCATTAAGACTGAATCAGTACTCTGATATACATTATAGTGTTGTTTCTTATTGTGAAACTTTCTCTTTGCTATACATGTACATGTACATCATTCTGTGGTATTTACTTTTAAATCATATATTGAATTGCTATTTATGAAATGCTTTAAACTAAAGTGTTCACTGATGAATCAGGTTAGGCCTCTCGTCTATTATTCTCAGTGTATTATATCTATTTGATATTTGAAGCAACTCAGTTTAGCATCTTAACGAGTCGATCGTCTGATTTAAAGTACAATTGCCATTGAAATGTGTAGATAATGTATGTAAATATTTCTAGACTGTTTGTTACAAAATGTACACCAGTGACATGTATTTGTTATTTTGTTGTATTTTGATACAGGTTCTTGTTTATATTTTATTCGTACTCCATACGACGGGAGGAATAAAGTGGAAAACCCTCATTACATCTTCGAGGCGTCGTTTATTTCCCTGTGTTACATACACCATAAAGGACTGCCATGAATTTGGGGAAGGAATGCTTAGCAAATACATTTTCCACTTTGTTTGATAAGTACTGGGACTATTTATTTGTTCAAGAGGAGAGAAAAGTCATAATTTCACAAAACTACTAAAAAAAAACTACAAGATCTAGATATATCAGCTTCTTGCTCCACATTGAATGTTTCAGGTGTGTCATAGCCGGTATTCTGACATGACCTTTGGTGACCATTGCTCTGGGTTTCATTTTGTCAAAGATATAAGGCTAGGGTTAGGGTTAGGGTTAGGGTGGAAATAGGTTTCAGGTTAGGTTTAGCCCTTTCGATACAATTGACATTTTGTGGCTTGGCTCAATAACTACTGATTCAGATGCATGAGTAGAAAGAGCAAAAATTTCTGCATATACTACGTCCATTTTTGTTGCATGACCATATTGCGCTTGATGCCACGAATTTTAAAAACGAGAACAAGCTTTAAAATCCTTAAATTGGCAACACATTGAGAGGTTCAAAATCATTGTGTTTTTTTTTAAATTGGCAATTTTTTCAACATTTCGACAAAATTTGTAATCATGTTTGTTTTAAAAGACATGACACCTTACTAGAAATGTGTAGCACTTAATGAAAAATATTATTGTTGCCAATTTGAAGAACAAAATTTTATCAAGAGTGATAGGTTTTACGTTATTCTGTATTTTCTTCAAAATATGTACTATTAACCCAAAGATTTCATTTGGTAATTTTGTACATGTATACTAGCTTTACACAAATTATTTTTTAAAGGTGATTGTTCCCCTTTAACATGAAGATGAAACAAGATGTTTTCTCCTTTTTTTTTTTACTTACCTCTGCCTCTTTCTGCTTTATCTTTTTCTGCATATCTTGAGCCAGTGCAATGTCCCCAAGAACCTGAAAAAGTGAAACAAGCACAAAATTATAAAAGAAATCTTCATATTCTGTAATTGAGAACAAAGTAACAAAGAATCATAGCACTCAGCACACATTCATGGACAATTTATCTTGCTAATGGGGGAAGGCAATATTTTAGGACAATCTGAGGTCACATTTCCAGTAAGGTGATGCTGACATCCAGTCACAATTTATATTTTTATGTGATTTTGACAAAAGCACGTACACAAAACTGATTTAACTTGATCACAAGAAATTTTTGCTGAGAACTATTTTCAAATATTGTTTGTTTGGTTTTCTTACTTATCTTGATGTTAACAATAATGCAGATTGAAATGCATCAAAACCCAAAGGATCCCTCTATCAACTGGACACCATCTCAGAGTGTACCACATAATGTACAGTATGTGCAATGTTTGTTCATTCATTTCCGCCCGAAAATTTCATTCAGAACTTGCTAAAAAATTACTAAAAACTTGCACGATGTAAGTTTGTACCAATGATTCTAATGCAATATTCACACTAATTTGTACAAACAATCATAACTTTCATAAACAACCAAAAGACAGGTTCGGGTTTGTGCTTGTCCTGACATAGCCAAATACATGAGGTTGGACTGCATTTGGGCTTGTAACATAAACATGTAACAACACAAAGAGTGTTTTATAGACCTGTTAATATGAAAGGTATATTGAAGTGCTCTGGAAGAACAGATGTAGCAAAATGAAAGTGTCTCCCTTACCAGCAGCATGTCTTTCTTGGTCTGAATCTTCTCAGCATCATCGATGACAGGAGGAATCTTCCTCCCAAAGGAGTGTGGAATGATCGTGTAAAACTTGGAGGAGAGTTCACTCAGCTTGCCCTTGGTTGTCTTCTTCTGTATTGCTTGCTCAAGCTCCTCTATTGCTTCAAAACCCTTGGCAATCTGAGCCTTACTCAGTTTACCTAAGGGCATCTTCTTGACATCTGCAGAACAGAGAAAGCACATAAAGTTATTGAAAGGCAAACATACTTTATTTGATAATAGAATCTCACATGTGATACAGGACAGCACGATGACCAAGTAAAAGAAAAACCAGTGAGGTCTGAACTACATCTCCTTCACTCACAAAAGAGAAGTTTGTCAGGATTATGGCAGTTTCTATTTTAAGCATTACATTGAAAGTGTTCTTAGAAATCAGAAAGCACATGAGTCAAATACAACTTTTACCATACCAAACGATAATGATTTTAGCATTAACATTCCAATATGCTTTTCAAGCATTTTAAAACAGATGTATGCAAAATACAAAATTCATGTTACAAAACAATGAGTCTTAAAAAGAAGATTACACGAATATATAAATCATGCCTTAAAATTACAAAGGAAAAAAACATTATTTACCTATTTCAAACTTGGTCATCTGTTCTTTGAACATGTCTTCATTAAAGACAAGTTTAACAAACTCCTGAGTAGCCTCATCCAGCTTAGATGGTAGTATCTTCTTTGTTGAACCATCTACCTCTGCAAGCTGCAATCAGTCAACAATATATAAAACTACTAATGCACTTTTAAATACAAATATATGCATAGCTGTACAAATTTCTTTAATCAATAGTCTCAGTGATCCCAGTTTCATTTCAACTCTTTTCCTGCTTTGGCTGATATCCAGAACATACAAGGAAGGCTGCTTCAATCAACTTTTGTCACACGTACCTAAAAACACACGTACAGCGTGCATGTAATATTATATACATGTACCAATATGCGACACAAGCTTTCATGACTTTTTTGCCTGGAGTCTCACTCATCTTTTGATACCAAATGTATAAAATTTGACAGTGTCAAAACTCGCTGCACAGTGCGCGGCCAAATAGACACTTCTCCATATGATACTATTGCACACAATGCAGATTTGTCAATCCATGAACATGTTTACAGGCCTAGTCTTTATAAGATACTCTATCTATGTGCTAAGGTGCAGAAATATTTGTCACTGCATGGTGGGGGAGGGGTGGAATCCTTCTCCCAGGCTAAGAGAGCGCCAAAATAACCAAGCCATGTTAGGGTAAATCCCTGGATAAAACAAAGATACAGATTGTAAAAAATAATAACACATACTTCACTCTGCTATCATATGAACCCCCAAATATAATGATATGTAGGGCCTTGTCCGTATATGATACAGTAAACTGCACATGTATTAATCTATGATGGAAACTATGTCTGTAAACTGCCACCAGAATGATGTTTTGTAACTACTCTTTGATCAGCATGGGAAATGCAGACTTTTAAGATATGAAAATACCTTGTTACAAATGTTAACGGCCTCCTCATCAGCTTCCTCTACCTCTATCAGTGTATATTTGCCTGCTTTGGGCTCAAAGTTGGCCCGGTCTTCCCATTTGTTCTTGGTCTTGTCGTTAAACTTCTTGCAGAAGAGCTTCTTGGCTCCTTCCAGGTCATCCCAAAAATCCTTGGTGTCCTTCTGACCAGGTTCTCCCTGGAATAGATAAGGGCAAGAGAAAGTGATCCATGTGAGAGGCAGAGGAAGAGAAAGACCTAGATCATGGGAGATAAACTATCAACATCATCTGCCAGAATAGCTCTGCCTGTTATCTTGTTGTTATACTTCAGTGAATTTCAGTTGTGGTCACATCACTCATTCTGGTCTCAAAATATCACTCCCTCCCAAATATAACATTAATTACAAGTATTGATTTGTTACATACATTCACTTTTACTTTAGATTTCACTACAAACAGAAATGCCAAGTAATGCTAGCAGTTTTAATGTATTGATAACTTTACAATTCATTTCAAATAACAATAATAATATTAATTTATATAGCACAGCTACTATATGAATATACTCTACCATGTATATGCTTACACTATACATGTACATGTATACACAAAACTAATTCCACAAAACAGGAGAGCCTTCAATAGAGATTTAGGGGACGGATTGTGCTTTCCTTATTAAAAGAGGAAGTTGGTTCCAGAGTGTTTGAGCAGCACAGCTATATGCACAATCTCCAGGAATTGCTTTTGTTTTGGCATGAGGCAGTTTCAGAAGCAGTTTGTCTTGTCAAATCAAATCAAATCAAATCAAATCAGTCTCTAAATCATGTAATTAGGAAACAAACTTACTGACAATACTCTCCATCTACATGTATATTTCTGTAACAAACAGTTTGTAGGTATTTGAAAGTGGCATGGCATTAGCTTTTGGTAGTGGTTCACAAAATAATCAAAGGTAATGTTTACATATCGTAGATACTCACCACTCTGCCCCATCGTGTAAACACATAATAACTTGAGTGAGCGTAAATTAGTTGAATAACGTAGTACTTGTTGTTGTTGTCACCAATGTTTGTCTGGTTTAACATGCAGTCAAAGTCATCAAACTGAGGTTAGACAAAAATATATGTACTGTAAGGAAAGGCTTATCTGTGATGTATAGTCATAAATTATTCTTGTTTACCCTGTTTTTTATTACTGATCTAGTAAATCTAGATTAATATCAAAGGGGACCAATAAAAATATATTTTGCTCTGTATCTTTGAGGTTCCATGCCAATATACTGGATTCAAAATATCAGCTTCTTCAAGAAATGTTACTTCGTCGAGAGATATTTTTTTGAATACATATAAAGAAAGTATTTGGAAAAACTCTCCCATTTGCTGTACATATCACAAATATTCAGTTCTTGCCCAAGCACCTTTTCCCTTGGGCTTTGCTCAAATTGAATTAGCAATAGAATGTTATAGGTTCTCAAAAAAATATATATATATATATATTCTCAGCCTATTCAGTCACAGATTTCAAACAATTATAATCGAGTCATTTTGTGTGTTATAATGAATGGGAGAGTTGTGCGACGCTACATCATAGTCTAAACCGATTCACTACTTTCAGAAGTTACCAACTGACGGAGAATTCATAACTCTCTCATTATTTATCCAGTTTTCTTCAGACTTTCACCAATCTGTTTCCTGTATTTTTCTGTTTTCCTTCAAAGCAATATATTATGAATGTTGGATTGCCCTTTAATTCTTAAAAATACCTACCACTGAACCAGCAATACCACAGTGGCTATCAACAGTGTGGCTAACTTTCTTTCCTTTGTCTGCAGTCTTGAGCTTTTCAACAGCTGCCTTTAGCCCTCCATCATCTGGTTCTTTCTTAGCTACTTTAGCCCCCTTCCCAGTAGCCTTGGTGCTGGCTGATCGCTTCTTTGGTGGCATGGTAAATAAATCTTGGATACTACAATGAATTATGACGAAACCCTAACTGAGGAGTTGTCTTTGAGAAATCCACAAGCAAGTCTGTTCGGAGAAAAGCAGTAGAAACAAAATGATTAGAAATGCTAAAATATGAACTGGACTACAGAGTTTTACAGTTGATAAACAATGGGACTACAGGGTTCTCAGCATTTCATGAAAACAAAGTTCCTGGATTTTCCACTGATTTTTTCCTAATGGCGTTTCAAATTCCCAAGATCATTTCTTTCCAACATATTGTCAGTAAGCGAAGAAGCTTGACTGGGGAGGAATTTTTAATTTGTAAACAAATCTTTCGGCATATTACTCCCAGTGTTAAAGATCGTATGCTCGATCTGTAATGAAAAACACAAGTCAGAAAAAATTGGAACCAGCGGGATTCGAACCTGTCATCTACTGCTTGCCGGGCAGCGACTTAACCACCAGGCTATTCTGGTTCACGGCCAAGTCACGACGAACTAGAATCAAATACCCAAGATCCTCTTCTTTCTGACTCATTAATATTCAAACGGTCCGCCGTGGAACAATGGTTAGTAAGCGAAGAAGCTTGACTGGGGAGGAATTTTTAATTTGTAAACAAATCTTTCGGCATATTACTCCCAGTGTTAAAGATCGTATGCTCGATCTGTAATGAAAAACACAAGTCAGAAAAAATTGGAACCAGCGGGATTCGAACCTGTCATCTACTGCTTGCCGGGCAGCGACTTAACCACCAGGCTATTCTGGTTCACGGCCAAGTCACGACGAACTAGAATCAAATACCCAAGATCCTCTTCTTTCTGACTCATTAATATTCAAACGGTCCGCCGTGGAACAATGGTTAGTAAGCGAAGAAGCTTGACTGGGGAGGAATTTTTAATTTGTAAACAAATCTTTCGGCATATTACTCCCAGTGTTAAAGATCGTATGCTCGATCTGTAATGAAAAACACAAGTCAGAAAAAATTGGAACCAGCGGGATTCGAACCTGTCATCTACTGCTTGCCGGGCAGCGACTTAACCACCAGGCTATTCTGGTTCACGGCCAAGTCACGACGAACTAGAATCAAATACCCAAGATCCTCTTCTTTCTGACTCATTAATATTAATATGGTCCGCCGTGGAACAATGGTTAGTTAAGTCGCTGCCCGGCAAGCAGTTAGTTAAGTCGCTGCCCGGCAAGCAGTAGATGACAGGTTCGAATCCCGCTGGTTCCAATTTTTTCTGACTTGTGTTTTTCATTACAGATCGAGCATACGATCTTTAACACTGGGAGTAATATGCCAAAAGATTTGTTTACAAATTAAAAATTCCTCCCCAGTCAAGCTTCTTCGCTTACTAACCATTGTTCCACGGCGGACCGTTTGAATATTAATGAGTCAGAAGGAAGAGGATCTTGGGTATTTGATTCTAGTTCGTCGTGACTTGGCCGTGAACCAGAATAGCCTGGTGGTTAAGTCGCTGCCCGGCAAGCAGTAGATGACAGGTTCGAATCCCGCTGGTTCCAATTTTTTCTGACTTGTGTTTTTCATTACAGATCGAGCATACGATCTTTAACACTGGGAGTAATATGCCGAAAGATTTGTTTACAAATTAAAAATTCCTCCCCAGTCAAGCTTCTTCGCTTACTAACCATTGTTCCACGGCGGACCGTTTGAATATTAATGAGTCAGAAAGAAGAGGATCTTGGCCTTTCTTGGGTATTTGATTCTAGTTCGTCGTGACTTGGCCGTGAACCAGAATAGCCTGGTGGTTAAGTCGCTGCCCGGCAAGCAGTAGATGACAGGTTCGAATCCCGCTGGTTCCAATTTTTTCTGACTTGTGTTTTTCATTACAGATCGAGCATACGATCTTTAACACTGGGAGTAATATGCCGAAAGATTTGTTTACAAATTAAAAACATATTGTCAGTTTGAAATTTTTTCAGTGAATAGAAAATTGCAGGCTATGCAAAGAAAAGGACGTATTTTACACACTGAAAAGAAGCTATACCCAGACATACGCTGTTTGGACACAAGACAAAATACACGAGACTGGCTTCTTTTTGCAACGAAAAATGAAATTTTCGAATTTTCTGTGACTAGAGTGAGTTTTGTTTGATTCCCTGACTTTTCCTTGACTGGAAACAAGTGAACTCATGTTTGATTTTCAAAAAAGAACTCGGAAATATAAGAGAAAGTGCAGCTTGTCCAATTCCAATGTCAGTACACCAAGCTGCTCAGATCATGTCAGACTAATCTTACTAATAATTATGTCCATTTCAATAATAATGATCTAGTTTACAGGCACAAATCCTTGTCACTTATAATGCTTAAAAGGAAAGCCCACCCTGATTAAAAGTTGGTTTTAAAAGAAGCAGAAAAATAAGAGAAACAGGATAGTGAAAGTTTGAGTAAAATCAGATAAGAAATAAGAATTTTTGAAATTATAATCAATCAAACACAAATTGGCAACTCGGTGATGAATCTTGCGAGCACCTCTCCCATTTGCCCAGTTCAGAAAATTTCATGAACTTTTATTTTCTTAGTTTTTGAAGAAGGACATTACGAGAATCTCTCAAAAAAATCGACCCCACCACTATAACACAGGAACCTATGTATTTCAGGTCGGGTATCAAGACCCCGATTTCGTTTTCCGTTTAAAGAGTGGTCAGCGCCTTGCAGCTTTGTATGAGAGGTTATGGTATTGGATTACAGTTGTACTCTTCATCATCTTATGTAATAGTGTAAACAAACTCTTACTGGGACTATGCCTGAAAAGAAAGGAGAAGAAGGAAATATATATTTTAGTTGTTTTAAGATATTTTCAGGTCTCTCATAATTTAGATGAAGACCAAAATAAAAGTTTGAAGGAAGCAAAATGACCCAGAATTGGAGATATTACAACAATTTTAACTCTGAAAACTGGCCCGACGAGCCACGATATCGTTTCTCTTTCTCCCTTCCTGTCTCCCTCTATCATGCTTATTTCTCTCTATCACCCTGTCAAGGTCGCTTCTCCCTTACTGCAATCTCAGGTGTCTAGAAATGGTGGAAGTCAAATCTGGGTTTCACGTTTATATGACGGGTATTCCTCATGGAATAAATTTGTTTCATACAAGTTTTGTGTAAAGACAAATGCACCTTTTGCACCTCTTATAAGTGCCCCTTTCCAGCTCTGATAAGTGCCCTTTCCTCTTCTAATACCCCCTTTTACCAATATGTCCCACTGTTTCTTACAAAAAGAGCCATATCTATAGCTTCAAAGAATCGATGCGGCCTTAGTAACAGGTACCCTACAACGGGGTCTGCTCGCTAGTCATAAGGACCGCTATTCATAAAAAAAAATTATTCATAAGGACCGCTATTCATAATAAGACATAAGGGTTGCTATTCATAAGGGTAATTATTCATAAGGACCGCCATTCATAATAAGACATAATGATCGCTATTCATAATATGGAAAGAGGGTCGCTATTCATAATACCAAATCAGGGTCGTTAATCATAAGGGTCCCTATTCATAATACGAAAATAGGGTCGCTATTCATAAAGGTCGCTATTCATAAAGGTCAATATTCATAAGGGTCGCTATTCATAATCGAAGAAGAGGGTCGCTATTCATAATCACAAAAGAGGGTCGCTATTCATAATCGGAGAAAAGGGTCGCTATTCATAATCACAAAAGAGGGTCGCTATTCATAATCACAAAAGAGGGTCGCTATTCATAATCGGATAAGAGGGTCGCTATTAATAATCACAAAAGAGGGTCGCTATTCATAATCACATAAGAGGGTCGCTATTCATAATCACAAAAGAGGGTCGCTATTCATAATCACAGAAGAGGGTCGCTATTCATAATCGGAGAAGAGGGTCGCTATTCATAATCACAAAAGAGGGTCGCTGTTCATAATCACAGAAGAGGGTCGCTATTCATAATCAAAGAAGAGAGTTGTCATTTAAATCAAATAAGAAAGGGATATGGAGGAAGGACAACCCAAGGCCCAACGGTATTGTATTTAAGAAAGCTCTATACAATGCATTTCCGGTTTTTGTCAAATATATCCCTATTTTCTAAAAAAAGTGAACTATATTTATCAATACTCCCCACACTTTGAAAGGCGCTTTGCCAGTGCCTTAAGAATTAAAAAAACGAAGTCTAATCTAACGTGGGAGGAGAGGACCCCCCCCCCCCATCCACACACCCACATACACGCAGACATATGCTTTGTTTTTTTATATTGGAGTGTCATTGCCACACCTATTTTAGAGTTAGGGGAAGTACTGGTTGTCTATTTATGTACCCTTTTCGTTCTTTCTTTTTTCTTTTTCCTCCTCTCTCTCTCTCTCTCTCTTCCTCTTTCCTTCCTTTTCCAGCTTCTTGTTTCTTTGTTTCTGCATGGTTTTCTGCAAGACATGGACCTCTTGATTGTACTCTCATTTCCTTATGTATACTGTTTACGTAGATTTATCATGGAATAATTATTGTCATGCCTCTTTATTCTCAATGTGTTAATATATTTTTGATACATGTGCATTAATATATTTTTCTGTATTCATTCTTATCCATCACGTGCAATTTGTTATGCTTGAAATTGGGAAATCAGATTGTAACACAATTTGTATCCTTGTTGCATGACAATAAATGAATCATTGAATCATCCAGATCCTCCCGTTTCTCAACTCCTGTGAAGACCTAATCCTTAGCCTTTATCTCAAGTTCCAGCAATCGTCCATTTGGGGGAAGATGAGGTGAAAGTTGGGCGGGGAGGGGGGGGGGGGGGTGGGGTAGGGGTAGTTGTCCTGGAGATTAGTTGTAGGGGTAGTTGTCCGGATACGGGCTTAGAAATTGCCGCAAAAAATTTGTTTTCGTTTTTATTTTGGGGTGGGATAGTAATATTTTCATAATACGTGATTTTAGTAACGTACAATTCATCGGCATCTACCGTTTTTACAGTGTGCCCCTGTTTATGGGCATGGATGGGAATTAAGTATGCCCTCCCACGGTTGGGACTTTCAAATTTCCCCGAGTTAAAAATCACCTCTCAGAGCATTTGAGTGCATGTGCTTTCATGGTAATTACTAACTTATTAATTTCATTATATTCTTTGAAATCTTTATTTCGCTCTTCCTTATCAAAATCTTAACAAAAATCATGACAAAAATTATCACCATGTTGATCGATCGTGATCCTATGAATAATAATCATCATGGTCATCCTCCTCCTCCTCCTCCTGATCATATTATTTGATCATGTCATTTATTGAAGGTGAATTATTGTGGGGGGATGATACAAGCCAATCCTACAGGCCACCCCCCCCCCATTACAAGGGCATGCGCATCATGTATTTTCTATGTTTGTTTGATCTTAATTCAATTCTATCAAATTTATTCCCATTTCTTTATACTGTAAAGCATATTGGTTGTATGTAAACAACCACAGGACCAACGGCTTTAACCCTAATAGAGCCGGGTTATTTAGACCCATCTCACAGCCGGGGGTGGGGGGCTGATTCCGCCCCCTAAAATCTCGGCCGTCCATCACGCGCATTCGCAACGAAAATCGGCACACACGTCGCCAACCACGTAATCTACAAAACTGTATAGTCATTTCTCCGAAAAATTTAATAACTAATTAATTATGCTAATTTATGCATAAAATTAATTTGCTCTAATTAATTAAATAAAGCCCCAAAACTGCTAATTTTTGTCAGATTCTGATCAAATAAACCGGTAAAAATCCTTTTGTTCTTATGTTTTTTATTGTTTTTTCGATGGAATTTGTCGGCGACACTATTTTAATCCTAAACAACATAAGATTAATTGTTTTTAAACAGTAAAAGTAAAAATAATGAAACATTTATGAATTTTAGCTGGAAACACAATTGGGATTGGATTTGTACACGAAATCACGTTTTTGAACAATTTTGGGTTTGACATGCACTTACGAAATGTTGGGTAACTCCGGAACCGCACGCGCGGACATCACAAATTTGGTCTCAAAAGTGGCGCAAGACTTGAAAGAAAAAAGTAGTGAAGCGGCGTGGTGACTGCTTTTCGCGATGCAAACATATTACGCGAAACGTCGAGGGGGGGGGGGAATCCGCCCCCTCCCCCCCCGGGGCCTATTAGGGTTAAGTCCTCTCCGAGGGACTTGAGGTTAATGCCTTACCAAAGGACATGATTGCATCCTGGTTTCAAACACGCATCCTTCAGTTACAAAGCCACTGTTCGACCTCTGAGCTATCTCGCCTATCTCTGAGGATTATGGACATGATAGAACAACACTTACTACAGCACCCCCCCCCCCCCCGCCACCGGCACACAGACTATGCCATTTATGAATTGCTTTGACGAAAATTGTCAGTACTATGTGCTTGTACCGAAACAAGATGGGTAGAATAGCGCAACGTGATCGGACTGATGGGGGGGGGGGTGACACAGGCGTAGCCAGGATTTTTCAATATGGGGCGTTTGTGAGCCCGCGAAGCGTGCCAATTTGGTGATGAGCACTCTTTGCGTGCTCCCCAGGGGGATGGATGCAGGGAGGGGGAGATTCCCCTATAGAGTTGTTAGGGGTATGTAACTATATGGTTTTCCCCCTCCCGCGCGAAGTGCGAAAGCTCTGACGTTTTATAGCAAATCTGAGATAAAGATAATGGCTCGTCGCAATACTGCACTGTATGTAACAGGGGTGGGTGCATGGAGAGGGGGGGGGGGGGGTCCCGCTGAAGTTTTGTAGCAAATTTGAGAGAAAGATAAAGGCTCGTACATGTAGCACCTCCTTTTAGGCGGAAAGTTAGTTCGACACCCACGCAATGCTGCACTGCATGTATCAGGGGTGAATGCATGGATGGGGAGTTACTTCCCCCTCCCCCGGGAAGCGCGAAAACTGACGCAAATTTCGTAGCTTTTATCGTTCTCTTCCTCCGCTTCCTCACACTTTTTCGCTCTTGCCTGTTTTTAAGGGGTGTATTTGTTTCATCGCCCGTCCCCATATTGGCTCGACACAGCCGTGGGGTGTCTAGATCCCATCCAATATTATTATTTTTGTTCTTTCATATCTGAGTGTTCATTGAACAATGAAAATCATATTACAATATTTGACAAATAATCCTAACCCTAACCTATTCTTCGATTATGAATAGCACCCCTCTTTCGTGATTATGAATAGCGACCCTCTTCTTTGATTATGATTAGCGACCCTCATCTTCGATTATGAATAGCGACCCTCTTCTGTGATTATGAATAGCGACCCTCTACTTCGATTATGAATAGCGACCCTCTTCTCTGATTATGAATAGCGACCCTCTTCTTTGATTATGAATAGCGACCCTCTTCTCTGATTATGAATAGCGACCCTCTTCTTCGATTATGAATAGCGACCCTCTTCTGTAATTATGAATAGCGACCCTCTTCTCCGATTATGAATAGCGACCCTCTTCTCCGATTATGAATAGCGACCCTCTTCTCCGATTATGAATAGCGACCCTTATGAATATTGACCTTTATGAATAGCGACCCTTATGATTAACAACCCCGATTTGGTATTATGAATAGCGACCCTGTATCTGTATTATGTATAGCGACCCTTATGACTTATTATGAATAGCGGCCCTTATGAGTAATGACCCTTTTCTTCGATTATGAATAGCGACCCTCTTCTCATATTATGAATAGCAATCCTTATGAATAATGCTCCTTATGAGTTTATGAATAGTGACCCCCTTTTCGCTTTATGAATAGCGACCCTACAGGTATAGGAAATTACATGTTATGACTAGCGGTCCTTATGAGCCACTGATCCTTATGACTAGCGGTCCTTATGACTAGCGAGGTTACCCCCCTACAACTACAATGTAAGGCAGTGAAGCTGGAGGCAAGAGGGGCATAAAGCCTATCCCCCCCCCCCCAAAAGCAAGGGATTTCTCGTTCCGTTCACTTGAATGTGCCCATAATTTACACCAAGTAATGTCAATATTTTCTGAAAATTTCCCAAAACTCCCTCGTGATGCTCACTAGCACTTATAATATGTAATGAAATCAAGCATATCTCATAAAGTAGAGGTATAAAAACGATGTAGTCCTAAAGAAAAATGACAGTATCAATGTTCAAACTAAAATTAGTTAATTTGCTGTTGTCATTTTCATTATATCACGTGTTAAAAAATAATGTAAATAATGCACAAACAAAGGACTAGTTAGTCTGGATCATTAGACCAACACACACAACTACTAATTAGGGAAAAGGTGAAACAGTGTCCAGAACCACAATAAAAAGGTAGAAGATGGTGCTTGATAATGTATTAATTATGTAAATTAGACTGTAGGGTGATACCAATGTCACAAAACTGTCCTTTATTTCGCTTTATGTTCACCCCTTGTAGGTGCCCTTTTTTGCTGGTGCTTCCCCACTTTGAAAGAGACTCCGCCATCCCTGCAGAACACCATGGTGTGATCTTGCTTACTTTCAAACTTCCACTTGAGAAGGTGAAAAGTTGCCCTCAAATTTCCTAATACAGCCTATGGATATCTGATGCGGTACAATCCTAGGTCCTATTACTAGGTTTGCAGATCTTTTATTCTGGTGTTCTTAACTCTAACTCAACTTAGAGGTCGACTGCTGCTGAAATTAATACAGCCCCACATCCGTGAGTGTATAGGCCTGGATCTACTTGCAAAATTTCATGCAAGTACGTGAAATTGTTTAGCTAGCTCTCTTGGATATCTCAGCCGCCATTTTCCGCTGAGTTATACCCAGATCCCACTAGACAAGGTGCAAATCTAGCTAGATCTACCTTAGACCAAAAATTCTGTCTCTCGTTCATTAGCCTCTTATTTGGATAGGGTCGGCTCTTCACTTAGAGAGCTAACCAACGAGAGACAGAATTTTCGGTCTAGATCTACCTGTACTACTACTAGTATTAGTATTACTGCTTATCTCAAATACCTGTAACCTTACATGCATGTATGAAGGATCATTAAAAGACTGGAATGCACAGGCTATACAGAGGGTTGTCATAGGTGATGAGCATTCGGACTGGACTGAAGTTAAATCCAGCGTGCCGCAAGGCATAGTACTCATGATCAGCCCATTAGTTATTACTCTTTTTAACATACATGAATAACCTGCCATACAAATGTTGCCTCTTCGGTCTGATAATGATATGTTACATTTATATTATAGTGCATTACATGATTCCTTCAACGCGGTTTATAATGTTATTTATATTTGCTCAATTGCTGACTATTGCATACTGAAATATTATGACAGAGAATATAATCAATAAAAATGAGAAGGATGCAGAATTCCTGCAAAAACATCAACTTGGGACTAATGGGAGAGAATCTGTGGTAAATGAATTTCTCTCTAGACAAATTAAAAATATATACCGGTAATTTATGATTATTAATTGTAAGAAGATCTGTCATTTAGCGTCAAAAGTGTCATCTAGCTTGCCTTAGGCTTAATTTAGGACAAGGAAACCCCGTAATAATAATTACCTGGCTTAACACACCAGCAGCAGGCACCACTGTACTGTACTGCGAGAAGTTGGTGGAAAATCAGCTCACCGTACTTTAGAAAATATAACAATATGCACTTATATTAAATTAATATAAGTGCAGATTGTCTCGACCAAGGGATAATATTCGCCTTCCCTTGAAGAATGAGTGCAGTAGACATCAGATCATGTGACAGTCAGAACTTCAGAAGTACACTGTGCACTGAGCCCTGAAGTTTACTAGAAGCTTAAGGAATAAAACTGTTGGAATGACGAGCTAGATCATATAAATTATAAGCTGAGAATGAATGCCGCGTCGATAAATACGGGACAACAACCAAACTCCAAAGTTCACGCAGCGATCATAATTCGTACGGTAGCTATAGCTACATGTACTTGTAGCTAGCTAGCCGCGCTGAGTCTCAGCGAGAGCGAGCGCGAGCGTACGCGTGCAAGAGCCAAGCAATACAAGGGAACAGGCAAGCACATGTCGAGCGAGTCAGTGACGTTAACGTTATGATAAACAAATGATAGTCTGCCAATGTCCAGACATAGTAAGCCATATCCTCAAATAACATAAATATGAATATTGAAAAGAACATAATATATGTAGACCTGTGATTGAAAAATACACAATCCCACCTTTAAAATGTGTTTAATTAGGAAAACATTGGAAATTACCTATCACAAGAAATTTTTTCCAGGCAAAATCATTCTTTTTAACATGAATGTGTCTGGAGAATATTATATTGCGATGGGCGTGGCCATGGGAGGACTAGGAAGCGCTTCACGGAAATGTAACTGATAGAAAGAGGAATTCTCGACTTGCATTTCCTTCTTAGTTACATTTCCCTGGTTGATTCAAGAAGGTATACATGTGTGGTGTATATTGGGGTGGAAAGGGCCACGGGGAGGAGGAGGGGGGGGGGGATAACGATTTAAAAGATGGCTATTATTACAACAACAACAAAAAAAAAGGCGTAGAAGGTATGTAAAAGAATAGGCCTATAATAGAGCTTTAATTCATGTTTTTTCCTTTTTTCACCAATCAGTAAAAATAAAACTCATAAGATATTGCCTTCACTTTTTGAACGCTAACAGGGTTTATCCCTTTATCAATGCCGATATGGGGTCGGAGGGGGCAGTCGCGTATCTATAGGGATTATGGCGCCCGGGGCAAGTAATGAAGTTGCGCCCTACCCCCCCCCCCCCCCCCCCCCCCCGCCCCTAGCCAGGATTGGCTTCGTGAATGTAAAAAAAAAAAAAAAATTGGCTATACGCCTTCTACATCACGAAGCCAGGCGTTCCTACCCAGCAATCTAATTGCGCACGGGTTAGCAGGACTGGAAAATGCCCTGAAATAACACTTTTCTGATAACTCCCGCGACCGACAGCTCCTTCACCACAGCGTTTCATCCTAGGAAAACGTTTAGAATTAGAATGTCTTTTTGATTGTACGTATTTTTACCAAAAAATCCAAAAAAAGATCATAAGAAATTTCCGAAAACTCGCCAGTGTTTGTGTGTATCCATGCCTCCTCTTGTCATGCAGATATGGCATGACAATGGATTTAAGTAGGAGTACTCTGGGAAATCTGCTGGATACAGACCATTTGTTCGGATTCATTTTATTCCCCTATTAATTCTGTATAACGCAATGAACGTGTACATGTACATGTATATATTAACATGAAAAAAGACAAGATATCGGGGGTATTCATGTATCTTATCACAATTATGCACGAAGAATCATCTTTATGCACACTGGAATAACATAGCTTTGCGTTTTTTTAGCTCATATCTTGCTATTTTAAGATGGCTTGGAAAAGTACTTCCTACTAAGGAAAAATTATGATGGAGTTATGTTGTGGTGTGTAGCCTGATCACCCGATATCATTCGTGAGCATTCACTTTAATATCAAAATGATGATCTCGAGTTTCCCCATGCACCACAAGATTGCCAACATCCTGAACATGATTATGTGCCATATACTCTGTACATTTCCTTCCTTCTTTAAACTTCTATTAATGTGATTAGATTTTCATTCAATATAATTATGACTTTATGTTACAATGCACTAGGACAGGATTTCAATACATCCCGGATCGACATTATTTTGAAGAAGGGATACTTAGTTTATACAGAGAGTGGATTCAGCTGTGTCGCTGTGGGGGTGGGAAGGGGGTAAAAAATCAGTCTCCGAAGTATGTGTTGAAAACCCTTCGTCACGGAGGATAGATGTAGGCGAGGGGGTTCCTATTCCCCGAGTGGGACAATGTGGGAAATTTAGTTTTGAAAGTCTTTTTCTGTTATGCTATCTTTCTTTTCTTCATCATATAACATTTTTTTTTTTTGAGGGGGACTGAAATGTGAAAGGTGGTACATGTATACAGTTGCGTATCTAGGGATTATGGCGCCCGGGGCAAATAAAGAAGTTCTGCGCCTTCTACCAGTGCCCAAATTTACTTGTACAAGCGAGGGAGCAAATTGACCGAGCGGCAATTTTTTTTTTTGCATTTTTAACCCTAAAAAGCAGAATTTCTTGCGCATTTTACCCAGGAAATTATTCAACTGACCACTATATACGGTATAGAAGTTCGGATTTTGTACATCGATAAACGGTTTTCTATTCACTCCCTTCTAAAATTGGGAGCGAAATTAACGAAAACCCTTGAGAAATAGTCGAGGAAGTTAGCAAATCGACTGAAAGTTGGGATTTCTTTTAAATGTTAACCCTCTGCAAATACTGTGTGTGTGTGTGTGTGTGTGTGTGTGTGATTGGGTTTTTACAGACATGTATCAATCAGATATGATTATTTACGTCTGGGACCGACCTTTAACGTCACCATCCGAAAGACGTGACTCAGTCTCGAACCTGGGTCCGCTGAATCAGTTTATAACTTCCACTGGTAGCTGGATTACAGGCGCACGCCACAACGCCCAGTTGTACTGTTTTATGCATTTCATCCTATATTGGGGGCGCAATACTTAGCAAGAGGCAAGTGGTCTCAACTCCGCTTCTGCATCCGGCTTTCCATGGGGCATTTCCGGCGGGTCAAAAGTGCACACTGCTCCCACTTTTCATGTATTAGCCTATGAAGGCAACTTTTTTTCAGTGTACAAGCGAAAACCAGATTTTAGCCGGCGAGCAGCGCGTAAAGTTATTGAAATTATATATTTGAATATTCATGAGCTTTTATAACTAATTAACATAAAATTAAACTGTACTTAGGCGTATACTGTACTTTTGCAGCAAAAATGTGCAGATGATGAAGAACTAGAAGACAAAGATAAAGAAGAAGAAAAAAAGAAGAGGAAGAAGATGAAATAGAAGACGAAGAAGAAAAAAGAAGAGGACGAGGAAAAGGAAGAAGAGGAAGAAGAAAAGGAAGATGAAGAAAAGAAGACGAAAAAGAAGATGAAGATGAAAAGGAAGTGCAAGAAGAAGAAGAAAAAAAAAGATGAAAAAAATGAAGAGGAAGAGGAGGAAGAAGAGAAAGAGGAGGAAGAAGAACAAGAGGAAGAAGAAGAACAAGAGGAAGAAGAAGAAGAAAAAGAAGAAGAAGAAGAGGAGGAGGAAGAAGAAGCCCTCCTTCGATATTGAATTTCCCTTCATTGAACGCTTTTCTTGTGCCTTGCAGATCTGGCATATCATATGTCAAGTAAAAGTACAAAGGGAAAATTTGCTCCCCATGACCTCATATATGTACCACCATGCACTGGCTTCTGGTGCGTGTACCCCCCCCCCCCACACACACAAAAACCCAAAACAAAACAAAATCACAACAAACAAAAACAACAAAAAAGGCACAAAACAAAACCCAACAAACCGCAACAAACAAACCTAAAAAATCTGATTTGATTTTTGTCTTCTTCTTCTTCCTCTTCTTTTTTCTTCTTCTTTTTTCTTCATCTTCTTGTAAAATGAGTCCATCAAACCCACACAATTCAGTCTATCATCGAGTTATTCAAGGTTGCATAAGGCTGTATTTACACCAATCCACCTTCACACTTCAGAAAACATGCCATATTGTGCCTGCATCATCATCAGCATCACCACATCTTTCACAAAACTATGGGGGGGGGGGGGAAACAAATAGAAGTTTCTCAGTGTGAAATGATGTTTATTAAACTAACTCACTTATCAACATCAAAGTTAATGCTCTTTTGAAATGCAATATACAGATTATAACATGTTGTTCATGGAAAACAAATCACGGGGCAGGTGAGGGGGCGGCATACCAACTGCTATTTTATTTCAGTTTGTAAGCAAACAAGTTTAAATCTAGTGACATCCGATATATAGGTGGATTATAATGTATATCCATGTACATCCCTTCAATCTATCATCAGAATATACAAGACATAAAAGTCCAAAGAGACCACCTTACTGCCCAAAATGATGAGGCGATGTTTGTCCAAATATTGGTAGTTTTGAAAATTTCGGGGTGGGCTGAAACTACCAAGCGCCTGATTCGTTTGCCTAGAAACATGCCTGAGGTGGATCAATTCACATCTGGTGCATGTTCTCTCTAGCACCACCAGGAGATGTTAGAAATTGAAACAACTAGGAGGATGTACATGAGATGATGTTAGAAATTAACATATTTCCTCCCCCCCCCCCCTCCCGCCTGGTTCTGGAGAAGGAGATGTTTGAAATTTACATAGCTTTTACAATTGGGGGCCCTCGCCCTGGGCCCCCTGGGGGCCACATGTACCATTTTAGCAACTTTGGGTCCCCTACCCCTAAGGATGATTCCTACCAAGTTTGGTTGAATTCCAATCATGGGTTTTGGAGAAGAAAATGAAAATGTAAAAAGTTAACGGACGACGGACGACGGACAACGGACAAATTTCCATCGCAATAGCTCACTCGAGCCTTAGGCTCAGGTGAGCTAAAAAAGAAGAAATTACAGATTATAGAACCATTTGCGTTTCAAGAAAAATTATCATAGCTATCGCAGGATAGCTTCAAGAATTTGATGAAAGGAATTATCACTTAAGGTTGAAGATCAAATAAATATGATTACATCTTAATGCACTACTTATGCATACAATTATAAACACACGTTGCATTAAAGATGATGAACTAAAATCATATTTCATAATGTAGTCATGCCACATTTTTCTAACTCTATTTCTAAATTACATTGGAATTAAAAGGAAAATTATTTGATTTTGAAAATTTATTGGTTATAGTTTGAATTTAAATTACTGCATTATTATAATAATAATAATATGCCCATTTATATAGCGCAGCCACTATATGGATATACTCTACTGCGCTTAATACAAAGTATCACATTATTACCCCGGCTTTAGCCGAGCTGCCTATTATGGCGCTAAAGCATTTCAAGGAATTTCTTCCTACCGGGTACCCATTTACTTCACCTGGGTTGAGAGTGGCAAATGTAGATGAATGTCTTGCCAAAGGACATTAGCGCCGTGGCGGGATTCGAACCGCGAACCATGTGAGCCACAGTCCGGTGACGTATCCACTAGACCACGATAACTGACTGTACTTAAAAGGTTTTTATCAAATATTTTTTTGAAGTGTGAAAAGAATTTAGAATTAGGCTCAAGATTAATCTCTTTCTCATAATCATGTTTCAAATGGGCCAATCGTACCAATTGCAATATATTTTTTAATTACGTGTACATGGACATGTACACCTACAAAAGGTAAATCCGATGTAAAATTTAGTCTTTGCTTTTATTTCAAAATTACGAATTAGGGGGCGTATCTATAAATGATCTTGAAGTGAAATGTCAAGTGATTGCAATAAGGGCCATTCAACCCTAAACCACCCCCCCCCCCCCAAAAAAAAAAAAAGAAGAAATGAATAAAAAATGGGGGAAAAATGGGGAAAAAATTGAAAAAAAAACGGAAAAAATGGAAAATATCAATAAATAAATACATGAAAGTTACAAATCTGTTTGTTTCCCCTTTGAATAATATGTTAGCTCTTTCTTTTGACCCAAACTTTGACATTCAATTTCCAGCTCAGAAATAGCATTCCTGACATTTAGAATAAATGTAATTGCCATTATGTAAATTAGCAATAAATCTCGAGAGAAATTAATTAATTAAACTTTATGTTTAAATGAAAATAAATATAAAAATACTTTGATCCTTAATGACTCCGTTACTTGACACGTAACAAGCAATGTAACTGATGAGCTTCCTTGGACAACCTGCATTATAAAAACAAAAAGAAAGGACAGACAAAAATTAAACTTCTTGTAGACTGTGGACTGGATTTTAAAGAAGGAAACAAAAATGGGTACATCTATCCAGGGGCGGATCCAGGATATTAAGGGGGGAGGGCATACAAATGCTGGATTGTCAACTTTGGGAAACTGCTAGGAGGGAGATCCGTACATTGTTTGGTCTTGCCAGCCCTCTAAATATCGCTCAGTGGGGGGAGGGGGGTTATGGGGTCCTGTTTCCCTCCATAAATATCTGACACGAAAACTAAACAAGAACAAGAACAAAAACAAAAAAGTTTTCCGTTCTAAAAGGGGGGCACAATGTATACTGCTGTTTGAAAGGGGGGGGGGGCACGGGTCGGGATGTCCCCCCCCCCCCCCCCAAAAAAAAAAAAAAAACACAAAAAACACAAAAAACACCAAAAAAAAAAACAAAACAAAAAACCCACTACTGCATTTGTTCTTCCTTCTTAAATAGAAATGTAAATCTAAGTTTAAATCAGACGTACATATTTTCATCTTCCATTCCAAATATGATCCTAGACCAAGGCATTTAGTAAACTTTAAAACGGCTAAATCAAAATAATTTACTGGACTTTAGAATTTTGATTTTGACTGCACAGACTATGTCGGTAGAAATCTAAGTCTATTAATAATAAGATCTAATCTACAGAGCTACTACTAAGACTAAGCAATGGAATATTGAAATTTACACCAATTATGTGGGCTTAGAGGTCTACATTTTCAAAAAACAATTTACCTTTCCAGTTCAACTTGGGTTTCCTGCAGTGAGTGGGTGACAATAATCTACAGCCCAGCCCCAGGTAGGGTCTAGGCCTATCAGTTTTTAGTATCACGATAATGAATGATCTGGTCCTGGTCCCCCTGCGTTTCTCTACTTCGGTCCAAGGCAACAGCTCTGCAATCAAAAGAGAACAAGAGGTTAAAATCATAGTAGTAATTAAAAGCATGCCACAGATCTACTGTTTAAATTAATAATATTACTCGCACATGAAGGCCCTATGTACTCTCTCGTCTCAGTGACAATAGTGACTCGTCATGGTTGTCACTACACTCTACAGAGTACAGTACACAGAATAAATTGGGACAGCTCTCAGTAGCAGCATAAGGTTACACTGTATAATAAAGAACATTTTAATCTGGTCCAGCATGATTCAAGACATTATCATTCAAATTCTAAGTTGATCTTTCTAGACCCTCCTTAAACAAAGTTCAAGGCGAGGCCGAAGGCCTAACTCTAAGTCTAAGGTAGGCCTAGAATAGATCCAGGCTATCGTAGCCGTAGGCAAAGCGCAGTTAGCCGGCCAGGATCGGCGCACCCAAAACTAACAGACCGCTGGGCAAGATCTTACCCGGCGCGGCCCAGCTCCCCAGAGTGAGGATCTTGCGCATTCAGTGGCATGATCAATCTTGAACAGGTCCACATCTACCGCAGATTGTCGGTAATGAAGCCATGCACTTTACTTTTTAGGCTTGAGCACTATCATAATATACAGATCTTCGGAAAATATCTGATCTTCTTGAAAAATATTACAAGTAGACTATTCAAAATGACCGTTTTAGAGTTCAATCAAAGATAATAATTTTGTTTTGTCATGCATGAGAAGGAGGACTGGGTGGGATGTGGGATAATACGTTTTGTACAGTGAACTCACTAGCAGCCACGACGAACACATCCCAATTATTAAGAGGAATGTTAAACAAAATAATATTTACTTACATTTCATGGCATCATACGGCATTATTTTGATGAGAATGTTCCCCGGAGGATTTTCTGCTTTCGTGAGACTTACAAGACAAACTCCTTCTAAAACAGAAAATTCTCAAAAACAAAGTTTTTTTGAGATTTGTGTTGAAATGACAAAAAAGTAGCACTACCCGCACGGCCGCCATTTTCCCAATTTCTTGTCAAAATCGTAGGGAATTGTGGGAATGAAAAAAATGAATTATGTATGATCTTATACATAAAACATTATGTTAAAATGAGCCACTAACCAATCATCGAACAGTATTTGACGAGCTTTTGACGTCATTCCTCATGAATAAACATTTATTGAAATTGACCCTCCTAGCTCACTGTTCAAATTGGCCAAAGCTCCCACAATGCATCCAATGCAAAGCCTATGGAATGTCAAAGGTCAGATTTTAGCTGGCCCTCTAGCCCTCCTTCGGAGGGCATACTGTGTATGATCGAATCTCTTTGGCAAGAGGCAGATGATACTTACATGATAGCGAGCAAAGCAACGACAATTATATCTTTATTTTTTAAATTTTGAACCCTTAAAAAAATCTATTTAAAACTATAAGTGTGCATGGTAAAGACTTTAAAAAATTGCGAAAGTCGCATTTGAGGAGCACTTTTTTAGAGGAAAAGCTCTACCTCAACCATTGTCTGTAAATGAATGACATACCGGGAATGGGTTGTTTGTAAGGAAAATTAAATACCTTTAAATTGTATTAATTATTCTCAATATTCAAAATACGATCGGCGTCATTTCATAAAAAATATTCACCTTGAACGATGTTGTGAGTCAAATTGAAGCACATTTATTGATACTGAATGATAATAGTTAATATACCTGAGGCCTATTTCACAAAGACTTAATCGACTGAAGAATTATAGTGCGGTGTGGGTGCCTTGGCAAATTATCATAACTACCAGACCAAAATGCCTCCTTTTGAGACTTTTACATTCAGATGAATTAAATTATTTTTCATTCATGATTGACAATACGAAGCACTGTGCTACTTCTAAAGTTCATGAAAATTGAAAATATGGGAAAACGCCAAATGTTATTATAACTCGTTACGTCTCCGGAGTAGACAAAGGAGGGACAGCACTGGTCACTGGACCAACTGCGTAGCCAGGATTTCATTTTTTTTTGGGGGGGGGGGGGGAGGGGGTGGGTGCAGGGAGGGGTTTAGTTTCCCCCCTACCCGCGCGAAGCGCGAAGGCTCTGGCGTAAATTTAAGAGAGAAAGATAACGGCGGAAAGTTAGTTCGTGCACTGCTTTTCAATCATTTGGACCCAAGTATGTAACAGGGGTGGGTGCAGGAAGGGGGAGCTTCCCCCTTCCCGCGTGAAGCGCGAAAACTTTGATAGAAAGATAACGGCTCATAGCGCCTTTTAAGGCTTTTTCCTCTAAATTCCCCCGCTTTTTCGCTCTCGCTCTCGCTTTTTTTTTCAGTTGGCGTTTTGGTGGGGTAACCGCCCCTCCCGCCCCCCCCCCCCCTCGGTTACGCGCCTGACTTGACTATTCAAGCGGAGTACAGTTTGGTCTGCATGATTATGTGGCCTGTATTATATTGTACGCGCGCACACACTCGTGGATCGTGAAATAAACTTAAATAAATTTCCTAAAACTTTTAGCCTCGGTACCAATCTAAATTCGTGCTTTATCATGATTAAAATATTGAAGTAATGGGAGGGGTGCTTCTTACAATAAAATGTGGTGTGCTGCTATTAATGATATACTTTGTAATGAACCAAAGAAAACCTATGAAAAGCCCGCGCTATTTTTATGGTGATCCGAAGAGTAAAAAAAAATATATATCACAAAACAGAAAAAATAATCCTCCACTTTACAATAATTATGCGAAAGAGCAAAGCGACCGAGCTTTAGAAAGTTTTTGCATTTAAACCCTCAAAAAGTGTATTTCTTATGCATTTACCCTACCAATGGGGGGGGGGGGGTGCATAATTCTTAAGGATTGTAGTTTTTCGTCAGTTACCCTCTTTTCTTTCTTTCTCTCTTTTGCCTTTTTTGCACCCCCTCCATGTGCTGCCCGGGCATGTGCCCCCCTGCCCCTAGATACGCCACTGCATGTAGACTCTCTTAAAGGGAAATCTTAATAGTCGGTCCGAGAGTAAGCAGAAAAGCAGAAAGATCAGATTGGTGAAAATCTGAACGAAATCGGTCAAGCAATATGAAAGTTATGAACTTCTGAAAGTTACACTTGTAATCTATGCACATTTTCCCTCTCGGCAGTACTCAAAATATAATGTAAATAGCATATTGTCATAGGGTCTCCAAAAAGACAAAGAACATACTGTGTCATAATTATTTGCAACATTTACATTTTAACGTGGAGGAGGTTTACGGTTCACAATGTGTTAGTCCTGATAAGGACTGTTGGGATATTGAAATGAGGGTAGAGAATGATGAGAGAAGGGGAGAAAAATGAGAAATTGATAGTCGAGAAAGAAACAGGTATAAGAAGTTATCTTTCGTGAGAGTGAAGTCCTTAGAAGGACTGTAAATCAGATGAGAAAGGTGCCTGGAAGAGGAAGAGTAGATGAGGTGACGAGTCTCGGCGGTGGAGAATAGATCCGGTGAGAAGTCTCGGCGATGAAGAGTAGGAGAGATGAGGCGTCTCGACGTTCCGGACAGGTTGACTGCCCGTCATCAGGAGTGAAAATTACTAAACTAAAATTTACATTTTAGTTATTTTGTGTGTTGGAACAAAAGGGACAGTTGTCCACTGCTACATCACAGTGAATCAGCCAATTCGAAATGCCTTTTCTGTATGCGTGGTGATTTAGTGATCTCATTTTTCAAACATTCATAACTTTCTTATTATTTCAACCATCATGTTTTTCCACACATTATATAATATACAAATAAATGCTTCCCTTTCCCCAAGCCCAACCAGTGTTGCCAATTTGTTTAGATCTGGTTCAGACCATTCATCACGCTCCATCTCCAAACTCTACCTCTTTATTCTCATTCCTCTTCTTCCTGCTTCCATTGCTCCCCCTCCAGGAGCATCACGATGATATTTAGAAGTTATGAAACAACAACTGTAACACACATTACAACTTTGAAACAAAGAAATTGTGAACTTAAGACTCATATCACATTGCACTGTGAAGTTTTATTGAAGTATTTTTTTATATAAATCTTTTGCAGAAGAATAATGGAATGCACTTCCATCTAAGAATAAACTATTGTGAAGGCTGGTAAGCTGTGAAAATATCAACATAATTGCAACAGGATCAAATAGAAATGAACTGTTGGTTCAACATGGTGCACAGAAATAACATATTACATATGAAATATTATGCGAACCCCAACAGTAAAAGGCTATGATATACATGTACAAATACATGTAAACAGCAAAACTGTGATTATGGGGACCTATAACATTCCGTCAGTGTGAAAACAACCCGGTTATGGGGACATCGAACCCGGCTAAGGGACATGTCGGATGACGTACAACAATTGCGAATGTCCCCATAACCACAAATATACATGTTTATATACCGATAATTTAAAAAAAACCAATCAACACAACCTCATGTGATGATAAATTATATCGGGACAATGACTTTGAGAAACAGATTTAAAGACAACATTTAACAGGCATGTTTCTGTAATTGTTTATAGGAATTCATATTCATGACTTCTATTCATACACTTCTCACTCACGATACACACTTACTTTTCCCAAGTATAAAATATGTAACAACATAGCCATACATTAGGCACACTATTAGACACATTCAATCTTTAACCACTTTAAAACTGTTTTCTATAAGAAATTAAAAGCATAGTTTATAAGCTCTGATCATATCATTTTTTTCTTCAAAGATACACTTAAAAGGTTTAAGATATAATCTGTTATATTGCCAAAACTGCAGCTACTTGCCCATAAAAATGTGATGCATGTTCATCTGCATCAATTATACTACATGTACAAGTATATACAATGTAGTAAGAAAGTTCCTATATTACCTCCTAAAATATATTTCATTGTATGATTATACAAACAAATATTTTATAAATCAACATTTACTCATCTTAGCCATTTGAGAGATAAGACTATTGAACAAACATCTTGGCAAGAAGAACATTGTTTCTGATTACTCTTAATAAAGCCACTAAAAAGTATCACATAATACAGTTGGTTGGTAAAAAGTATATAATTCTCTTAAAATATCAGAGTTGAAAATACATGTATATACACAGACTGTATTTCCATCAAAAAGGAAGCTACTATCCAAAATACACATATTTCTTCACACAGCAAATAATTTTATGAAAGACATCAAATCTCTAAATTATACTAGTAAAGTAGCATCTAAAATAAACTCAGTCTTGGGTTTACAACTTTTGATGACAGAACGAAGAAGTTTGAAATATTTCAGAAAATATGAACTCCTCACTTGAATTTTTACAATCTAACATGAAAATGTTCTTTCATCTAAAAATTGTAATATAATCCTCTTTAACGACTGTGTCTGCTTTCATCAAGTATAACAGAACACATGACAACCATCTCTTGCCAAATTTTTGTCACATGTAAAAAGTATAGTATATACATGTAGAACCCTTACTTATAAAAATGTAGTAGTCTAGGACTCAGTGCACAGGGAACAAAAAATGCAGTTATACTCTAATTATGTGTCACATATCAGCTATTTCACATGCGCATCAATCACAGAGTACAATAGTGAATACGAATGCTTGGCTCGTAAATAATATATACCTCTACACTAAACAACTCCTTATGCTGACTAATGAATTTTCGATTTCCCATATGTTAAGACAGGTACCTGTACCGTCTGGTTCCCCATATGCAATGACTCTAAACCGAGCCTTCTCTCTGCCACTCTCGGTGGGCAAGACCTTTACCGGAATTTGAAGAGACAGACATATCTCATCCTGTTCTGGCTCTCTTTGTAGATCAGGTACTCACTCTGGTAGAAATGAGAGGAGGAGTAATTCGGCTGTTGGACTGGCTTGCCTTGAGGTACAATTACATCCTTACCATCCAGCTTTAAAATTGTATCCTTCTTGGGGTCTAAAACAGATACAAACATACAAATATTATGACATGATATAAACACAAATTCAGAAATGTACATTTAAGACTGATATGTCGGTAAATGTTGTATTTGTGATCTGACAGCTCAATACCACTAGTAAGTTTCAAATGAAGCAAATGAAGAAAATACAATTTCTTTAAAGAGATATTACTCTTAGCATGATTTTCAAATCATGGGCAATCCAACCTTGGTAATAAGATGATTTGTGTGAAAGCAGAAAAATAAGAAAAACAGGATGGTGAAAGTTTGAAAGAAATCGAACAAGGACTAAGAAAGTTATGGATATTTGAAAAATGAGATCACTATATCTATGCAAATCTCAAATTGACAATTTGGTGAGTCGATTGTAACATTTTACAACTCCCCCGTTTGTCGTACACAAAAATAACATTATTTTGCGGTTTTCTTCGAGGCGCTTTTACCCTCAGGGCAGTACTCAAAATATATTGGAGATAGATATTGTTATAGGTCCTCATGAAAGAATAAGATCCTACTGAGTTTTACATTTTGAAAAAAGTGACATTTTAGTCATTTTATGTGTTGGAGCGAATGGGGGAGTTGTCCACAGCTACATCACAGTGACATTACCTATTCGGCCAATTTGAAATTCCCATATGTATAGTGATTACAACTTTCAAAAAATCATAACTTTCTTATTGCTTGTCCGATTTCGTTCAAACTTTCACCAATCTGCATCTCCGATTTTTCCTCTTTCTTTCAAAGCAACTTGCTATTAAGGTTGGATTTCCCTTTAAGGGGGTGTAACTGAAGTACTGTAAGCATCACTTTATCATTAAAAAAGCTTGGAATATCTAGTTTCAGAAAATACACACAAAAAAACAAAAGAAAATAAAAACCCCAAGAATTTTGGTGACAAAATGACGGCTTTGAGCCTGAAGGTCACAATTATCACCAATAAAGTTCTTTTCTTTTCATGTTCACGTTCGAGTCAACCTAGCAACAAGAGTGTGGTTCTAGATCACTATTACACCGAAAAGAGTGTCTTAGGCCAGCCTCAGACCAATCCCCAAAAAGGTAGCCAAACAACTCTTATAAAAAGCAGGTCCTTAGTTTTACTATAGTTACAGCGGCATGAAAAGATGTCCCCTGAACCGCCAGATTCAGGGATACGCATTACTGTACACATAAAAGGATGTTGCGTTGTGGTACTTTTCATGTAAAATGAAATATAGTAATGCGTTTCCAAAAGAACGACACGATAGTAACTTAAAAATAAAGATGACAAAGAAGACCTAAGTATTAAACGGAACATGTTTCGGAGTCGTACTCCATCATCAGCCTGATTTTTTACAACAGTTTTTTTACAATAGTAATGCATGAACAGTAGTTCTGATCTTTGTAAGAAATGCTTCCTTAGAATCATAATGTGAAATAAAAAGGTAATTATCAAAATGAATTTCCTTTGTGGAATGCATTCCTGACAATGTCATACCTGGTTCTTGAT
Organism: Heliocidaris erythrogramma; assembly: GCA_025617745.1. Taxonomy (NCBI): domain Eukaryota; kingdom Metazoa; phylum Echinodermata; class Echinoidea; order Camarodonta; family Echinometridae; genus Heliocidaris; species Heliocidaris erythrogramma. Next base: position 47,813,355 of record CM046853.1, read on the forward strand.
TCCCTTTTGCTATGATACTGTCATATCCCTTCGGGGCTTTTTTAAGAGAACCATCACTGACCATGATGTGGTGCTCATTTCCAAGGGCTGCTTCATTCAAGAACATCACAGCTCTACCATCATTTGCTTGTCCGACTTTTTGAATAATGAAACATAAAAACAAACAGTTAATTGATGCAAATACTACTTTACAAGTTCTGTTTTACACAACCCAGTCTCACACTTAAATAGTTCACACTTGGTCAATTTAAGGGACATTTATATTGGCGCCATCTACGTTTGCAGTCATGATATTGGTTTCGGCAGAGTTGAGGTGGAATGAAGTCACTAAAGCGTTGTACGGAATAAACCGAAACTCTGAGGAGTGAATGAGGGGCGATTTATTTCACGATAACACCACTGTTTTACCCATTTCCATTAAATAACTTTGAAAAACAAGACATACTTTTAATGCAAAAATGGACACAAATATTTATGATCGATTCGGCTTTCTTGGGTAACTCGGCCACGATTGCAAACGTAGATGACGCCATCATAAATGTCCCTTAAATTGACCAAGAGTGTCATATTAACGGTGATTGGTACTATGACTCTCTTTGACCACGTTTACACAGAGTGAACTCGAGTTCAAATTCGACAGCGAATTCAATTGCGACCTTGGATTAGCATAAATTATTTTTCGGTGGGCTGTTTACACCAAGAGTTGGACGAACTCGAATTCAGAAGGAAAGTGAATTCGACTTGATTACGCCCTCGCTTGGTGGGAATATCGTGATTATCAACTTCCGGGTTAAATTTCAGAAAACCCCGCGAGTGAGTTCAAAATGGCGGTAGCGAGTATTGTAAGCGCAGTCATTTTGATCTGGTTTCGTATGATTTTACGTCGGAATAGGAATATCCTGATCAATAATTATATGGGACAGCAACGTGTCAGATCTGCTCGTCGAGCAGACCGTTTAAGAAGATGGCAGGAAGATATTTTTGTTCAATCCAGCCGCTTCTTTTTTTTTTGGGGGGGGGGGGGCGAAAGACTGCAAAAGGTAGAATTTACAAGATACTTCAGTTATTTACTGGTTAAATATTGTTTAACATTAAAATAGTTTGAGCTATGCAACGCAATGCTTCATTCATAGTGTAATTTTCCAATATATTTGCCTGAATAAACCTATAAACTTGACAACTCTGTTAAACCTCCATGTCAGTTTTTCACACATTTACCTTTTGTACATGGGTCAGAATCGATATGTGACCCGCTCCCACAAACCTGCCGTAATGGATAAAATTTTATTTTAAAGATTTGCTTGTAGCTAAATTGCTCAAATAGCCAGCTTTTTCTATTGATTTGGATGTATTGTATGAATTGTCCTGGTGACTTCGGCGGGTTTTGTAGGATCGTTCGTGCGTTGTGGTTCACTTGTTGGATGACCCTAATACTGACGCGTTGCTTAGCAATACCGGAAGTGACGTATGACGGGGTCACTGGCTGGATATTTGCTAGTCGACTTTCAATTACGTGTCCGTTCACACAGCAAATAGCGAATTTAAATTCGATAAAAGTCGAGTTTGAATTCGATAAATGTTGCTCTGGGTCGTCATTCGAATTCGAGTTTTGAACTCGAGTTCTAATTGCGACTACCCTGTTTACACACAAATGAACTCGAGTTCAAATTCGACTAAAGTCGACTTCAGTCTCTGTGTAAACGGGGTCTTTGTCTATTTAAGTGTGAGACTGGGTTGGTTTTACAACAAATGATTTACAAGAACTGTAGCATAAGAACTTTATTACTATTTAACAAGTTCTGTAGAACAGTATTTAACCCCTTCCATGGAAATAAATTTGAGTAGGGAATACGTAAGATAATTGTCAGCTTCTACAGGTTTTCATGTCAATATTTATATTCCTTTCAATGTATCAGATCATTCATATATCCTTGACAATGAATCGAAATAAAATTAGATCATTCAATGTGCAAGAACTTCTATCTGATAATTTAAATGTTGAAATATTTATGCTTAGGTGTTATTTTATTCTCCATTAATATCAAGCACTTGAGAAGCTAATTTTATCATGGAAGATAGTTTATTCCAAATTAGAGAATAAAACAGAGAGTTTAAAACTCCAAATTTGACTCTTGATGTTTCATTCATTGAAAATGATTGTAAAGCTGGTTGAACAAGCTGAGGTTAGACAATTCTCCTTGTTCCCAAAATGGACTTTCTCATATCAAGTGATTTTTTGATTTTTTTAAATATACAAGAGCCCCAGGGGGCACGACGCTCACCTGAGGTGGATCAAATCACATCTGGTGCATGTTCTCTCTAGCACATGAACAACTTTCATTCATCTATAGAGGTATCTCTATACACAATCCCAAGTCTGAGCTTCCTACCAAGTTCGGTTAAATTCCAATCATGGGTTTTGGAGAAGAAGCTGAAAATGTAAAAAGTTTCTGGATGGCGGACAACTTGCCCCTCCCCCCCCCCCCCCCCAGTATGTTACCCCCACAGACCCCCTATAGGGCCACCCAGAAAAAAAATCATGAACAACGTTAATTTTTCGTCTATAGAGGTATCTCCATACCCAATACCAAGTCTGAGCAATTCCTGGTTCTGGAGAAGATGATGTTTGAAATTTACAAAGCTTTTACACTTGGGGGCCCTCCCCTGGGCCCCTCCCCCTGGGCCCCCCTGGGGGCCACATGTCCCATTTTAGCAACTTTGGATCCCCTACCCCTAAGGATGATTCCTACCAAGTTTGGTTGAATTCCGATCATGTGTTTTGGAGAAGATCAGAATGTACATTTTGCCTGGCAGCGCCCCCCCCCCTCCAGTATGTTAAACCAAAAGGGCCCCTATTGGGCCACTCAGAGAGATTTCATGAACAACATTCATTCTTCATCTATAGAGGTATCTCCATACACAATACCAAGTCTGAGCTATGCCTGGTTCTGGAGAAGAAGATGTTTGAAATTTACATTGCTTTTACAATTGGGGGCCCTCCCCCTGGGCCCCCTGGGGGCCACATGTACCATTTTAACAACTTTGGGTCCCCTACCCCTAAGGATGATTCCTACCAAGTTTGGTTGAATTCCGATCATGTGTTTTGGAGAAGAAGATCAGAATGTACATTTTGCCTGGCAGCGCCCCCCTCCAGTATGTTACCCCCACAGGGCCCCTATAGGGCCACTCAGAGAAATTTCATGAACAACATTCATTCTTCATCTATAGAGGTATCTCCATACACAATACCAAGTCTGAGCTATGCCTGGTTCTGGAGAAGAAGATGTTTGAAATTTACATAGCTTTTACAATTGGGGGCCTTCCTTCTGGGCCCCCCTGGGCCCCCCTGGGGGTCACATGTACCATTTTAGCAACTTTGGGTCCCCTACCCCTAAGGATGATTCCTACCAAGTTTGGTTGAATTCCGATCATGTGTTTTGGAGAAGATCAGAATGTACATTTTGCCTGGCAGCGCCCCCCCCCCCCCTCCAGTATGTTAAACCAAAAGGGCCCCTATTGGGCCACTCAGAGAGATTTCATGAACAACATTCATTCTTCATCTATAGAGGTATCTCCATACACAATACCAAGTCTGAGCTATGCCTGGTTCTGGAGAAGATGATGTTTGAAATTTACATAGCTTTTACAATTGGGGGCCCTCCCCCTGGGCCCCCCTGGGGGCCACATGTACCATTTTAACAACTTTGGGTCCCCCACCCCTAAGGATGATTCCTACCAAGTTTGGTTGAATTCCGATCATGGGTTTTGGAGAAGAAGATGAAAATGTAAAAAGTTAACGCACGACGCACGACGCACGACGGACGACGGACAAATTTCCATCGCAATAGCTCACTCGAGCCTTAGGCTCAGGTGAGCTAAAAAGTACAAGATAAAGCACAGAAAAGATCATAGAAATCAGAAAACTACTTTGAGGTCATAATACCAACAATATGTGAGGGCTACGATCTTGTATTTTATAAAAATAGATTTTATTTTTAAGACTAAATTTACTTACCATATCCATGTGACTTGTTATGTTCTGATGCGAGGTAAATGCCCCGCCCTACTCTTCCTCCAGCATGCGGCATGATACGCAATCCCGTCTTCAAGATGGCCGCTACTACAGCCACATTGGTGCCATGCCATAGCAGACGACGGTTTGTAATATCCTTGTGTGCAGCAAATCTATCAGCCTATTTAAATAAGATAAATAGATTTTTATGGCATATATAAATGTAATTATATCTAGCTGTTCTTAGATCATGAAAGTTCAATACATTTCCATAATTCCTGTCCTATTTTCTCTGTACTGATATCTGATATATAATCCTAATTTTGCATAATGGTACAAACAAGTTAATTTTGTTGAAAATATTAAGAAATCAAATATGTATGTCTCACCCTTGAGATAATTAAAAATGCTGAATTCATGTAAGTACTAGTGAACAGAGAGAAATTAATCGAATGAGAGTATAAATAGGAGAGAAAACAGGGGGAGATTTTTACCTCATCTTCTCTATCCATCTTCCAAACATTGAGCAGCTGCTTGTCAACACCATTACAACCTGTATTAGCAATGTTGGTTTTGACAATCTGTTGAGAGAATAAAGTTACATAAAATGCATAATTTACATGGTAGAATCATATTTGAAAAATATCAAAGCAAAAGAGAAAAGGTAATTGCAAGAGAAATTTCACTTTGACATGCATTGATAAGAAAATCTTCTTTCTCTTCGTGTTGGCTTTTTCAACACTATCAATCGTACATTTCAATGCATGCATGAAGGTTGTTGTTGCTTATATTTATTAACCCAACAAAATGTTTGAATGACTATTTTTTCTTGATAAAAAAGTTTTCCAAGTTGCTCTTGAATACTTGACTAGTTTTACCCTAAAAAGGTCAGGTTATCTGATGATTCCACAGCTATGAATTGGTGGACTGTGCATGCTCTCCTGATATCTTGTGAAGTTGGGTGCATGCTTACCTTGAACTCCTTCGATGACGGGTCAAGAAGCTCCAGTTTACATTTGAGAAGCCCATACTTGATATCCAGAGGATTTGGGACTGCATCACCACCAGCCTAAAATGTGAGAATGAGAGAGGATGAATGGGGGATAATTGTTGGTAATTTAATGCCGCAGACCGACCTTTTTTTTGTTTTATTTTTACTTTTATATACATGTACATATTATGAGTCTTACAGATATAAGTAATAATGGAATTACATAAATACGAATCGTATTTCTTTACAGTTTTCTCATCACGACTGCCAGATAAAAAGCATTACAAGTAAGATCACTTAGCTGAATGAATCGGCATGTAAAAAGTACAGATTTGTATGAACACATCTATTCAAGGAACAATTATTTTCACCTATCCGGGATCTACATGTGGCTAGTCAGGGCAAGCTGGCAGGCTCTTTTTATCATAATTCAGATACTGTGGAATGCCTGCACTAGTTAAGAAAGTCATAGATAAGGGGAAAGCAAAGTGTTGATTGGCCAGACACATTCCCTTAATCAAAAAGCAGTGGTTTTCTAGCACCTGTAGATTTTGTTGTAGATACATTACCTAATCATTCATTCAGGATTAAAAGATTTGACAAATAACAAGATAAAATAATACACATAAAATATGAACATAATGAAAACAAAAAGGCTTACCTCTGCTTCTTTCTGCTTCTTTTCCTTCTGCATACCTAGTGCAAGCTCAATATCTCCCAAAACCTGAAATCATTGAAGAAGAATAAAATCAGAAAAGACTGGCACATCACCAAAAAGATTTACAACACCCAGCAGGTTATCACTGAGATCTTGATACTGTAACCCACATAACTTGGAGGTTAGTTTTCAGAGGTTTTAATGATTTGATTCATTTTAAAAAACCCTTCTGTAGTCAAAGGAAGTTTGTACAACCACAAATTTCATTGGTCCTGAAATACAATGCTCATTCACTTTTTTTTCTTTTGGTTATCTTGCTGTAATGATATGACATATAATATAACAATATTCATGTGCACGAAATGCGTATATGTCCGGTATGACAGGCATGCAATAAAAAAAGGTTGCACGATAAAGGACATGCCATTACATCATGAATACGTTATCAATTCACTCATTTATCATTAATTTATCATTAATTCATTTGTGTAGGAACACAAAACAAAAACAAAAAATGGTGGCAGCAGGGAGATTGAGGCAATCAATAAAGGCTTTTTATCAAGGATTGATTTGCATCATAATCCCAATTTTTCAGATATCACCTTTAAATGCAAGTTGAAAGCTTGTAACCTACAAAACATATTTATGTATTTGACAGGGTAAGGATAAGAGATTCAAAATATTTCACTTACCAGTAGCATGTCTTTCTTGGCCTGAATCTTCTCAGCATCATCAATGACAGGAGGAATCTTCCTCCCAAAGGAGTGTGGAATAATCGTGTAAAACTTGGAGGAGAGTTCACTCAGCTTGCCCTTGGTTGTCTTCTTCTGTATTGCTTGCTCAAGCTCCTCTAATGCTTCAAAACCCTTGGCAATCTGAGCCTTACTCAATTTACCTAAGGGCATCTTCTTGACGTCTGCAGATAAAAAATAATTAGGCAGTGAGAATTGCTAAATACATGTACTTGCACATGTATATGTGATAGGATATTCATTCAAAAGAGATGAGTAGTATTAAATAGACTACATTTTAAATCTTTTAACAGGCAAGAGTCATCTCATTTAGACTGCAATAGTGCTTACACTTGTTCCTTGTTGCTAATCCATACCCTCTATACACATCCAACTTCTGGAAAGGACATTTCTTAAATGCTAGTCTTACAAATCATTCAATGATAAAAAATATCAACAGCTACTAAAATTAAATATATATTTACCAATATCAAACTTTGTCATCTGTTCCTTGAACATGTCTTCATTGAATACCAGTTTGACAAAGTCCTGTGTAGCCTTGTCCAGTTTAGATGGTAGTACCTTCTTTGTTGAATCATCCACTTCTGCAAGCTATATCCAATGAGAAACATGATAGATTGGAAGAGGTTCATCGTGGTGAAGAATAATTGAAGAGAGTTAATCAGTTGTCTCACGATGTGCAAACGTAAACGTAGGTAGTCTGACGTTTCGGCTGCTATATACTGCTAGCCTTAGTCATAGACAATGAGCCGAGATCACGCTGAGCAGGTCTTAAATAGCCCGGAGCGGCCGGATGTACGCTCGGACCACTCGCGCTGGATACCGATGTCTACCGCGCTAAGATGTCCGATTTAATTGACTCCGGTCCGTATCGCGCTATTAAGAAGGATCCAACCGAGCGCCTCTGCCGCAAGCTTACTACCATCCTCCGCGGCTTCTTGAAGGATGGATATATAGACGATTCTGATTACCGCCGTTTGAGACCTGCGCAGAAACAGCCGCCGAGGATCTATGGACTTCCAAAGATCCACAAGCCTGATATCCCGTTGCGCCCTATTGTATCATGCGTTGGCTCTTTTGCTTATAACACTTCGAAGTTCCTCGCCGATATTCTCGCGCCTCTAGTCGGTTTATCCGAGCATGCCGTCCGCAACTCCGCATCCTTCGTTGATTTCCTGCGCAGCGAGACCATACTTGACCACGAAGTTATGGTCTCATTCGATGTGGTATCGTTATTCACAAACGTACCCATCAATGTCGCATGTGACGCCGCCCTTCTCAAACTTAGCTCTGATGCATCTTTGTCCGAACGCACTCAACTATCACCGGCGAAGATAGTTGACCTGCTGAAGTTTGTGCTGCATTCGACTTACTTCATGTATAACGGTGATTTCTATGAGCAGCAGGAGGGAGCGGCAATGGGCAGTCCGGTTTCCGCTGTCATTGCTAATCTCTACATGGAGTCATTTGAGGAACGCGCGCTGGAGATCTGCCCACCCGATTGCGCCCCGAGGGTGTGGAAGCGCTACGTTGATGATACTTTCATCATCAGCTCCAGATCATCCGCCAATGATCTACTCGAGCACATGAACGCGCAGCAGCCCTCTATCCGTTTTACTATGGAGACAGAAAGGGACGAGCGCATCGCCTTTCTTGATACCATGGTGCACCGCGACACTGAAGGCCGTTTGACTTCTACCGTATACAGGAAGCCCACGCATACCGATCAGTATTTGGCTTTTGATTCGCATCATCCGAAGTCCGTCAAGCGCGGGGTAGTGAAGTGTCTCTATGAAAGAGCCTCACGAATCGTGTCCAAACCCCAATGCACAGCGATAGAGAAGCAACACGTCTCTTCAGCGCTCATTGCCAATGGCTATCCCGAGTCATTTGTGAATCGCGCCTCCCGGAAGAAGCACACAACTCCCGAGGAACCTAGCCGTTTCAAGTCCACCATTGTTCTCCCGTATGTTGATAACATTGCGCACCTACTCCGCCGGCGCTTGGAAAAGCATGATATTCGCGTTGTGTTTAAGTCCGACACAACTATTCGCAGCCAGCTGGTCCACCCGAAGGACCCTGTCCTCCCGAATAGGCGCGATGGAGTTGTCTACAAGATCCCATGTTCGACCTGTGACAAGGTTTATATTGGCGAGACTGGTAGACCCGTCGGGGAGCGCATGCATGAACATCGCCGGGATGTTCGCCTCGGACGCACTGATAGCTCGGCTGTTGCTGAGCATGCTTGGACTGCCGAGCACTATCCCGGCTGGAATAATATCAGTTGCGTTGCGCAGGACAAGCACTGGTACACTCGCCGGGTGAAAGAAGCTATTCAAATCCGATTGCACTCGAATAACATTAACAGGGATAACGGCATTGACATCCCTAACGAATGGCTATCTGCTATTCAGCGCCACGCAGCTAACCGGTTAGAACCGGCCAAGGATAGCGCGCCCCCCGCCGACACGGCAGGGAACAACGCCGCGCCCGGTGATTGGTCAACGGCAGCGACCAATCACAGCGCCGACACGGCAGGGAACAATGCCGCGTCCGGTGATTGGTCAACGGCAGCGACCAATCGCAGCGCGAGTGGTCCGAGCGTACATCCGGCCGCTCCAGGCTATTTAAGACCCGCTCAGCGTGATCTCGGCTCATTGTCTATGACTAAGGCTAGCAGTATATAGCAGCCGAAACGTCAGACTACCTACGTTTACGTTTGCACATCGTGAGACAACTGATTAACTCTCTTCAATGAGTAACATGATGTTAGCCTTTTTTTTTTTTACTTCTTTTTACAATACTACTTAAATAAATGGTCTCAGTACTCAGTAATTTACAAATCATAAATTAAAAGAATGTATGTAAAGGGAAAGTAAAACAGAAGTAGAGCTTTCCAGTGTTTTGATATAGCATGTTCAAATAACCAAGATGGAAATTTCTATCATTCTGTGTTCCTGGTCATTAAGATGCAATCAATAGCTGCAATCATATATTTCTAAACAATCCAAATTGAGAATGTAAAGGACCACTTCAAAAAAAAAAAAAAAAAATTGCCTTAGAATTAGATGAATTTCTAGCATCTGAAAGCATAGTGTATAGCTTGTGCCCCCATCCATACCTTGTTAGTGGCCTCCAGAATTTCTTCATCATCTGCTTCCTCTACCTCTATGAGGGTATATTTGCCTGCTTTGGGCTCAAAGTTGTCCCGGTTATCCCACTTGTTCTTGGTCTTGTCATTAAACTTCTTGCAAAAGAACTTCTTAGCTGCTTCCTCATCACCATAGCAGTGTTTGGTATCTTGCTGACCAGGTTCTCCCTGAAATGCATTAAGACAGTGTAAAATATGGTGGCAGCAGTGGGATCAAGGCAGTCAATCATACATGTAGCAATCAATGAAAGTTACATTAGAAGTATTTAGTGTCTTGCTGACTGGGGTCACCCTGGAAGAGGTGAGGTAGTTCTTTTGTTCTCTAGAGCTCTTATTGGACTTTCTGTATAAGGAGTTTGGATTTCCACACACCAATTCCATCAATCATGCTGTGTCTTGGGATAAATTAATGCAGAATAGTATTCAACACATTTGCATTGTATGCATGATACTGGTAACATAGTGTAATGGTAGGGTTGGCACTAGTGTACATGTATATATGTCACAAACATGTAGTCATGTACACATTAAAAAGTATCTTTCTTGCCCTGGGTACATTTTCAGGATGCCACAATAGCATTTTTGCCATATAATTTAACTCTATGATCCATATCATATCAAATTTTAAACCTGATGCAGGGTTTAAGCTCAGTCACAAGTCAAGTATAATAAAGTAAGTTAGATCGAGATCTGAGTGGTAGTTAACATGACTTTAGTCCTTGCATCATGTTTAACTGAATTAGCAGAATATGGGGCTCTGTACTACTTACCACTCTTCCCCATCGTGTAAACACAGCATACTGGCAGTTCCATGTCAACAGTTGAATAACATAGTACTTATTGTTGTTCTGACCGATGTTTGTCTGGTTCAACATGCAATCATAGTCATCAAGCTGTACATGGACAAAAGGGACAGTTATAAAAGTGCATCTCTATATATGATACATGTATGTGATCCTAAAATCACAGGCTTGTATTTGACTGAAAACGTGAAATCTATTTTGACTCTTTTGAGCTAGGTCTAAATTCCTTTGTGAAATAGGTCTAAATTCCTCAATCAAGCCTGCGCTTAAAACAAAGCGACTTCATAAATTCATAATACAGATTCAGTAAGATTCAGAAAGTTGAGTTCGATCTGGGGAAGGTGAAAAGTAATATGTGAGCTTTCTCATATCTATTATCAGTTTTGAAGAACATCATAGCAGAAATGTCCCCTGAACAGGATTTTTCTTCATATGCACTCATATTCAAAATGTGATGAGAAATAGCGGAAGTGTTCTGGCTGAACAATCATTCCACATCACTGTGTGTGCAGTCCCATATACCCATGTCTGTGTGCAGTGCACATGCTTTTCGACAAGACTGGGATTCGAACCGCGAACCATGTGATCCACAGTCTGGTGACGTATCCACTAGACCATGACACCTCTACGCCGTTCTTATATGTGTAGCTTGAAATTTTGTCTTAATATACACTTATCTAATTTATTTCCTCTTCATTCCCCCTTCAAATTCATATTCATCATTGATAGCTATCACTCATAGCTACATTCCTATACTCCGTGTGTATAATGTAGGCAGTCATACACCTCAACTTTTTAAAACACCACTGCACAAAAGTCACAAACATTCACTCAAAATCGGCATTTAATTTACAAAAACCGACCACTAAATATCCAAGAAATACAATAAATTCAACTCACCGATGTTGGAAAAGATATTTCCAAAAATCAAATCCGTAATTTACTGTTGATTCTCGCGAAACGAGCTATCGGAGTCATTGTGTACATTTCCTGGTCGCCGCGGGCGCTGACATCTCTCCAAAAGAGTTTTGTCCTTAAAAATTCGGTCCCTATGTGGCATACACGGAAAGTCCTGATTTTCTGTGTGCGCGATCGTAAAGATCGATGTGCGCTTGCGATCCCGAGTTTCTTCGTGGACAAAAATTTATTGGCCGATTTTAGTCTAAGACATCGGCAGTATGTAAACAACACGCGATCGCGAAACAAATCGGCGGGGATTTCTCTGGTTTTGGACAAGATTTTGACTTTGGATTTTGCTGAAAATATCAAAAGTTCTTTCTAACGGCCATTTGAGGTCGGAGTGAGATTTTTAAGGGCTGAATTTGAAAGCAAGTATTTAAAATATTTATCTTATTTTCCCCCCATACCTTTACTACACGCGACAGAAAATATGAACTATTTTTGCATTTTGTATTCGTAGTGGTCAATATGACCACTATTCGTGGTGTGTTAGCTATAGGCGTTTGTAGATCAATGGTTTAAAAATACCATCAACTTCATTGGACCACAACCTTATCTGTTGTACTGTGCTTGTACCAAAACAATTTGCATTACATATACACATTGATCAAATCATTTTTATTCAGCAATAGCTTTATATATTTTAATTTCTTTTAATCTTTTTGCATAACAAAATATAGACCCTATGCCCATTGTAATTCCAGCTTTTAAATTATCCTAACTTCAAATTAAAGCTAAGTCCTTAGATGAGGTTCTCACAACCTACCACTGTTCCTGGCCAACTGCACTGGCTGTCCTTTGTATGGGAAACTTTCTTTCCTTTGTCTGCAGTCTTAAGCCTCTCAACTGCTGCCTTCAAGCCTCCATCGTCTGGTTCTTTCTTGGCCACTTTCGCCCCCTTCCCACCGACCTTGGTGCTGGCTGATCGCTTCCTTGGTGGCATGGTGAGTTGCGGTATGTAGTTGAAGGTGTCTTGACAAAATATAATGTGGCCTGAGTAGAAATGTGTACTGTTGCCTTGTTTGAGGGATTGTCAGTAATTCTGAGAAGAGCAAAAAATGTGTAAACCCAATTTATTTTTCCACATGTAAAAGTCTGCAAAATATATCTTTTGAAACATTGAATTAACCTTTCAGCAAGAAATACCTCAATCACAAGAGCAGAACATTATCCTTTGATTGACTTCATTGGCTTAAAGTTTAAGTTAAATGTTTAAATTTTAAAATCAAAAGTAGATAGTATACTATTACTATACTATACTTTATAGACATATTAGTAATAGTATCTATCTAGAGCTGGATGAACGTAAAATATGCCAAATTCTCAGACTTATTTATTATAATTCTGATGTTCTGGGATTCATCATAATTGTGTGCATGCAAGACAATGATAGCAAGTGCATATTATTATTATTAATCAGACCCACAATCCCGGCACAATCTACAATAACGTCGCGTATACATGTGTGAGTGAATCAGACCTAAAATTAAAAAAGGGCAAAAACTAAATCATGCCCATGCAAAGAAGGAATAGCAAAACTGTCATTAACCATGTTAACATATTACCGTATTATAAGTATAATAACTAGGCTTTTCAGCAAAGTCAAAATGACAAACTCACCGAGCATGTAACGGACAGATTGACCTGCATCAGGTATGAGTGAGTTGTTTGGGTGATTCAAGCTTTGAATAACCAGGTAGAACGATCATAACCTGCAATCCATGTAATACTCGATTCAGCACATCCCTAGCCCTCGGACTGGCCTTCAAATAATGCAATGTCTATCTTCCGCTTATATACATACGCTCCGACGTGGTCGATCGCTACTCGCCGAGCTAGCTAGCGAACAAGCCAGGACTTGGATGCGACGATGACGTTTTTGACGTACCTGGCACTGAAAAACAGAAAAGGTCGAGCAGAACAGGCAAACACATGTCGAGCGGACCCAGTGACGTCATGGTAAACAAATAGATCTCATAGTCTGCTTATCCAAGACCTTAGTTCATATGAACAGGGAAAATGGTAAAAGGCAGAGAAATTTGAATTTAAAAAAATAGAATAAGTTAGAAATACAATTACCTGTTTGTAAGAAAATTGATAATTTTTCTCTAAGTAACATGATGCAGTAAGGAGCTCCAAAATGATTTTAAAAAATTAAAGCAGGAACTTTAATTTCTGAACATCAAACGGGCTGAACTCTACTCTAATTGGGATGGGCGTGGCAGAGGGTGCCAAAACGTGGGTGTATAGTAAAATTTATTTTGCACCCCGCCCCCCCCCCCCCCCCAATCGAGGTCCGCTCCCTTGTCATAGATATTCATAAGGACCGCTATTCATAAGACATAAGGGTCGCTATTCATAATACGAAAAGAGAGTCGCTATTCTTAAAGGTCAATATTCATAAGGGTCGCTAGTCATAATCAAAGAAGAGGGTCGCTATTCATAATAGGAGAAAAGGGTCGCTATGCATAAAAAAAAAGAAGAGGGTGCTATTCATTATCGGAGAAGACCGTCGCTATTCATATTATTATTCATCATTCGTGTGTGAACTTGTATAGGTAACTGGGATTTTTAGGCGTAGACACGCATAATTAATAATAATAATAAAAATATTGGATATTTATATAGCGCTCATATCCACCAATGGTGCTCAAGGCGCTCCAATATTACCCTGGCTTTAGCCCAGCTGCCCTATAAGGCGCTGAAAGCATTCAAGGAATAAATTCCTACCAGGTACCCATTTACTACACCTGGGTGGAGAGTGGCAAATGTAGATTAATGTCTTGCCAAAGGACATTAGTGCCGCGGCGGGACTCGAACCGCGAACCGTGAGATCCACAGTCGCTGCCCGTAATGAGGTGGTAGTCGAGCCAATATTGGCCTTCTCAAATCCTCAAGGGGCTGCAGCCCCTCATACGCCTATATCCCCCTCCAAGTTATCTACGGTATTGTACAAGCGAGGGAGCAAAGCGAATGAGGAGTAGATTTTGGGGGCATTTTTAAGCTGCAAAAACGTTATTTCTTATTCAATGTACCAAGGAAAATTCGCAAATGTCCACTGCGATCTAGGCCAAGATCAAAATATTGAACATTAATAAAAGTCCCTTTTTTCACTCCCTTCTCAAATGGGGACATAATACTGACGGAACAAGTAAAAAATAATCAAGGAATTTAGGAAGGCAACCGAAAGGTGATATTTCTTTCAAAAGTATATAGAACATTTGGAAATGCGATTTTATATGCTTTAACATAATTATACTGGGGGCAAAATTTAAAAAAAAAAAAGAGGAGAAGAGAGAGAGAGAAAAAAAACATTAATTAATTAATTAATACAATAATTGGACCCCTTTTCGCACCAACCCCCTAACCAGCGGCTTCATAAATTCAAAGTGAATTTTCCGAGTAACCCCCCCCCTTTTCCCAGTGCCCCCTCAATGGCTGGACTCTGGTTACGCCACTAGTAACAAAAGGCTGATAATTATTAATTTTAGCTCTTCAAAAACACTTCTTATAACTAAACGGTATATCCTGCTCTGGGGCGCGAAAGAACGAGATCCTGGAGTACCATGATTATGCGAGAAAGCAAAGCGACCGAGCTTTAGAAAATTTTCCCATTTCAAAGACTGAAAATTATTTGTAATGCATTTACCCTGCTGATTAAGAGGCGCGTGATCCTTATATGTTCTCCTCTTTTTCTTTTTTCTCTATATTGCGTGTTGTACGCCCCGTTTAAATACCGCTTAGGCCCACCCCCCCCCCTTCCGCCGAAGATAAGCCAATGATATTATTACACATTGTTTCGCTAAATCCTGTTAACATTTCCCCCTTTATTTCGAACCTTTTTAAAATGCTATACACGTAGCCAATATCGGGGTACGTAATAGAGATCCTATCGCAGCAGGTGCGAGGGAGCAAAGTGACCGAACTTTTGCACCCCTGCCTGCTAACTTTCATAAAAGTTTCTGGGTGCTGCAGCATCCCCAGCATCCTCAGCCTCCGCAGCTTCAACCTCAAAAATTCCCCCTCAGCCATTCACTCGGAGTCTCAGTCTGTAAACCACAAACGGCGACCAAGCGGGAGTGGGGGATTCAACCGAGTAAGGTTTTTTGTATGGACTTGGATTTCTGTTTATATTTAAATCTAAAAAAAAACTCTTTCGTTTCACTTGGAGCTTTGGGAAGAAGTTTTCACGCTTTTTTTTTTTTTGCTTTCTTTTTTTTTGGTTCAAGCCGTAAAACTGCTCGATTTAGGATCTGGATTGTATGCCAAATATGATAACTTTTTTTATTGTATTTTTTTGGAAAACCTTTCACATCTGATATGTTTGTGTGATATTAGTGTTTATCTTGTTCCATAATCTTTTATAACTCTTATACAATTTTCTCAGGATCTTGCTGTGTATGTTTTATTCGGTGCAACCAAGAGCCAAATGACGAAAAGTGTAGCGGTCGCCGAAACCGAGATCTAAAGCAGCCTATTAACTGGAACAAGACATTACAGAGATAGCGCCAGCCTTTGGCGAAATTGTTGTAGTGATCATGAACAACACTAATCGACCTCTAGCTACCCACCATCGATATCTACCCTACCCACACATTCTAATGTTCTCCCAGAATGATGATCGGGTTTCCGTCTGTGTTGTTCATTTTGTCGAGTGAATAAGCTACGAGAGTAATACAATTACAACTGCAATCACGCAACTACAGGCAAGATAATCATTCTATCACGTAACTTTGATCAAGTTTTTGGACTATTCCAGTCATAATGAGAAGTTTTTTTTTTCTTTCATTTTACATTGCCACTATGATATTCTTCTACATAATACTGAAGGAATAATCATTCTGCTTCTATATGTCCTTAATTAAAACAAACCAAAGAAAAAAAAAGACAAACAGACAACTTGAACAAATGAAAATGTATAGGGGGCCTATTCTTATATAAGGTTAAGTACTCGAAAACAGAGCGAAACATGATTTTTTTAACCGGGATAATGATCTTCTTTAAAATAGGCTTTATTTTTCTTTTTTCCCCTTCCACAGAGTTCTTTAATTACAAATAAGCAAACTCGAAAAATACAATCATCATAGAAAATCAGCAATCATAATCATGAATACAACAGTACATATGGGGTCCGCTCGCTGTTCATAAGGACCGCTATTCATTTAACACGCCTTATGAATAGTTATGAATAGTGGTCCTTATGAATGGAGGTCCTTATGAATAGCGAGGTAATTTGTCTATGGTTTGCTCGCTATTTAGAAGGACCGCTATTCATACAAAACCGCTATTCATTTAGTCACGCGTTATGGATAGCGGTCCTTATGAGTAAGTGGTCCTTATGAATAGCGGTCCTTATGACTAGCGAGGTTACCCCGTAACTGAATATTAAAATGCGCATTTAATTGGTAATCAGTTATGTTATCACAACACCAACTGTCAAAATATTTCTAAATCTTTGAAAGAAATTTTATATATGCATTTTTCATTCCATAATAACAGTTGACATGGGCATTTTTCTCGAACCTACAGTCAGAGAAAAAAATAAACAACAAAAACAACAAAAAATGATTATTATGATATAAGTGATATAAGCAATACTTTATGAAGTACTTTTCCTTTCACGTCACACTGCCAACACTCTCAAAACATTTCCTGAATTGAAAACATTTCTTCAGTCATTTCTTTTCTTTGAGGTTCGTTTCATAAATGTATTTTCTAATTCGTAAGAACACTTTACAGCTTACATAATTTTCTCAAATGAAAGTAATTGATTATTTAATTTAACTGAAAATATTTCTTGTCTTAAAACCATCAAAATACAATTTTAATTGGGTTATTTTCTTTATTTGAACTAGTGTAGATGAGTAGATGAGTAGACTATTTAAAAAACGAGGGAATATGGATTTGCGTGTGAATTAGGATCCAGCGATAATATTTGATTTGATTTGACTTGATTTATTGTTTCTGCATCATATTTGATTTGAACATATGTTTTTCATGATGGTACTGATGTCATTATATTAATACATATACATAATTAAGCTTATTGAATGCATAATATCGAATGCATAATTAATAAATAATTAAATACATAACTGAATACATAATACAGCCCTCAGCTACAAATAATTGATATACAAAATTAAGAGTGTCACTTGCGAAGAAAGTCTATGATACTTTGATTGCAATCGGGACTGTAATTACTTCCCTCCAGTTGGCCAGAAGGACGACACATGAGGGAGCAAAGCGACCGAATGAGAGGTGGGGTGAGGGGAAGGGACGGTCTGAGAGGGAGGTAATCCTCCTTCCCGGGTTTTTAAAGCTTTGTATTATACGGAACAATTTTAAACACGGGGCAATATATCAGACTGGACAGTATTGGAGTTTGAGATACATGATTATGGCCTAAAACATGTAGGCTACTCCGAAAAGTGAAGCAGCTCTGCAGCAATTTTTTCATTTTCGATTTTTTTTTTCTTCACAAGATTATCAAATTTTGCACGTTTCTACTTGCACGCAAATCCGCAACTTTCCATGATTACTTTACTGCTTTCACTGCTATTTTATTAGAAACTATATAGATCGAGAGAGAGAGAGAGAGAAAGTTAAATGTTAAAGAAGAAATATAAATATAAAGTCGCTCCCCTTTTCAAATTAAAGATTCATAATTATGATACCGCAATATTCAAGTATATTTAATTGTAATTTATTTAAAACAATGAAATGACATTTTGTGAACAGTTGATTTAAACCATTGATCAATTTGTGTCCTTATAATAATGTTTCGGAAAAAAAATAGGTCCTATTTTCATAAACAACAATAATTCATCTGTAATGATGAAAAAAAAATTCATGTATTTTTCAATCGCTTTGTTGATTTTTATGTTCTAACCAGGATTTGAATTTCTGTATTCATCGATGAAACGAGAACACAACGGAAATGGGATTGTACAGATGAAGATAGAAACGTGGGGCAGAGGGAGAGAGGGAGAGAGAGAGAGAGAGAGAGAATGAGAGTTGGAAAACAGTGGAGCAGCGTGAGTCCAGCCAGTGAGGGCATGCAGTGTCGTCGTGGATGAGGGGGGGGGGGGGGGGGGTCTTATGAGAGAGATGATATGAGAGACAGCAAGGCCATCCGGTTATAGGGAAGGGTGTGGTAAGGATCGTATTGTCTGCTTTTGGCGTTGCCTTCCCCGTTTCCCTTCCGTTTTCCCTCTTCTTCTTTTTTTTTAGTGGTACTCAACAGGGAGACACATACCCCCTGTCCCTCCCCTTTCCCACCCATTGAGTTCATATGGAGAGGGGTAATTTACATTTTGCGGTCACAAAGCATCCTTACATAATATTATAGAAAAATTGTAATTGTTCTGAAGGTGTCCTTTTTGAGGTGGGAATGTTGAGGGGACATTCAATCCTTGTTGTCCGAAGATCTACACATCTTTCGAGAGGTTTAGAAAGACTTCACTCTTGTAGATAAAAAGGTAATAAAACGCGTTTTTTGTCGACAAGGATTCCCGTTTAAAATGAAAGTGGAAAGATCCTCTTCGTCTATACAACCGCTCCTCTGGGGAGCGTTCATCAAGCGTTTTGTCAGTGATTTTTACGGACAACTGTTATAAGCTACTGAAATCCTTGCATCTGATTGGCTGAGAGCAAGGTTGTCAGTAAAAATCACTGACAAAACGCTTGATGAACGCTCTCAATCCAAGGGTTGAGGGTTCGAATCTCAGCCCGGCACTAGCGTCTTTTGGCAAGACATTAATCCACATTTGCCACTCTCCATCCAGGTGTTAAATGGGTACCTGGCAGGATTTATTCCTTGAAATGCACTGTGCGCTGATTACGGCTGCCGGAGCTAAAGCCAGGGTAATAATATCCAAAACCCTTTGGAAGCGCATAGGGACGTTATAATTATAATGCGCTATACAAGAACAGTGGTATTATTATTATTATTATTCCTTTGAAAGTGAAGTTTGTAGTCATGTAAAATGAACTCTATTCGCCGCATTCCCTTTGCTACTTTTTTTTTCCTTCTTCGGAGAGTTGTTTCGCTTCATTATTGATTTTCCTAATTGAGAGACAAATTGCCTCTTTATACTCTAATGAAAAGATGCTGATAGATACGTATAGTAATATTGATTGGAATCGTGAAGACGAGAAAAGAGTGAGAGAGACAGTGATATCAGCCTTTACTTGACAGACTATTACTTTAACATGAATGATATTCACCATTACCTTCCTTTAAAAAAAATATCAAAATACATAAGGAAATGGGCTAAAAGATAAAGATAGAGAAAGTGAATCTGTACAATATGAATTTCAAAAGCTTTTATGCTACTTTACCGTAACTTTGGACAAAAGCAGCTGTTACAAGAAGAAAATTACGAAAATGAGCACAAAAACATACTTATTTGTCATTGAAGAAGTTGCAGAGGGAGAAAAATATTGTTTTTAAATACTATAGCTGCTCCGTACAACAAAGGGCTTATGCTGTGGTATCATGTGCCTCTGTGATCAATAAAATAGCGTGATCAAAAGCCACCAACAACTATGAAACTATGAAACAAAGATACTTGATCGTAACGGTCAGGGGTGGATCCAGGATATTGTAAAAGGGGAAGGGGCACAATCCCGCAAAAAGAAATACACATTTGAGGGGCAATTTTTGTTGTGAACTTAATGTATGCCAATCCAGTTTCAAAAGAGGGATGGCCAGTGGCGGATCCGGGGGGGGGGGGGGCACAGGGGATTTTTTTTTGCTTGTCAGGGAATTATGGAGGGAAACTGGACTCCCATACCCCCCCCCCCCCCCCCCCCCCCCCCACTGAGCGAATTTGAAGGTCTGGCAAAAAAAATTTGTCTACACCCAACCCCCCTCCCCTCCCACTGAGCGACTTTTCGAGAAGCTGGCGAGACCAAAAAAATACGGGTCTACTTTTTCCAAAAGTTGACAAACCTTCATTTGTGGTCCCCCCCCCCCTTTTACTCAATCCTGGATCCGCCCCTGTGTGCCCCTATAAAAAATCACCACTGTTGTTGACACGCAGAATTCTTGAAGTGGAATGAGGTATAAGCTCATAGTACTGATAGGATTTTGTTGTTGGTGGTGGTTTTTAGTTGTTGTAACTCAAATATTTCTCACTTTTTATTCGAAATCATTGCATGTCACCATTTCTTCTTGTTCGTCTTATTCCTGTTCCTGTTCTTGTTCTTTTTTTTAACTGAAATGCTCGGTGGATGGTTTACTTATCCATTTCATAACTACATTAGCATATTATGTGTAAGAATTCACACAGCATGACTTCATTTTCATCCTTTCAGGGTTTTATTGTTGTTGTTGGTCTATTCAAATTATTGCATGCCATGATGTTTTTAAAAGTGAAATTCTCAATGAATGGTTTACCTTTTCACGCCATAACATTAGTCTATAATTAGGTTCATACAGCATGACTTCATTTTCATCAATTTAAATGAAAGAAAGCTATAGATTGAATTCCCGTTAAACATTACAAGTGACAACATACATGACAATTAGTTCTCGAAATGATATTCATTATAAAGTTACTTTTGGAGAAAAAAAATTGGCGTTAAAAGGTTTATTATCTCTTCACATGAAATGAAGAACATTAAAGGAAAATTAGACAAAGTTATTTTTCAGGAAGACTGAAAATGTAAAAAAACTGATATTTGATAAAATTTTGGTAGAGATTCTCTTGAAATGTGAAGTAACTGTCCATTACAATTTCCGTCGCAATTTTGACTGTTATACATTATTACTTTCGATAGTAGCGTAGATTAAGGTCCAGCTAATGAAGGGGCACTGGCGTCATGGAGAGGGGGGGGGGGGGTTGGTTACCAGAAATATTCAGTGGATGAAATACGAGGGAACATACTAAATGAGTGAGAGAAGGCCGTGTGAGGGGTTCATATAACTTCTTTTCACAATGTCTTCACGCTTTCCCTTCTCCTCTCTTTTGGGTCATTCAATGGAGGTACATGCCCCCATGTTCCCAGAGGCAACACCACTGATTTCCGATGAATGAAAGATGGAAAGTGCCTGATTGATTTAAAAAAAAGTGTTGTCATTTCATATAGAATCCACATCTATATAACAAGAAAATCCAACATATGGCGTACCATATGGGTATAGTTCTTAGTCTCAAACAGTTGAATGAGGTAGCTCCTGGTAAGTATGAAGAGGAACCACAAATCATATTCTGGTTCTTCTGAAAATGTTGGGGGTTTTGGGGGTTGTTTTTTGTTGGTTTTTTTTACCTAGAAATTTGTTGCAAAGTCTTCTTTTTTATGAAATCGGTACATGCGTAAAATTAATTTTACTCACTGAGGTTCGGTCATCAATATAGTGCAGTTTTATGTCATTTTGAATGAATTGCAACTATGTTGCAATAATATTGTGAAATGGAAAGATAAATAAGCTGGAACTGCTTTTCTTGATAACTCTGTTTGTGTTCATGTTGTTTATTTTCTCTCAAACAGGGTAACGACTCTGCGGTTTAACGATGAATTCCAAATTGCTCATGTTCATTATAACTACAATCAGTCTGATGCACGAGTCTCTTGGGATGAAGAACCAAGATGCATCCACCACTGATCTGCAGGTAACATCCGATCCGCTTGAGCTGCATCCTTTCTCGACGGTTACTGCATACGAATCAACCAACAGCGAAACTGAGTCAACTATCATCGCTAGTTTGTCTAGTGAAGTTAATCAGTCGACGGACTTTCCATTAAATTTCACGGGAATCGAAGAACATCCAGATAGAACGCGGTCAAAGGCTTCAAAGGGATGGTCTTGGGAACCGATGGTTTGGCCTTGGTGGACGGTCATGCAGTTGGTGTTCGCGATTCTAGGGATGGTGGGGAACAGTTTGGTCATACTTGTGGTGTTCCGGAAGAATTCTTCAAGTCGTTCTACCGACATTCTGGTGGGAAACCTAGCAGTCGCGGACTTCTTGTCATCTATCGTAATGATACCCCTACCAATCGCCAAAACAATGCCTCCGAGTGCTGTGGGACGCTTGTACTGTATTTTTTGTTATTCGCCGACTTTAAAGTGGATGCTTATCACGGTGTCCTCGTATCAACTCGTCACCATATCTTTCGATCGCTACTTTGCAGTTGTCCATCCTCTGACGTTCAATCGACTGGTCACCAAACGGCGTGTATATATCTGTACCTCTCTGGTTTGGTTGATCTTCATGACCTCAGCAAGTAGAGGTATATTCATCCGTGATATAGAAGACACAAGTGGTCGTTGTGTCCTTCCAAATTTGTCTCTAGAAAGTATGATTACCTATGCCAGTTTTATTTTCTGTCTGCGTTTGGTGATACCCACATTTCTTATTCTTCTCACTCAACTCCTGATCGCCAAGAAACTTTACCGAGAGGCCCAACGTTTCTCCAAGACCTTAACCGAAGGAACCGTCTCCTCCAAGCCGTCCGTTCACCTTACAGCTCGCACCCGCGTCCTCAAGATGATGGTGATCATTGTAATCGTGTTTTTCATTTGCTGGGCACCGTCGCAGGTAGCATTCTTTGGGAAGTGGGTGGGGTTTGTCTCTCATGATTACTCGGGGAGCGCATTCCAACGTTCCTTCATAACGCTGGCCTTTTTCAATTCATGCGTGAATCCTTTCATTTATACAGCCAGGAATCCACCGTTTCGTGCAGCACTTAAGGACATCTTTGTTTGCTCTCGAGCAAGCCACGATCCGATCTTTGAACACAAAGTAGAGACGACTATCATGTCCCTTACTAAAGATGGTAAAATCATGTCATCGATTGACGCTTGATTTGTGAACTTACATAATCCTTTTAGCATTCTGCAAGATTATACAAGTATATACACTAAAAAAACTGTAGTGCAAAAAATAGGTATTTGGCAAGGAGTTGCACCAGCCGTGTTAACTTTAGCACCTACAGTGCAATTTCTGACAAAAGCCTTTGTGGTGCAGAAGAAAATGGTTGCTCAAAACAAGTGCTAAGTCAATTGAACCAATGAGGCCAACGAATCGGCACCTGAAGATAAATGTGAAGTTTTCATATCATTTGCATATAGTTTGAAGAAAATACACATTTTTGACGTTTTTGTCTATGTTGTCTCAGTCAGCGTCTCGAATATTAACTCGTTCTATAAACAAAAGTAAATATGATTCAGATTTAGTCAATGAATTTGTAATTATTGTTAATTTACTACCTCTATACTGATTTACTAACCGTTTTTAATCATGATAAATAAGAACTGTACATTACTATGAATCTCACGTAATGCGCACTATATAGCATCAATACCATTATGTGTATGAGAACATTCGTATCCGGACAACTAACCCCTGGATAATTCCCCCTGGGACAACTAATAATATTGTCCTGGGGGTAATTGTCCTGGGGGGGGGGGGGGGGTAGTTGTCCCAGAATCAGCACATCTATTGTAAAATTGGGAGCACCTGTGATGTGCTGTAACAAGTAGCACCTGCACTAACGCTAAATCAGTCACTATTTACGAGCATTAGAAAAGTACCGGCAAATAACTTTACCGATGCACTCTTAGTGCAACATTAGTCGCATTTTTTTGTGCTTTAACAAAATTTATGTAATAGTACATAACTGCACTAGCACATATACGAGCACCCAAATAGTACAGTATACCAGTATAGCTCTTCAAGTGCTAGAAACAGCACTGCAGTTTTTAAAAAGTATCTATCATGTCTATAGAGAAAGTTATTCATTTCATTGGTCATATCATAATTACAGTTGAGTGTAAATCTAGCAACAGTAATTATCACAGTTTGCGATTGGGCGCTGGGGCCGAAATTAAGCCGACAAATTTAGTGTGACCGGTTTGATGGCATAAAGGGTCCTTTCTATAAGCTTTGTCACCAGATTTGTCGGATTGAATTGGGGACTGAATTATTTCAAAAGCTTCGCTAGACGTGATTTTGTTTTAATCATTTATTATTGAATAATATTGTTCAAATTATTCGTCAACACTCATCACTGACATTGATACTTGTGAATATCAATATCATGAGCTAAGATACGTCTATACAAGCTAAACATTCAATATTTACAGAATATTAAAGGTGACGAAAGGAGTCACATACATGTACTAGTAAACAATATGTAGCCTAAAAATCGTTTTTAATGGTGGTGACAGTTAATTACGTCAGGAGCACCCAATATGACTGGCGCATTGGTGCCGCCAAAGGAATCTCATCTGCTTTCACACCGCGTCCCACGCTGCCCAAAGCCCTTTGCTTAAGAGGAGTCATTTGCCTGATGTAGGATTGCGCTAGTGACGGATGCGGCCTTCGACGCACCTTGTAAGAGTGACATTGTACAAAAGGTGATTACAAAATCAACAGTGAAAAGATTTCTTTGAATTATGGGCTTATGGGCTAATTTTCTTCATAGACTTGATTAGCGCAAGTAATAACGCAACCGAAATGACCGTCTCGTGTGCAACAGGCATAACACAATGCGTTCCCAACATCCTGGGGGGGGGGGGGGGGGGGGGGAGGTGCTTCATCAAGTGTCTTGTCGGTGAATTTTACTGACAAATTTGCTCTCAGCTGCATTTGATTCTTTTCTCAAGAATTTTTTTTCTTATCTCACGTTACAAGCATGATCACTCAGGAGAGGAGAGCAGTGGCGGATCTACGGGGGGGGGGGGGGGGGGGGGGGAGGGAATTATGGAGGGAAACTGGAACCCCCTCCCCCCCCCCCCCCACTGAGCGAATGTTGCAATTATGCACAGAGGGTCGGCGGTGGAGCCCCTGTTTACATGGCTGCTGTCCTCGAGTACTTGACTGCCGAAATCTTGGAGCTCGCTGGCAATGCTGCCCGTGACAACAAGAAATCCAGGATATCAGCACATCTATTGTAAAATTAGGAGCACCTGTGATGTGCTGTAACAAGTAGCACCTGCACTAACGCTAAATCAGTCACTATTTACGAGCATTTGAAAAGTACCGGCAAATAACTTTACCGATGCTAAAAATAGCACTCTTAGTGCAACATTAGTCGCATTTTTTTGTGCCTTAACAAAATTTATGTAATAGTACCTGCACTAGCACATATACGAGCACCCAAATAGTACAGCATACCAGTATAGCCCTTCAAGTGCTAGAAACAGCACTGCAGTTTTAAAAAGTATCTATCATGTCTATAGAGAAAGTTATTCATTTCATTGGTCATATCATAATTATAATGGAGTGTAAATCTAGCAACAGTAATTATCACAGTTTGCGACAGGGCGCCTGGGACCGAAATTCAACCGACAAATTTAGTGTGGCCGGTGTGATGGCATAAAGGGTCCTTTCTACAAGCTTTGTCACCAGATTTGTCGGATTGAATTATTTCAAAAGCTTCGCTAGACGTGATTTTCGCTAAGATACGTAGATACAAGCTAAACATTCAATATTTACAGAATATTAAAGGTGACGAAAGGAGTCACATACATGTACTAGTAAACAATATGTAGCCTAAAAATCGTTTTTAATGGTGGTGACAGTTAATTACGTCAGGAGCACCCAATATGACTGGCGCATTGGTGCCGCCAAAGGAATCTCATCTGCTTTCACACCGCGTCCCACGCTGCCCAAAGCCCTTTGCGAGTCATTTGCCTGATGTAGGATTGCGCTAGTGACGGATGCGGCCTTCGACGCACCTTGTAAGAGTGACATTGTACAAAAGGTGATTACAAAATCAACAGTGAAAAGATTTCTTTGAATTATGGGCTTATGGGCTAATTTTCTTCATAGACTTGATTAGCGCAAGTAATAACGCAACCGAAATGACCGTCTCGTGTGCAACAGGCATAACACAATGCGTTCCCAACATCCTGGGGGGGGGGGGGTGGAGGTGCTTCATCAAGTGTCTTGTCGGTGAATTTTACTGACAAATTTGCTCTCAGCTGGATTTGATTCTTTTCTCAAGAATTTTTTTTCTTATCTCACGTTACAAGCATGGTCACTCAGAGCAGTGGCGGATCTACGGAGGGGGGGGGGGGGAGGGAATTATGGAGGGAAACTGGAACCCCCATAACCCCCTCCCCCCCCCCCCCCCCACTGAGGGAATGTTGCAGGTCTGGCCAAAAAAATCCGCCCCTGGAGAGAATTTCTTTCTTTTCCACGCTTTTTCTTTGGTGGGACTTTACATATTCTTGTGAAAAGTGGCAAAGAGAAAAATGCACCATTTTTTTTTTTTTTTTTTTTTTTTTTTTTTGGGGGGGGGGGGGGGGAAGGGAGATGGAGAGATAGAGAGAGTTAAAAAGGGGGGGGGGGGAAGGGGTGTCATGATATCACTTTTTTATGAGTGCACTGCATATTCTATTAAGTAAATTTGCTAAAGAGGAATCAATAGAAAATTCGTTTTAGCAGTACCAGCAAAATAAAAATCCATATTGGTGAAACTTTGAGAAAAGTCTGACGACCAATTAGCCAATTAGCAATTTGAGTTCATGTCAGTGTGATGTTTCATAATTAGAACTCCTCATTTGTTCATTGTACATCCAGTTTAATACCCAAAGTGTCTATTTCCTTATAGATATAGATATATATTACTGTACAATTGGGCATACAAACATAATTGTCACGAAAAGTTCTTATTGATAATAATTGTCAATGCAAACCGATGTTATTTACAGGGTATAGTTACATGCAAATTATATTAATTCGTACAGCATAAACAAATAAAAAAGTATACCAACCAAAAATAGGCATTCATTTTATGCAAAAACATGTACATTACAATATATCTATTTCATCATACAAATTGAGAAGGAGAAATTTTCAGTACCTTTTGTACAAAACAAAGGGAGATTTCTCTTTTCATGACAGTCATCACACCATACATTAGGACCAAGTTGCCAATTGGAGCAGCTCTGTACTATAAGTGATATCGAATCTAAGAAAAATGTATGAAAGACTTATTTGTTTGATTTGTTCATTTGCCACTCAGGCCAGTGAGTAAAGGGTTGCTTTTCGAACGAGCTATAAGAACATTACCTGGCCTCTCAAGATCGACATGTCTAAAAAAAAATGGCCACTGGTCCGTAATGTCCTGCTATATTATAATTATAGAATGTTACGTATATGTTTATTCAAACAATTCAATCACAATCACAATATTTACAAGAAATTATAGGACTTATTGCAATGTAAAATTAAAACAAAAACAAAAATAAAGGGGGTGACACACCAAACAAAAGGAAGAAAAGAGAGAGAAGAGAAACGGCAGCAATATTATGAATAAACAATGCAGCCACACCCATTTAATCGGAAAGCTTCGTTATTTCGAAGGTTTATAATTCAGAAGGTTCGATGATCCGAAGGTTCGTTTTTCCGAAATGATAAAGAGTTCGTGATCCGAAAATGAAATATAACCCTGTAGTATTTCAGTATTACGAATCTTTGGAACAATAACGAAACCTCGGAATAATGAACCTTCGGAGTAATGCATCGAATTTTCGGAATTATGAACCCCGGTATGGGAATGTATTTTGTAATTATGAACCTTCGGAATTACTAACATGTGGAAAAAGGAACCGTCGGAAAACGAGTGCCCCCTCCCCATTGAAACCAATGGCATACGGGGGCGCCAGCGGTATGTGACAAAAAAAAACCCACCAAAAACACGAGAGGCTGGAACATAGGGCTGGAATAACAGCATTGAGACGGCAAAACGAATTGACATGATGTAACATTACGTCAATAACGTAACAACGAGATTTATTGATGTTTAATCATATATTAATCACAATTAAGAGCTTCGTCATCCCTGGCTAATTTTTCCCGATTGAGGAGTCATATGAAAGGGCAGAAAATGAACTTTCTAGAAATGTGATTATCTCTTTGAAATTCAGATATCGTTGGCCAAACGACTTTTTGGTAGCCGTGCTTCATATTGTCTTTTCACTCATGCGTGAAGTATGTATCATGAGTGGCATCAAATGAAAGAAGAGGATCCAAGCTTTACAAATATGTGTCACTTATTTGATTAAACATGGATAAATCTCGGTTTCGTTTTTTCTGGGACGCACTGTATTTGAAAAACTTTAAGAACTTATACTGTCCCATTGTAAAATACAGAAAGGATAACGTTCTAAATCATTATATATTTATATAGCGTTGAGGGGGATATCAGACTATATTACCTGCAATAACATCATGTTACCCCGAGTCAGAGACGAGTCTTAACAGGAGGTCGAAAAAGTCTTACCAGGAGGACGAAAGAGATCGTGTCATCCTTCTCGTGTTTTTGTTTTTAATTCTTGACTTTGTCTTTCTTTCTTCCCTTTGTTGTTGTTTTTTCCTTCCTTTTTTCCATCCAGTTAGTGGGCAGGTAAGCAGGCCTTACCCCTCGGTGCTATGCCATCATATGCCACTTAATATAATATGGAAAGTTTTATTTCTTTTATGTGTAACTCTGAAAAAGAAGCTGTTTAATTTACCTCTCAACTGTGCCGCTTACAAACTGCATTATAAGACTTTCATGACCTTTGTCACTAATACAATTTTTGTTGCTTTCCATTATGACCTACCATTTTCTAAATACTCACCGATGAAAGTGGTTGGACCTGACCATCCCTTTTAGCTGAATAGAAATATTATTTTTTATATACTGTACCTTTCAAAGAATTTTCCGGTATTGGGCTTACAAACTACATTAAATAATTTTCTTGACCTTTATCACTCATATCAATTTTTGTTCCTATCCATTATAACCAAACATTTTAAAATTGAATGCGACGAAAGTGGTTGGACCTTACCATTCCTTTTATCTGAATAGAAATATTGCAGTTTTCACATACCTCTTAAAGAATTCTCGCGTATCGCTTACAAACTACATTAAATTACTTTCATCGCTTACAAACTACATTAAAATACTTTTTTGACCTACATCATTAATATAATTTTTTGTTGCTATCCATGTTCATAACAAAACATTTCTAAATTGCCCATGCCGATGAAAGTTACTGAACTTGACTATCGCTTTTATTTAGATGAGTGGAAATATATTTTTTCATATAACTCTCAGAAAACTACATTAAATACTTTCTAGACCTACATCACCAACATAGTTTTCTTTTGATATCCATCACGACCATACCTATCTCAATCCATTACAGCCTTTGTCCCTTGACTTTTGTTTTTCATATATTTTTTTTAATGACAGAGTTAAATACAGGATCTTATGAAATAATTATATACTTTCCATTAACCACTCAATTATGGTAGAAGCTCAATTTTGACAACCAGTTTCTAATGTCAAACATAATTATTCATCATTACTTTACTTTTTGAAAAGGTTTAGAAGCGTCACTTACGCATCAATAAGGTACATTTCCTGTCCAAATGCATCTGTGTAGATGTCAAGAGGAAATTAATGGAAGAGATAGATAAAATATTTAAAGAAAGCACAAAATATTTATCAGGTACAGAATTTTGTTGATTTTCCTTTGTTAATTCTTGACGTCCGTAGTAATTTAACATAAGTTTGCATCAGTATATTTTGACAGTTCAGCATCTTTTAAAGAACTTCTTGGAGAGGAGTGCAATTTCTATTGATTGATTCAACAGTCATGGTAGTCACGGTACGAATCAATTGAGTATTTATATCGTATATGCATTCAATGGAGAATGATAAAACAGTACCGTTGAGTGATATATTCCAACGAACCCTATAAAAACAGGATACCTTAAAGGGAAAGTAACCTCAGCGTATGAATTAGCTTATTTTGAATGGTGTAGTATATGCCTCTTATTTGATACATGCAATTTCATGTAAAAACACAGGATATAGATATAAATCACTATTTTCCAGCCAAGTTATCGTCTGCTAGCAATAATAAGGGGGCTGCCATTACTTTATGTGTACACGAACATATTTTTCATCCCAAGTAAAATTTCCTTCATCGTTAACTTGTAATTGATTTTTAGAGGACAAATATATATTAGATAAAGTCACATATTCTGAAATGTAAGTTTAGTTTTATATATTTTTTAAAAGGTCTTAATTTGTTCATAAAAAATATACTTCATAAAAAATATACGTCAAGGACGGAGAATTGACGTCAAGGACGGAGACAATCGTAACAATACCAAAACAAAGCGAGGAATCTGCTTTACAGGATGGCTATTAGAACTCATGGGTCGTCAATTATCTAGGCCCATGGCCAATAACAATCGTAATACAATCAGAACAAAGCGACGTATCTGTTGTAAAGGTAGGCTATTATCAATGCATATGGTACCTAATGATCCGTGTCATGCACAAAATGGCAGCCTCCATGGAAAGACGTAGCAGACAATAGGTGCATCTAGAATATCACGTGGGGTTACTTGTCCTTTAATGACAATCATCACTCTAGCGACCAAAAGTAATAGTTTTTTTATTTTGCTAAAGTGGCACCAGGTAAGCTCGAAGTTTTGTATTTGCTTTACCTCGAATAGTTCTCTATATTTTAATGGCTGAATAGAGCCAGTTTATCACTCACTTTTTATATTTTAGAACTTCGTTACATTTTTCTATCCATATTGTATTATTTTTGCGTTAATTTTTACATTTAGTCGTTCCATTCTTACATTTAGTCGTTCCTATACGCTTATCATTTCAGTCTAATTAAATTTTATGTAAGGAATATTTCAGATGCAATGTGGATTGTAGATAGAGATGAAACTGTTTTTTTTTATTCTACTTTTCTATACTACTTTCAATTTGTTTATTTCAAACAGGGTAACGGATTTTGCATTTTCAGGATGAATTCCAGGTTCCAAGCATTGCTTTTCTTTATGATTCTGGTCAATAATGGGTCTCTTGGAACAAATCAATCAACCACTAATCTCGAAGAAATTTCGAGTCCCCGTGAGTTGTATCCCTTCTCGACAGCTACTGTATACGAATCAACCAGCAGCAAAACTGAGTCAGGGTTGGTTTCAAGATTGCCAGATGCCGCTAGTGACAAGCTATCTACTGACTTTCCATTAAACTTTACGGAAATCGAAGCAGTTTCCAGAGGCACACCATCAAAGGCATTATCAGGATGGTCGTGGGAACCGATGGTTTGGCCATGGTGGACGGTCTTGCAGTTGGTCTCTGCGATTTTAGGAATCGTGGGGAACTTTTTGGTCATATTAGTGGTGTTCCGGAAGAATTCCTCAAGTCGTTCTACTGACATCCTGGTGGGAAATCTAGCAGTTGCAGACTTCTTGTTATCTATCGTGATGATCCCGCTACCACTCAACAAAACACTGTCGGTAAGTGCAGCCGGACGCTTGTACTGTATTCTCGTTCATTCCCAAACTCTGAAATGGATGCTCATCACTGTATCATCGTACCTGCTGGTCACCATCTCTTTCGACCGCTTCTTCGCAGTTGTCCACCCTTTAATTTTCAACCTCGTGGTCACAAAAAGGCGTGTATACACCTGCGTTTCTTTGGTGTGGTTGACTTTCATGGTAGCGGGAAGCAGGGACATATTCGTACATAACGTAGATGAAGTCAGTGGACGTTGCGTCCGCCAAAGATTTTCTCCTGAAGGTCAAATTGCCTTTGCCATTTACATCTTCTGTTTGCGCATGGGTTTACCTACTTTTCTTATCCTTCTCACTCAACTCCTGATCGCCAAGAAACTTTACCAAGAGGCCCAACGTTTCTCCAAGACCTTAACCGAAGGAACCGTCTCCTCAAAGCCGTCCGTTCACCTAACAGCCCGCACCCGCGTCCTCAAGATGATGCTGATCGTTGTAATCGTGTTTTTCATTTGCTGGGCACCGTCACAGATCGCCTACTTCTGTGTGGGCATGGGATTCATTTCAAGAAGTTACCTCGGGAGCGCACTACAGCGTTCCTTCATAACACTGGCCTACTTCAACTCATGTATGAACCCTTTCATTTATACGGCCAGGAATGCCCCGTTTCGTGCAGCACTTAAAGACATCTTCTTTTGCTCTCAAGCAAGCCATGGTCCTGTCTTTGAGCACAAAGTAGAGGCTTCTGCTAGCGCAAATTCTAGTGCAAATACCACAACTATGTCGTCGATGACAGTGTGATAACATTATGAAGATCCTTTAAAATCACGTTGTCTGTAGTGACATGAGTAACCGTTTTACAAGGAGGAGGATGTGGGATCTTAAATAGTTTATTTTGGACACATGACATTATATCTTAGATTTCTTTTCACACTCTACCTATTTGAGACTACCTTCCCTGTAGGCCTTCTGAAAAGAGAAGAGTGAGTCACATTATAATACCGAGTGTGAACACAAGATTTACGTACACGGTGTTTCCACTTAAATAATGATAATAATAATACTCAGTTCTTTTAGCTGGATAGATGGTTTATTGATAAATATCAAAGATCATTGCGGCAAAACCGAATAGCGATGATTTTGCAATGATCAAGTTGCATACAATGAATGGTAATTAGCAATTACAAACAAAGCATATAATATTTATATTTTGTACCCCATTTTGTGTCGTCTAGAATAATATGACAATTCATTCAATATTTTAGATAATTGATTCGATTTACCATTTCGATTAATCAGAAGTTTTATGTAATATATCTGTATATAATTGGAATAGTGATTGATTTCAATTATTGTCAACACAATAAGAGGGTACTAAGTCCACTCTGGTCTAAGGTGCGTCTATATTGTTTTTTTATGTGTGAAAATAGTGTGCGTCAGACTTTATCAAGAAGTGTGAAAAGGATTTGAACATAATAAATGTTCATAAAATAGATAATACTTTTAAACTTATATTAAGACAATTTGCCTATTAGCACTCTTGACGCAACAGTAGTTTGCAGGCACAAACCCTGGTCAGTCGTAAAAGAGTGTCTGCACTGTAAGACTGCCATAGGCCATGTACTATAATAGCTGCTCCTTACGACCAGTAGGTAGCTGGGTTAGTCTTCTCTCAGGACACAATGATTTTTGATAAAGTGTATAATTAGGGTCTGTGCTTGCAGACTAAACAACAGTATGAAAAAATAATAGTAAAAATACACTGTAAAAAATTACTGTAGGAAGTACAGTAAATTACTGGCAACCCGGCTGCACAGTAAAATACTGTATATCATTTACAGTTAAATATTTTTTTTACAGTTATATACTGCTTTTTGCAGTTTAACTGTAGAATAAACAGTATACCGTGAAAAAATACAGTAATTTACTGTGCAGCGGGTTGCCAGTAATTTACTTTAAATTCCTACAGCAATTTTTTACAGTGTATACTACCAACAAATATACCAACACTCTTTGGTCACACAATTCTGTGCTTTGTTTTGTGGACAGAGTGTATCACACTATGGTAAACAGTGTGAAAAAAGTGTGAACTCAGTGTATATGGAATAAATGATATTTATGAGACTTATATTGGCCACAAATTTGTGCATTGGTAGCCCTACTGCACAGAGAGAACAATAATTATGAAAGTGCTCCGAATGTGTACACGCAGTGGCCACACTGTGGTGTGTTCAAAATATTCTCGGTCACACGTTGCGCCCATCTTTGATTCGCTGTGTGAATAGAATATGTCACACTGTATCTATCATTGTGAAAAGAGTGTGCACAGTGTTGATGAAATGATTATTATCTTCGACTTATTTTGCCCATGAATTTACCTTTTAACATACTTGACGCACATAAACAACATTATGAATTGTTCCAAATAGGTGACACTCTGGCCACAATGTGGTGCTTTACTCTGGGATTCATTGTGTGTCACTCTAGTGGGGTGTTGCAAGAAAGTTGCGATTGATTGCAAGTTGCAACTGATCGGTACTGACCAATCAGAATCATTGTTGCAAGCGCATCTTCTTGAATGGGCAGACCCTGAACCATTCAGAATGGTTGTTCTAATTTGTTTTATAATTTGCAATTGATTGCAACTTTCTTGCAACACCCCATAGGTCACACAGTGGGAATACCGTGCGTCTCAAAAAAAAAACTTTACACTTTTGAAATGGCTGCCAAATAAAAAATAATATATGATTCTGAGGGGAAAGATTTATATGTATGGAAAGTTACCTAACCTGCGCAACCTAATTTTCATACCCTTTACAAAAGTGAGCAGTGCTCACCCAAACATGAATTATTTTCGGACTTTTTTGGTGTCATATGAAAGTTGAGTCCATGAGCTATCCATACATACAAACTTTTTCCCCCAGAATCATATATTTTTTATTTGGCAGTCATTTCAAAAGTGTTAAGTTTTTTTTATATGCACGGTAGAGTGTAAACATACAATAATAAATGACATTGTTAGACTTATATTGGCCACAAATTTGTGTAATAGCATGCTGGACGCACACTCTACCGAGTGACCCCCCAAAAATGATACACTTTTAAAACGGCCCCCAAATTTAAAAAGAAATAGTGAATTTTTGGGAAATTTGTACATATATGGATAGCTGAAGGTCTCTTCTATTATATAACACAAAAAAGTCCCAAAATATTTAATGCTTGGTTGAGCACTGCCCACTTTTGTAAAGGACGTGAAAATTAGGTTGCGCAGGAATTCACTATCCATTTTGGCTAAGATGAGAAGTTCTCCAGCTTAGAAATTGCTTATGGTATATGATGAGTTTATGATAGATTATGATGGATATGGGTTTTTGCGGCGTATGACATGGTGTTATGTAATCAAAAGTTTTTTTATGCATCAGTGATCATAATTTGACTGTGGAAGTTTTAAAAGCATTACCCGCTGTTGATCTGTGGTAATTGATAATAAATTATTAGGGTTGGGATTTGTGCTGGGTATGGCATGGTTTATGTCATCATAATTCAGGAACAGAATTTTGATAATTAAGAATGAAACACTGATTCAATCAGTCAATCAAACACTTATTCAATCAATCAATGAATCAAACACTGATTCACTCCACAATCAAACAACCAATCAATCATCCAAATGGGTATCAATTAGCAAACTTTCTTTATGGCACATGAGTTTTGAAAATGGTACAGTTTCGGGCAAGGAAAGATGGGATGAATGGTTTGGAATGGAGCAAAATGCCTACGGATGGACCCATGACAATGAAAAACACCCCCGGAATTGAGACACGTCACACACACACACACACAACCACAAACACACAGCCACCACCCCCCCCCCCCCAACCTCAACACGAACTCAGTACCAGGACCACCGCTACAAGCACCACAGACACCAAAACCAGATAATACGGTACTGTCAAGACAACTTCCATCATCAAATTGTGATTTAAAAGACAATACATGATCACTCATGTATAAACTTTTGAATTCATAAGCCGTATCATTCACTGCACAAACCCATATCCATCATGATATATCATAAACTCATCAGACAATCAGCAATTTCTAAACTGGATAACTTTTCACTTCACCCAAAGTGGATAGCCAATTCCTGCGCAACCTAATTTTCATGTCCTTTACAAAAGTGGGCAGTGCTCACTCAAGCATAAAACATTTTCGGATTTGTTGGTGTCATATAATAGAAGAGACTTTCAGCTATCCATATATATTATATAAATTTCCCCGAAATTCGATATATTTTTTTAAATTTGGGGGCCATTTTAAAAATTGTATCACTTTTGCTGGACACTGGGTATGTAGGCTTCGCTCTGGTCACACTGTGTTGCGTCCACTATGTGGATTCGTTGTGTGGACTGAGCGCGTCACACCTTTTTTTCCACACGATGTAAACAAGAGTGTGAAGACATTGCTTATAAAACGAATGATAATTTTAGACTTAGATCCTCTACACTAATTTGCCTGATCTGCCCTTGACGCACATAGCAACATTATGAAAATGAACATTCAAAATGAACCACACTTTTTAGCCACACCGTGCTGCGTCCATTGTGTGGTTCTTAGTGTGGACATAGTGTGTCACACTTTGAAATAATCAACACTATGAAAATGTTCCAGATGCACTCTTTGGTCTCACTGTTATGCGTGCGCTCTATGTTTTATCTGGACAGACTGTGAAAACAAAATGTTCAAAATCTACTCTGTTACCACACTGTGGTCCATCTACTGTATTTTTCGTCGTGAGACGGTGTGTTTTTACAGTGTATGTAATACTTATGATATAGTTCGGCGCACGCGTTCATGTCAGGCACATATACATCTTTGTACATTTTTGTAAATCATAGTGATAAAAATATTAAATGTCATCATACATGTTGAATCAATAGAATATGACATTTTCCTTGGCTCCATTTCGTTTCTAAAAAGCCTCGTTTCCGCGTCCACATTTTTCATTGAATCAAAGATGTGTTAATATTTCATTGGAAAAATACCAGCGACATGAAGTCGGGAAGAGAGAACTATAAAGAAAAGAGAGGAAGAGAGCCACATAACGAAAAGAAAATATATCGGACAAAGGCTGAGAAAGACGGAGGAGGGGAGGCAGAAGACGTCAGCTTTTACCTATGCATACACCCACACTAACCCTCATTGGCTCTTTGTTTCCATTGGCAACACGTTAATAATAATATACACGTAGCAGCGACAGAGGAGGTGCATCGCACCTTTTGTTTTCACAGAGCACTATAAAAATTGCACCTCTCATTATGAAATCACGCCCACAGAGTGACACTATATTGTCTCCGTCTATCACTTATTACATGTAGTGGCACAGTGTTCGCCTCTGTTCTAAAATTTAGTAATTTCTTTAAACTTGTATAGGGTATATTTTTGTGTATTTCTCTCCGTATCCTTTTAAGTAAATAATATATCAATAGTCATGGTATTCATAGGCATAGGGGATGGAGGAGGGGCCCCTAATAATTATTATAGATCTCCGAAATTTCGGTAGAAGGTATAGGTATCCTCTTATAATTTTTCGTGTTGTCTGATATTCTTTTGTGACAATATAACCTTACAACACTATCATATCGATGTATAATGTTCTGCCAGTTGCCGTTACCATAAAAGAAAAGTCTCGAGAAGTGTGATACCTTCCTGTGTACAGAGACTGGGAAGTTGATAGTCAAGCGAAACATGACAACCTTCTAGGGAATGATGGTACATGTATCACTAGCGTACCCAATGGGGGGGGGGGGGGGGGGGGTGGGGGAGGGACAGACTGCCCCTGACAAACTTTGACATTTTTTTTTTTTAGAACTGATAACTTTATATTTCCAGCTTGTCAGAGAATTATGGAGGAAAACTGGACCCCATAAAATCTGGTAACCCCCACTGAGCGACTTTTGAAGGGCTGGCGAAAAGAAAAAAATACGAATCTCCCTCCAAGCAGTTTCCGCTCTTTTCCTCGCATGTTTTGCCCCTCTTGACACCAAGGTCCTGTTACGCCACTAGGTATAATGTATGTATGTGATATGAAATGCTTAACGCACGTTGAAAATAATTCCATAATACTATGAAGAGAAAAAATCACTATCATGTGCTTGATCTTAGCGCACTATGTACCTAAATTTTTTTTTTATTTCTGCTAATAAATGTCTAATACGATGTTTACCATATTGATCGTGATGATATTTCATTTGAATATGTTTATGGTCTCTCTTTTCAGTCTTTCTCTCTCTCTCTCTCTTTCTCGCTCCTTTTCCTCTTGCGGTTTCTCTATTTCTTTTCAGCAAATATCCAAATGCTACACTGAAATGCGATAAAGGTTATTCGGCTTTCCAATCTGCTTTTGTTGGTGAAACTTTTTAAAATAGGAAATTAGGAGTAGTGAAGTAAACCGTGAAATGACAGGGAGCTATAACAAACATAAAACAATGTTTCCCCCCACATAATCGAGAGATAACTCGATTATGATCTCTCGATTATGTGGGGAGGAGTGAATAAAGGAAACAAAAAGAGAAGGCGGATAGAATACAATGATGCTCACCTGACATGTCTTCTGGTGTGTGTGTTTTTTTTTTTATCCTTTTCATTTTTTTCTTTGTCTTTTCCTCCCATGAAAACAACCAAGATTGTAATAAATAATGCTCCGAAGTCAAATTAGCATGATTAGGTGCTTTGCTCTGAACAAAAATTTCATCGGATTAATTAAATACTTCGTTCTAATCTCGTTATAATTTGTCATATCTTTATGGGAATGACGCTCATTTACAATACACGGCTGTTATTATCCTTGTCTGATGGGAAGTGATGAATTATACGTTCACGTTCATATAATTTTTTTTTCTGTTATGAGTTATCATTCCACGATCTAAGCTGTTTATTCACTTTCAGCATCTGTCCCGATCTCCGAATAGAATATTGCAACATAGCTCACGAGGATTTTTACAAAATATTCAATGAAATATTTTAAGGCAATCATTAGACATGACTTTGATTGAAAAGACGATTTCTACCTGAAGTACCATACCGTATACCAGAGGGAAACTTAAAGGAGAATGAAACCCAACAAACATTAGTTGATAATCATGTTGAAAACTGTCAGCCTGTTCAAAATATCTCGAAATTACTATTTTTTGATAACTTAGTAAGGAGAACTATCTCTACAAAGTTTGCAGTTTCCTTGCTAGACTTCCTTCCACGGGGGCTGCCATTTTAATCAAAATAGTAAAGACAAGATAGTACAACTTGTGAGACACCCACTGACCTCAATACTATCTACAATGTACAGTGTAGGACACTCACCTGTGGAATACATGACACTTGATTTTCTCATAATAGACCATTTTGGTAATAGTTTCAATTCAAATAAATATATTCTTATTCTATCATAACCAACTGAGACTAGATATTTGGTTCAGCTTTTCCAAACAGTGAAGCAGTTCATTCATAAGTTGTTGCTTGGTCAGATACCGGTTTGCCAATTATTCAAAAGAGTGACAAAGACATATATAGAACTGCTCTCAGAAATCACCTGTGTGAGATGCTGGGGTACCAAGATGGCTGCCATTTTGCATTGGTGGTGTTGGTTGTACAATAACCAGTAATGCAAAACCTTATCCATTGTATACAGGTCACTGGACATGTACGACTCTGACATCACTGTTTTATCAAAATGGCAGCTCCCATGGGATAATGTCTAAGGAGGAAACTGCAAACGTCCGAGAGATTGTTCTTCTTACTAAGCAATTAAATAGGAGTACTTTCAAGATTTTTTGAACTGGCTGAATTACCACTCCCATCAGGTCTTCTACATGTATAATCATGATAATCATGCTTCATGCGCTCTTTATAACAGTGGTATAGATGTTTTTCAATTAACATTTTTGTTCAAATTTTTCGTTTTGTCCTTTGACCCCTTTTACCCCCCGCTCCCCAGTATTTTTTAAAAACTATTGCTATATAAAGACCGTCCTTCATGTACAGTAAATTTCTGTTTCTGCCATACCCTGCCACCCTATCCAAATCAACAAACCATTGAACAAAGTGATGAAGAGAGAAAGTGCACCAATGGAAGGGGAGCAATAACGCCCGACAGCTGTTTTCTCATTGTTAAAAAAAACCCACCTAATTTCTTATAGAGGAAAGCTGCATTGCAATTAACAGAATATCTATGGCGATAAATACAATTTGATTTTAGATTGCCACAAATACTTTGGTCACCAGTTATAGGTTGGCAGTGATTGTATTATCTCTCAGCCCGCAAAATGTATTGTTTGTAAATCGTATTATAATCACATCGATTGGTCCAGTCTCAAAAGCGTATTGGCGTGGAATTATGTTTCACACCCTCAAAGAAAACAGAATTAATAGCACTTGACGAAAATCAATATTCTGCGTTTGTACAAGAGAGATTGAACGCCCAATGGATTCGAATACTTTTGCAAACAAAAAGTCTTTGTGCAAAGTGAATCGGCAATATTAATCATCAGGGACTACTATAACGTGTATGAACATCTACGAATAAAGCTGATCTCTTCCTTATCCTGCGTTTAAGGGTAGAGTCAAACCAAGCCTAGTTAATAATACTGAGGTAACTCAAGCCAAAGGTGGTCATTGTTGATAGGTGGCATGTCTAGACATCCTGAGAGGCCGTCAGGTCAGGTTTTACTGTAGGCCCGTAAATGGTTTTAGTATCAGTTACATTTTGTAAAATGAATGATAGATGCAAACATTTTCGTAGAGTATCATGAGGAACACAATACGGGAGCTAAAGCCATGCACCCTCGTGAAACTCATAAAATCAGAGAAGTAAAACTGCACTGGAGGAAATCAGATTGTATCATTACGTGTGTGTTGCCAAAAATAGTCAATCATATAACCTCTTATATAATAAAATATTTCACAAACGTTAATTCTATTTGCCCCACATAACTGTATTAGTAGCATTACCACAATAAGATTAGCTACATAATTTATGTGGACGAATCTATAAATTATTGATGTTGGTGCACAATCTGAGTTTCTTCAGCCTGTGAAAATATCATTGCACTATGATGACTTTGATACAGACAGATAATTGTTCACGAACAAGAATTGTTAAGAAAGTGAAAGAGAACAGTCGTGATTTTTGTTTCCTTTGCTTTTCAAGTGCATGCCATCGATTTTGATACAATCAACTATCCTTGAAAATCTTTTGTTGCAGGTGCAATGGCTGTTTGCGATACATCACTGTGCACCAACGCACAACCACTGTGCCAGTGTACCACTGTAGGTGTGCACTTGGACAAAAAGAGTAGCATGTGCGTCTGACATGCTTCATCGCGGCCAAGTACTCATTCTACCAAGGTGTATGCTATCTTCATGAGACGAGTAAGTTCAGGCGTGTGAAGTTTCTCACGATTATTGTCGTATACGTTCGTGTGCTTCAAGCAGCTTGGCTTTTGTAATATACTGGGCTTGAAATTAGCTGCTCATTGGATTTAAGCAGCTTCATATGGATAAGAAAAGATAAAGAGAACTTATATAATCCCCTTTTAATGAGCAATAGTAAGATAATGTTGGACTGGTCTCTGTGTAAAGTATTTTGCCTTGGTGTCCGATGATGACTTGTGTTTCCTCAATAAAGACAGTGCTTGAGCATTACGTAAGAGACGTGAAGTACCTTTTTCTGTCATATCCATCATATGATTTCTTCTAGAAGTGCATAATGTAACCATATACACGTACATGTAGGGCGTATTGCAAAGCTTACGGAGCAGTTTTAGCCAAACCTTTTTATGTCAGTATGACGCACATTAGTCACGACTCCACCCATAAAAATTAAGACCTTTTTAAACTAGCATTTATATGTTTTCTCAAAACGTTAAATCATTTATGATGTTTTCAACACCAGTGGTTTTTCCTCTTGGTCCAATACAGGTTTCAGGAGGGTGTATATTTCTAGGAAACATTACACTTTCTATTTTGCGTATATCTAAAAATAAAGAGAAGTATGTACTTCTTATACAATAATGGAATGTTTCACGAAAATTACGAAACTGCATGTATACCCATGGTTCTCGCCATTGACGTAGCGTGCCTTCAACCAATGATATTGTACATATAGTTTCATTTTAATGAAACAGAACTCCTCAATCTCTTCAAAGGAAAATACATTATTTGGAGATATATCCACACTGCATTTTTTGCACTGGTAGCACAATATAAAGTCAATGAAATTATGTGCCGGAAACCAGGTTGAATTGGACAAACTGTTTTGATATAAGTTTATCTCCATGAATAACGCAGACCCTTTTCATTTCCTTTATTCATGATCGTGATGATACATAAAACAATGAAAATGGCCTGCCCTCGTTCCGGAGAAATTATAATGAGCAATACAAGTTATGTCCCATCCGTTCCAAAATATCATGGAATTATATGATATAATCGTGAACATATAAAGTGACATAAAAATATCTTTCTACGTGATATTTTGTCTGGTCCAAGCTAAAATCGCACAAAACGGGTCGCTTTGTCCCCCCCCCCCAAAAAAAAAAATCTAGACAATAACGAAACAAAGGTATAGTATTACAGGAGCTATAGTTCGACGAAAGGAAAGAAAAAAAGAAAGGAACCAAGGATAAAGACGACGAAGAAAAAAAAGACAGAATTGAAAGTCGACTGTAAAGTTTGAACAGGGAATGAGGGAAATGTAACTTTGTAACTTAGTTACATTTCCCTGCTTTGAAAGGCTTCCTTATGAAACCCCAAACTTGTATGCACTTTAACAGAAGCAGAAAAACCTTATCATAATTATATCACTCAAAATTTGAGGAAAAATGGATAAAGAATAAAAATGTTATGAAGATTTTATAACCTAAAATCGCTAAATGAAATTGGCAAAATACTCATTATGCCAATGAGATGCTATGACGTTTTTGTGCTCTCTCTTTGTAGGTCATAAGAAAATTTTTAACAAAAAAAAATGGAATTATCAACATTGTGCTTGAAATATATAGAGGAATAAATTTATGAACACCACCTATCATACAGAAATCTAATTTTCTAAGATATATTCAAGGAAAGTGGATTTTTACGTTATTTGTATAAGGCAATTGGAAAGTATAGCACATTTACATCACATCGACTCATTAGCATAATGAGGGCATTGCCAATTTCAAATCTCAATTCATTTAGCGATTTTAGGATTTCAAATACATGTATTCATAACATTAATTTTGTATTTTCAAATGGGCATGATGGGAAAAGTCATAGTAAAAACGTTCAAAAGACAAAGACAACAT
This sequence comes from Heliocidaris erythrogramma, assembly GCA_025617745.1. Classification (NCBI taxonomy): domain Eukaryota; kingdom Metazoa; phylum Echinodermata; class Echinoidea; order Camarodonta; family Echinometridae; genus Heliocidaris; species Heliocidaris erythrogramma. Next base: position 47,856,297 of record CM046853.1, read on the forward strand.
AAAACGCATATTTACAAAGCAAATATTATTTTATTCCTAAATCCTTTGAAATTCTAAATTACAATCAATAATTGATAAATATGTGTATATATAATCATGTATCAAAATACTCTAAATATATGTATTAAAAGCATGTGGAATTTAAAACATGTGGTGTAATAAACAGCCTTCACTTTTGGCATAATATACCAGTTCCCTTTTTCTCAGACACCATGTACTGTTAAAGATGAAGGTGATGAGGTTATATAACCTCACCTATACACATATAGGTGAGGTTATATTGGTGTACAGGGTCCATATCAAAATGAAATTACACGAATATAACTGAACTTTACATAGATATTGAATTATTTACACAAAAATTGAACTGTGAGCTTAGACATTCAGTAGAAACCAAAGGCAGACATGCATGTACATGGATGACTGGTGAAGTGTACATGTAGTTTTATACATTTTAAGGGTAATCGGGCATACACAACCTTTCTTCGAATTATACATTTGACTTATTTCACTAAGGAGACGACATTCATTTGTGAACAAGGCACAATACAAAAGTGTGATTGGGTTTAGTCATTTTTGTGTCAATCAGTGAATACCATGTTTTCTCTTTCAAACAGACAAAATAACCTATGGCCTTCCACATACACATACTATTTCTGAAAAAGTAAAATCATTCACCACTGTTCTGAATGTATTACAAACTTCTATATCGATAACTTGATTGTGGCTTTTATAAATAAATTTCGCCCAAACTTCCTCGTTTACAAAATGGGAATACATTTCACGTTGCATATTTCTGGGGTTATCTCAACAAAATGAAGAAAAAGGTACACAGGGACGGATCCATGCAGGACTTGAATTGCAGGTAGAGGGTTACACCATGTATATTCTTTAAAGGAATAACAGCCCTAAAAAGCTCTTTCGTTCTCGACGTTTCGATCTGAAAACTTCACCTACAATTCAGTTTCTCCACCATGAATAATATCGCTGATACTTCACTGGAGAGGAAAAGATCCAGGAATGTTCGAAAGGGGGAGGGGCGATTTTTTTCTCCGACATTGATTTTTCAAAGGAATATCATTATGGAAAGCCATCGGCTGTCTCAAGGCACTATCAATGTGTATGTGGGGCATGGGCAGGGGAGGGGGCATGGGCAGGGGAGGGGAAATGAAAAAAAAAAAAGTTCTCATAATAAGCCACTTCGGGGATGCAATCTGAGCATGAGCAGATAAAGGTCATCTGTACCAAATTCTAAACCCACTGACACTAATATTCGATATGTGCTCATGAATGTCATGTAATCATTATTCAATTATGCACTAATGGTGCATTCCATGATATCCAGGTGGAAGTATTCTTTTTAAAGGGGGAAACAAAAGCTATTAATGAGGCACCTCTATCACTCCCAGAGTTATTTTTCTGAAGTGCACATAAAGGGACCCTCCATGTCTAAAATATCTGTGGATATTTGGGGTCATTTGTACCATGCGCTAACCCCGAACTGGCTTATTTTCTTTGTAAATACTGGGGCTTCATAAAGGTCCGAAAGGGGCGCCTTTTTCAGCACCTGTTCAAAATTAAAACGTCCATTTTCATGTCACTTTCTCAACAGAGACGTGTCACTGCGACATCCACTGGATCTGCCTGTGGTAAATGCATAATTTTCAATGAAACAAACTTTAATCCGGGTAGAAATTGGTCTTCTATGTCTCACCTAGTCTGGATCTTAATAGTTCCTCAATATGCTGGATTTCCCCCCTCATTTAAACAAAGAAACGATATGAAAGGATCGATAATATACATCAAATTCACCTACGTAACAAGTGGGTAAATAGGCGGACACTGTCTATGGATCCAACCTTTGTTCCTAGTGAGCTCGTCTATAATCTCAGCACGATTATAAAATCAACAATATACTCATACATTAATGTGTACCGAACGATATGGAGCAATCATATTCCAAGCAGTATTTTTCTAGAATTACCGGTTATCTATACATCCTTCATTGCCAGAATTATATAGAATCAATGAGGGGATTGATCAGCATACAGAGAAGAAATTATCATCTATATTCTGTTATGATATTTCCACTTATTTACATGTACATAAAAATAGCAAAACAAACTTTTTCTCTTTGTCTCAAAGTAAGGGATTTCTGAGTAAGACAAAATGTAAAGAGAAAGTAGGCATAAAAACAAAAATTAAGAGAAAGCATACAACTTTATGTGAATATGAATGTGCTTATAAAATACAAAATATACTATAATATTCATATATCATTTTATTACTCCAAATCACATTAAATGACACTCTAGACCTAAGCATAATGTATGCAGTAATATTTTTATTATTTCTTTTATGTATTTGATCCAGAAGGAAAATGATGAATACCAATCTTGCTTTCTATGAATGATATTTTCATTTACAATATATACATGTATATGGCAAGCATCTTAATCGAAGACTAGAAGCAAAACTGAGTACTACATCCTTCACAATTTCTACTTTTATTTTAATTTTCATCTTTGCATATTTTCAAAATTATCTAATTTCACATTTCCATGTCCTTGGTGAGACATTTCCATTTTCCCTCCAAAAATATGGTCAGGAATCTGTTCTGCTCACATGAGTCAGATGACATCAGTTGAGCAATCTTCACAAGATATCTTGGAGGAACAATTGTGAAATATACTTTATTAGAAAAACGGATCTGTTAATTTTGGACACAAAACTCCTTAGAAGAAATCAACACTTTTCACATGCAGGCTTTCACAGGCTAATGTAAGGTTAAGATTTTAACTATTAATTTCTGTAGGCATCTTTACAACTACTATTGAAAATCAAACAATTTCCATATGTTAGGATATGAACATTCAGATATCATGCAATGAAAACCCTTAAAAAGTTCATTCACTGCTTGTGGAAATCAAATGACATTAATTTGTCACTTGAACGAGTTGCTGGATTAATAATCCAATTGCTGTTTTCGGGACTGCAATTGTATCAATCTATTTATAAAAATTAAAAAAATTGAGACAATATACAGCATAATTCTCTGATATTTCACACGCTCATACACTGATTTGTACATGTACTATGAAAAACCTGTATGAAATATAACTCCTCATTCTTCTCAGAATCAGCCTGTGAATTACACCTGTTGCAGTAATTCAATAAGATTTAAAGGCACATACAAATGTATAAATTTTAATATCATAGTAATAGCCTCCACTAAAACATCCAATGCAGGGTGTTATAAGCACTTGCCTGTAGGCCTGTATAGCAAAGCATATATGTTGATAATTGTACATAAATGCATTAATTCAATTTGCCAAATATATTCAGACTACGAAAGCAAGCTTACATGTACATGTAATTACAAATGTTTCCTAATCAACTGCAGTGGCCGGCTTTCAAACAAACATTATTCTGCAGAGATCCCAAGTTTACATGCATATCTTTAATGCATGAAGTGTACAGTTAGTGCTTCACTTATAATCGGAAATATGCATGTCAGAAAAGAAAATAGTTGCAGGGTTCCTCTACCATACATCCCTGGTCTGATCAGGCAGATTAATGGTTTAACACAAGTTTACATTCATAGTACAATGTAACACCCTACAGTACACATGCATCTATTTCAGACGGGTTTTGCTGATGTAGAAAATATCATGCATACATAAATTGAATTCTCCATGAAATATTTTTTTTCTACTATACAATCTCCATCATGTCTGAATCTACATGTATACTAAAGGCTATGATATAAATACTTTTCCCCTCACTACCTTGATATGGCATGCAAAATGAGTTCAAACTACACATTCAATTCTGAGTAAATATATTTAAAGGGTATTTTCTCCAATAAAGAACTATCAGGCTCCTTTTGGAATATATCAATGCCATATTGAATATTTCCCTGTTTCTGGTAATTTTCCTTGAAATGATACTATGTTCTAATCACTTGATACCAATTTTGGTTACATGCTGACAACTGATTAACAAAATTAGCATCGAAAGCACTTTACTGTATCTGAGCTAAAAGTAATAATGTGATGATTCATGCAAGCAAACTAAAAAGGATGGTTGCTATTTGTACACATTTTTCACATTAACTTCCTTTTATGATTATGGCTCATGTCATACGATGGATAAATTACCATCTTTTCCCAGCTAAACCCCCTTTTCCTTCAATTTTAAGTTCTCTGGATATGTAAATAGAGTTTACTTGCAAAAGCTATAAAGCAGTGTAAGACTAATTTCAACTAAAAATATTAAAAGGGCGTTTGATTTGTTTAAAGGTTACCTGCAGGCTGCCAGACAACATGGGGTCCAATCCATCTTTAACGCTATAAAATAATTAATTCAAGGCATAAAAATAAATATATCTGATGCATTAAACAACTGAATATAAACATCAATCACACAATTGCAACCATTTTTCTTTCACTTTTCGTTGTTTGATAAAGTTAGACCCTTGTTACACATACCCCCAAAAAGGCAAACTTCTTTTGGGGCAGGCTTTTCAGAGTATAAAATCAATGGGCCTTCTAAATTTTGTACACAAGTTACTCTTAGAAAACTTGTGAGATTATAGCAATTTGTAGGCTTCCCTTAGGGGAAAGGCTACAAATTGCCCCACATAGATGTTATTAGGGATCACAGTAAATCCTTAAAGATTCTTAAATATAGATGAATTTCTGATACTTTTTCTTTGTCCTCATAATTTCAGCTCTGTGTAGCTCACATACATATCCAAAATATGACAATTTCTTTTGATGTAGTTAGATAAAAGGAAATATGGGAAGTACACATTATTGGTGCTCCAAAGTGATTGGGAAATGATCATATGAACTCAAATTTACAATAAAAAGGATACAGACTTTAAAATCGGAACTTCATTTAACTCCTAAATTCTTCATGTCTGTTCATATTTTCAAGTTCTGGTTCCATCTCTTCTGATGTACTTTTGATCCCTGGAAGAACACCAAACATACAACATTACATCCCCAGCCACACCCAAACAACCTGATACTAATGACCATATCTGCTCGTATCATAGGCAATAGGCACACATCCTTGGAAGATAATAAAAACCAGTGTTATACACAGCTCACGATTTGCTACAACCTAAATTCCGCAAGCTCTTCTAGTCCACTGGTCATTCTACTGACTTTCAAATCGTCATCTCATGCTCTCGATTGGTGCTCTTCCGCGATGACTTCCCGCCGCTCTTGGAGCTGCGTGTCGTGCTCGACAACTCATCATCTGCAGCCCTATGGCCTTCTGTCTCGCGCACCGATCTTGGCCTTACCTGAGCGTACATGCCATCTTCCACCATTGGGATGCTGTTGCCGGCATCTGTGTTGTCTCTGCCAGCAGATCCATTGATGCGGGGTCGGTTGTTCTCACGGACAGCAGGGTAGGTATTGAAAATGGTGGAATTGACTGTGCCATGCTTCTTTGGCTTGGGGTGAACGCCATTGGCTGTAAAAAATAAAATAAAAATAAAATGTGACGCTGAATACTCCTAGAAATATGTTTGCCCTGAACAGGTATTCCGAGAGAAAACAGAATTTTTGCTGAAAAACAGACGGGTGTAAGAGTTTCTGTAAAACCATAATGAATCAATGCCCTTCTGGTTCTCGACAGAAGAGAGATATGGCAAGAGATCATAATAAACCTACATGTACCTGTATTTGGGGGGGGGGGGCTTACAGCTCTTTTCAAAATTTCTATTTGAAAAAGTATTAGGAACTACATCAACAACAACAATAATAATAAAAATAACAATAATAACAATTCAATTGCAAACACTTTTTGGCTACAATTTCTCAAACACAACACAGGATAACTTACTTTTTCCATTCTTGTAGTAGTCTGAGAAATGCATGTCCATGTAGAGCTTGCCCTGCTTGCTAGCCAGGATGAAAGCAAGAATGGCCAAGATGAAAGCATCAAAGACTGCAATGATAGCGAGGAAGAAGACCCATCGGAGCTCACAGCCTTGAGTGTCTGTATACTCGATGGTGTCCCGACAAAGAGCCCTGTAGGCAGAGTGTTGGCGCCAACCGCTTGGGTAAATCAGAATCCCAAGCAGTAGAAAGATGCCTGGAAAGAGGAATAATTTCAGTTACACTGCAGTTTGAATCTACAAAAATCTGCATCAAGGCTTATTTCATTTTTTCAACATGTTTAGAATGTAGGTACACAAAAAATAATACATTTAATCATTTCAATGTTTGATTTTTGAAATACATTTTTTCCCAAATTGAAATCCAATATCCTGAGTATAGTGCATGCAACATACTGTATGTATCATAGTTCATAGCATAGATGTATGTTCAATAGACCGCTTCTGTAATGTATACAAATTTATGCACGTATATTCTCTGAGCACCTAGTGACGAGCTTTTCCATGAACCTGCTTTTATAAATGAGCCTCAATGCTTGGAATCCAGTTTGCATACATTATTTGGAGGTATGTCCGGCAAGCTTACAGGTTGTCAAGAACAACCTTTGTTGAAAGGTATGCATAAAATTTGCATTCATTACCGAAGCAGTCTATTCCAGCAATAACAGACACGAAATTCAGACTTAATTGTGATTATTTAAGACAGTTTTTAAGCAAAACAAAGAGTCGTAAAACATTTTTCAGTAAGTGAATCAAGCACAATTGACTATCAGGAAAATACACCTAGCAAATTCACTTCACACTATTTCACTGAACACTAGACTTTGTAAGTGTAATGGACATGACATATAGTGGACAAGGGTTGTTTTTTTTTTAACTTCCCTGAACAGTTTGAAAAGTCTGTGAATATTAGGGTTTAGTGAGTCTAATTTATATCTCAATAGGTAAGTTTCCTTGTAAGAGCTGAAATGTTGTGCATCAGACATGAGAGGTTGTGAATAATGGACACAAGACTGTTGTCCACCTTTGATAACCTCTAAACTTTGCTTTAAAATGTTCATTGGGCCATGCGTGTGTGTAATTGAGTTTTTACAGACGTGTATCAATCAGATATGATTATTTACGTATGGGGATCGACCTTTAACGTCACCATCCGAAAGACGTGACTCAGTCTCGAACCTGGGTCCGCTGAATCAGTTTATAACTTCCACTTTTAGCTCGATTACAGGTGCACGCCACAACGCCCAGTTTCATTGGGTCATGCAAACCTATTATTGGTAATCTTTGCTCCATTCATCACAATTTACTACCAAAAAACCCCCCAAACATCTGAAGTGCTTCTGGCATGAAACAATGAGAGCCAAAAGAAAGGATATGATGTTTTGACCAAAACTGTTGCCACAATTTGCTCTGAAGTGAGTCTTTTGAAGAAAATCATGCTTACAATGAAACTTCACTTCAATCCTATTCAATCAATTGATAAAGAGCGTGTTTAGCTCTTTTGTTTGAAACTGAATTTGTCATGGTATCACAAATATGCCTGGAGTTATCACTAAATTATGATTTTATTTGCAAGTGAACATTTTCTGTGGAATTTTCCATTTGGTCATGGCATACATGTGTAACTACATGTATGATCCACACTTCTACTCTTCAAAACATCTACAAACATGTAGGAGCGAAGAGCAGCTGGTTTCAATTCAAGGTGAAATTTATTGGTCTGTTTATCAGTGGAATAGAAACCTGATCCTTTCTACCATTCAAATTCCACTGAACTCTGGATCAATTAAAGACCTGTCGAGAAGAGCCAGTTATAAAGGTAGGCTTGGCATTGGATAAATGAGAGAGAGAGAGAAGAAGAAAAAAAAAGATTGCAGTGCTCTCCATTGCTACAGAATGATTTAAAGACTTTAAAAATTTCAAGGTAATAAATACACTTCTTAAAAATATATGTCTCATGCAACTTACAATTTGTTCATCTAGAAAAGTTAGATTACAACAATAAATTGTGCTGTGTTTCTTATTTCATTTTTTGTAATTCTTTCAAAGCTACTATCAGCTCCTGTTTGTTTTCTAAATTGTATTGGAGAACTGCACACTACCTCTTATCCCTCTTGTAATTTTTCAAATAGCCATTTCCTATGCTATATAACACAGCCTCATTTTGTTTGCCTGAAGGAGATACATAGATGTAGAACATTTATGGCCTAATCTATTCCATTGCCTTGAAAATATTAATCGACTGTGTATAAAATGAATTATGGCTCCAATTGAGAAGTGAGGGTCATGTTAATATCTTATTTGCAACTAAATAATGAAAATGTTCTCTACTAGGTGCCGAGTTGTGAGGGAACAGCTGCCCACTAGTTTAAAATTTGGTACACATGTATGTACAGTAAGCCTTACAATTTCATATAGAAATGAAAGTTGAAGAAAATTCCAAATCAGTACAATAAGTGAAGTTGATACATTTTCAGCATTCATGAAATATCATTTATCTAGGCTTTCATTAAATCATGTGTTTGTGTCTCTCTGTATAGGTAGCCTACATGTGCAATACTGAACATAAAGGGACATCCAAGAAAATAGATAAAGAATTTAGAAATTTTATTCTCCTTTCCCCCCAAAACTATACAATATATATATCTATTTCTCTTCACTGATTATGGCAGGCTATATACTTCACTGAGTGGATGAACCATTCGAAAAATACAACTACATGTACATAGCAGATGGGTTGACATGATCATTGTGCTTTTTTTGTAGTGTGCACGAGTTCCTACATCATGGAAATTAAATATGGCCTGATTATATTCCCTCCATCTGGTGTCCATGGTTACCAACTCTCTAGGCCAGGATTGATTGAGGCTAAGATGTTATCTGTTTTGCAATATCATCATCTATTGAGAGCCAGTAGGGTGTTAACTCTGAGTAAAAGTAGGAATTAATGTCCTTTTGGATCTCAGTAGACAAAATGTGAATGATCTCTAGCTACGTAAAAGCATTGTTGTGTTGTTGGGAAACATGTTCATGAATACACTTTTGCCAGTTTTTAACCAGCATAATGCACATTTTGTCAGCACATAATGTAATCAAAGAATATATATATATATATATATTTACAGTAAGAAGGACCCCCTAAGAAGTAATAGTCACTGTCTGTGTTTTAATTCACAAGTTACAACATAATACTTGATCAAGTAATACACAAGCTTATTAACTTGGAACCTGTAGTGAAAATCCAGAGCCATAAAATGGAATGAAAGGCTCTGTCTTATTCAATGAATTACAATGTAGCATTGGCGGATCCAGGGGGGGCACAGCCGGCCCGTGCCCCCCCTTTTGGAAGAGAAGTATGAATTTTTACCATAGACGATCCGCCATTTTCGCGATTGTGCCCCCCCTTTTAGAGTGAAGACCTTTTTTTTTTTTTTTTTTTTTGCTTGTCAGGGAATTATGGAGGGAAACTGGACCCCATAACCCCTTACTAAGCGATTTTTGAAGGTTTGGCGAAATTTTTTTTTGTCAAACCCCCCCCCCCCCCCCCCCCCCCCCACTGAGCGACTTTTCGAGAAGCTGGCGAGACCAAAAAATACGGGTCTACCTTTTTACAAACTTTCATTTCTGTGCCCCCTCTTTTACTAAATCCTGGATCCGCCCCTGAATGTAGTATTCATTTCAGGATCACAGAATCATTTAAATCCCTTTAATAATTATAGAACACATAAAATCTCAAATTCAATTAGACTACAATATGGGAGTAAACTTTACTCAAATGACAATGAACCCCCAAATAAAAGCTTTGCTAAAAATTACTCTGAACAAGACCTACAAATTAAATAAATCGAGTCAAAGAGCTACATGTATATTCAGAAAATGAAAAATGTATCATCCGAAAGTCAGAAGGTTATTAAGTTAACTCTGTGTTAAATGCGAGTTAAAGGGATAGTCCACCCTGGTATTAAGTTAAAGGAGAATTACGCTCAAAAATAAAGACGATAGTGTTCAAAGGTGTTATTTATTCCTACTTGTTAGACTATATGGCTTCGCGTCAAAATATACGAGATCGATACCAATCAATTTTTTCTGAGCAAAATTTACCATCTGCTAGCAATATGTATCGTCTGCTAGCAGAACATGGGGGCTGCCATTTTGTTTATGTGTACAAGAAGATTTTCTTAATCCAAATGCTCAATTGCCTTTTTCAAAATTAAAAACCCATTTGAGATTAAAAATATAGAATAGATATGTCAATTTATTTTTAAACTGAAGATTTCCTTATATATTTCTGTTGAAAATCGATATTCGCTTAATAGAAATCTATTTTCTCGATACTGGACGTATGGGACGGAGCAAATTAATTCAAATTTTATGGATGCTTCTTCCCTGAGCATCTATAGAGGCAAACTATGCATTCACCTGCTTTCGGATAATGGACTTGAAAAGTCAGAATGCATGCTGCCAATATTATGTTCTGCTCTGTTTGGCAAACCCAAGGAAATAGATTTTTGTTAAGCAAAACCAGACAATTTAAAAGTATCATTATAAAGATTTAATTTTTATAATACATGTAAACACCCACTTTATATTTTCCGTCACATATGGGATTTTAGGTAATGAAGAAAATCAATTTAGGATTTGGCTTCAAAATATCTTCCTGACTGGAACATTTCTCAATGGTTCATGTACAAGACCAAATCAGCAAGAAAATGGCAGCCCCTATGTAAATGAGTAGGAGACGATACCAGGTGTTGGAATATCTTTATTTATACCCTTTTCTGATATCTTATTAGAAAATGATTTAGGCCATAAGTAGGAATATATTACACCTTCCAATATAAGTAAATTTGTAATCAGGGCTTAATTCTCCTTTAATTTGAATAAAAGAAGAAAGAAAATTAAAAGAAATGGATGAGTGAAATTTTGAGCAAAATCTGATAAGAAATAAGAATGTAATGAATTTTTGAAGTTATAATCAAACACAAATTGGCAACTCTGTGACGTATCTAGCGAGTTCCTCTCCTTTTTGGAAGTTTTTGTTGAAGGAATAGATTTGTTTCAACTTTCATAAAGGTTTGTGTAAAAAATATGAGCAAAGATTATATCAAGGGGGCACGTTTGAATGATAAATTATTTTCTTTTAATTAGAAAAAATGGAAATTAATGATTTTTGGGGTACAGGGCAAATGGGAGAGGAACTCGACATGCCAATTTGTGTTTGATAGATTACAACTTCAAATATTCATAACTATCTTATTTTTAATCGGATTTTCCTCAAACCTTCACTGATCTGTTTCATTAAGTTTTCTGCTTCTTTTAAAATTAACTAGTAATCAGGGTGGACTTTTCCCTTTAACAGTCTTCAGGCTCTGAGGAAGTGATATGCCAGTTTATACATGTACTCTTTTACTATTATATACCGGTCACATCAAAGACTGTAATCTTTCATATTTCAAAAGAAAAATGCATGAAAAAACATGCAAATTCAGTACCCTGCATGCAACAATGATTGATATTGACCATGTTTATGAATGTAAAATTAAGTCCCTGACCTTTCTTTCTAACATTTACTGAGTATTTTGGATCTTTTTCTGTTTTGTTATTCTTTAATTGCAATCACAATGCATCCATCTATTCAAACAAATACAATATTCTCTTATTCATCAAACCATGTGTGGCAATTTTGTATCACAGAGGGGGTGGGGGTGGGGGATAACTAGCCTTTACCATTATTTGCTATACAGACTTCAAAATTTCTGCCCCCCCCCCCCCCCCCCCCCCCCCCCCCCCCCGGATAACTGCCCTTGCATTCCAGGGGGCTCCACCGCCACCGACGATGTTAGATGGTGGAGCTCCCTGGAGTTACCCTTGCATTACATAGTAAAACTAATTACATGTATACATGTTCAAGGCATATACTCCAATAAGAGATGTGTTGTAATCTTTTCTCAAGAAAATGCAACAGTACATGCATGCATGGCTAAATTCAATATCCAAAATCCATCAATTACCTTTTTATAATACTCAAATTTATGGAAATATCTCCTCCCATTGCTTAAAGTGAATTAATGAATGATATACAATTTTGGTCTGAAATTTTATTTCATTTTCTTCAATTATCAAGAGGCATGAGAGGTACATGTATTATATATATTAGCCTAATAGGCTCAATTTTATCCTGCAATTTTAATCTAATTTCATGTAAAGTTAAATGTAATTTCTTATGTGATTTTAATGTAATTTTATCCATGCAACATGTAAATCATCAGATTATCATAAAAATCATTAATCAATAAGAAAAAAAGTTTAGTTTCTGAACATTGGTAAAAAAAAGAAGTGTTATCACTATATACCTGAAACTAACTGGAAAGCTCCACAAATGGCGAATACAGTTCCAGTTTTGAAGGGGCCTTTGCAGAGAAACAGTAGCATGGATAAAATGGATAAGGCAACTAAAATGACTGCAAACCCGACGAAGACAGTGGCTGCAACCATAGCGGGGACGATATCCCCATCAGCCCCTCTAATTCCAGAGAAGTCAAACACCCCACCTTCGCAGGAGAGCTGCCCCGCCGTCGTGCTGTAACTCGTGCAGTATCGGTAGAGTCCAAAGTTCCCAATTCCATTGGCATTGGGTCCGTCGCCTAGCCAGTATGGCTGCACGAAAACCACCAAAACAATGATGAAGAAACAGAGAGTAAAGATGGCCCAGGCGATGGCAATGGCGCGGGCATTTCGGATGTAATTTGTGTGATAATAGTAGGCATAAGTCTCCTCTTTAGTCTGTTCGTTTGCCATCTTTAGTAGATGAGGAATTATCCTAGACTGTTACAACGTATCACCAGATGGCGACGAAGAATTGGCACCATTTGTCGTCCACCGCATAACCTGTTGTTCAGATTCTGTGTAAACTGGTTCACAGTAGTGAATGCAATGCGGGCCTCCACTCGACTCTGAAAGGCGAATGATGGTTGTTTACTTTACAAGCGAGCGATTTGCACGAAGCCTTTTCATGCGAAAAGCGCTGAACTGAACACCCAGTGCATATATTTGTATGCATTCCTTTGATCTTTTGTTATGCTAATTAATATGTCGCATATAGCGGTGAGGTATACTACCTCAGGTAAAAGGTCGTAATGTGAAGCAAAAGAAATTTGTATCATACAAATCATCTAGCTGGAAACATAGAAATCCAATATGAAAAGGGAAAGCTTTCGGCAGTGTTGCCACAGCTAAAAATCGGAATTATGCCAAGTCTCGTCCCAAATTATGCTAGATTGAGAAAAATTATGCTAGATCCATTTGAAGCGTAACTCAGGCGCCTGGGAACGATTTTGTTACTGGAGGTGCTGTGACCCCCCCCCCCCCCCCCGAAAAAAAAAAAGGTCCTCGGCATTTTAGTGTCTCTTTTTAAGTCCAAAATTCTCTGACAAGCAAAAAAAAAAAAGGGTCCTCAGCGTTTTAGGGTCTCTTTTTAACTACTTTTTAAAGAAGAAAAAAACACTTATGCGGCATCCACTCTCTCTGCAAGTCTGTGCACACCGCTTCAATAGCCTTAGATATCTGTTCTTAAAGACAAATTCTCTATTTACAGTCCAAAATCCTAGTGAAAATGTGCTAGATTTGGCCAAATTATGCCAGAAAAATAATGCTAGATTCCAAGAGGGTCAAAATTATGCTAAAAAGCATAATTATGCTTGATGTGGCAACCTCTCTTGCTTCTCGTTCTCTACTCATTCTTTCCTTATGTTAATCTCACGTATTGTTTACACAAACTAGTTGGTATCTTGAGCTACCCATTAATTTGCTATATTCAAACTCAAATTTCTCGCAAATTACCCATGGAATATCTAAGTATAGATTACTATGTATTATATATAATATAATTTTGAAATATTATTTGTCAATGTATTATTATCTTCCACTTACACCTTCCCTCTCTCTTTCTCTCTGTTAGTCTTCCAATGCCAGTGCTCACTCTCTTTCCTATCTCATCTATTTCCACTCTATCCTTTCCTCTCACCATCTCATTACCTCATTGTCTCATTGTCATTACCTGGCTTTATACCTCTTTTCAAGAAGACATTGTTAATCTGTTATTAGATGCATGTAAGTACATGTAAAATATGTGTGACGAATATGATTTGTGTACTTTTCGATTTTCTTTAATGTTTAACGTATTTTAATGATGTATCTTATAATTTGCTTACTTCATTGATTGACTTTCATTTACTGTATTTATACCTTGTATATTACCGGTAGTAGTTTTTTCGTTCTTGTTAATCTTTGTAATTGATAGTTTATATTGTACACATGTTTTATTCAGCTTTTGGCTGCGACACATGTTTCTTTCAATGAACCATTTTTGAATTGAATTGAATTGAATTGAAAGAGATTCAAAAGAATATCATTTTAATGTCGCGCGGTATCATAATGTCTTGTCCAGAGCTTCAGGACTGCAAAGCGAATTTAAATTGTTATTGCTGTGAGAAAAAAAAAATCCGTTGGCAGACGATTATGAGTTATACACAATTACACATGATTATGATCCCATATACGGAGTCAAGTTGTTGGCATAATAAGATGGTGCAAAATAGTTTCGTGCTAAAGCTTGTAATCCAACAGTTCTTTTATTTTGTTCACAAATTGCGACGTTTCCTATCGTTTTTCTCAAGTGATTATATATTATTATGAAAAATAAAAGAATAATAATAATCCTTATATCGTTTCCAAGGCAATGCGCAACAAAAGTTAGTTTGTAGGCCTAAGTATAAAACTTTCTCCTTTCTCCTCCTCTCCGATTCCTTTGTCTCTCGTGCTCTCTTTGTCTCTCTGTCATCTCACTATAAATTTCTGTTCGTCTGTCTGATATATACTGTGAGACCAGTTGCGTCACAGGTATTTTGGTGCCCCGGGCAAACTATCAAATCTGCGCGCCCGGCCCCCATGCCCCAAACTCAGATCATCATAAGCGTTTTTAATTTAGAAATAATGGCACTACGTGAAAATGACCAAAGACCATACATTTTATATTCTCCATCTTTTCTTTCACTCTTTTGCGTTTTTACGCCCCCTTTAAGTGTTGCCCGGGGCACGTGCCCCCTCCCCCCCCCCCGGTAGATACGCCACTGTGCGAGACTTCAAAGGTGGGCAAACAATCCTATTATGTCGGGATTTTATTTCAATAAATTTGAATTTGAATTTGATTTCTTGAATTCATTCTTGTTTTATTTATTTTTATTATTATTATTATTATTTTTTTTTTTTTTGGGGGGGGGGGGATGTATCTCGGGAAACTAGGATGGTTAAAGGAATGAATGCCATAACAATCAACTCATTTTTGGACGCAACAGGAATAATGAGAAAATACACATAAGCCTACAATAATTAACATTTCCAGAAGCTTTTGCAAACATTGAAATAACAATAATATTCATTCCATCTATGTATGTCGACTTGCATTTATACTGCACCTTTAATCACATGCAATGTAAGCGCTTTTTGCATTTCTATTTAGTCTCTCGGCACATTTGTTAAAATGGTCTACAAATAGGCTGTGAATCATTGTCATCAGCCTGCTAAATTTGTTAATTGCTAATCATATCAACACGATCGATAATGCGACCAATTAACTGCATAGATGAACACTGTTGTTCCATGGAGTAAAGAGGGCAGCAAGCTAGATTTCCGAAGTATGGTCTGATCAATGTTTACACAATTTGAAATGTTTTATCCAAACCTTACGAAAAGTAATTTTACATGTATGTATGTGTATCTTCTATCCTCGCTTTCTCTCTTCCTCACCTTTTCATTCCTCAGTACCCCTCTCTTTCTATCTATATCCTGTTCTCCTCTTTTCATCTTTTCACATCTTTCTGACAAAAAAATTGCCACTGACAAAAATTGTAATCTTAAACTTTTTTATTTCTGTTTATACTAATAGAGAAACATGTCAAGAACACGAATTAACTAGGAAAACTAATCCATACAATAAAAAAAGAAACAAAAACATATACTTAACTATGAAAGGCCTTTTATAATGGGAAGGTGTAAGTGTAATGATACTGTAGAAATTAAAGACTAATTGGAATTACAATCATAACCTGTTTTAAAGTAGAACACTAATGATTTTAAATATTGGCTTAATACTTATTATTGCATAGATGGCATAAATTAAACAAGGTTATCCAAATTTAAAGCTTGGAAACATTTGAATTAATGATTATTATCAATTATAAAACGGTAAAATACAGCCCCCGATATAGCAGCTGAAAAGCTCCTTGAACGCTGCTGAGATGTGTGACGACACAAGAGGGGCGAGTCCTGTCTAAGCAGACGATGTCCCATAACATTATACACATTTTTCAGTGCCTGTTTTGTCATCTCCTCTTCACTTATTTCTCTTACTTGACTAGCGTCAGTCTTAATGTTAGTCTGTTGCTTCACTCTTAACTTCGTGTATGGTATTATTTTGATGAAAAATGCAGCGTTAAAAAAATAAAGGAATCAGTCACTTGTAAACAAAATAAGACGCCATTGTATTTTCAGCTGCTTGCACCGCGGCATGTTCGGCGTTTCAAGAGGGAACGAATACCATCCAGCTATTATTCGCAGGGCTTTTCAATTTGAAAATGGGGTTTATTTCATTGATCATTGACCCTTCTCCTGTGTATTTACAATCAAACGGTTTTAGTTATCAGAATCAGTTCACTTTCCCTTTTAGAATGGTGTGAAATAAGGTCATGTTTAAATGTACCAAACTCTTTATAATTTGATAAATAATTGCATTGCAATTACGTTCATTCATTATAGGACGTCGTCTGCTTAAGCAGGATCGATCCCTCGTATGACGACATCAAAACATCGCTATATTTCTGGCGAATCCTCGGATATTCCACATGCTGAGAAGAGCTTTTATTTATGTTGTTTTTATAATCATCATATACGCAGTTGACATAAAACTTATACGATTGCCATCTGTAAGCTTCCCAATTTCTAGTGATACATTAATTGCCATATTTGTGATTTTCTTGAGTGTTCTACTTTAAGACAAACCTCACAAATAAGACTCCATTCCAGAAATGTATATGTGGTATAATGTTGGTTGATGTCTTTAAACCAAGAAATTATGCATTTAATATGTAATTTTCACAATAATCAATTTAAATATATTTATGCCAATAAGAACAGCATGACTCTGTTTTAATTCAATCTGTGTATGATTAATAAATGGCTATTCAGTTTCAATGCAATGAGAATAGGCCAAATTGTGCTTTGCAAAAGAGAAATCCACTTTACATTGGCAGACATAAAATTAGATAAGAAAACTTGTAGTACCATGCACTCCTCTTCTTCTGGGTAAAAAGGCATGTATAAATTAAGATAGGGGAAGTCCACCCTAATATCAACTTCGTTTTAAAAGAAGCAGAATAATGAAAGAAACAAAACGGATTAATGAAAGTTTGAGCAAAATTTGATAAGAAATAATTCATGAATTTTTAAATTTGTAATCAATGGAACACACATTGGTATATGTAATTCTGTAACGTGTCGCCCAAGCTCCTCTCCTATTTGCCTTGTACATGTACTGAAAAAAAATCATGAATTTCCATTTACTCTGAAGGAAATATTTTATCATGCATACACTAATCATTTCACTTATGCTTTTACACAAAACCTGGATGATACAAATCTATTCTGTCATCAAAAACAAAGAAAATTAAAATTCATGAATTTTTGTTCACGGAGCAAATAAGAGAGGAGCTCGAAAGATACGTCAAGGAGTTGCCACTTTGTGTTTGATTGATTACAACTTTAAAGTTCATAACTTCTTATTGGATTTTGCTCATACTTTCATTGATCTATTTTTCATTTTTCTGCTTCTTTTAAAACCAACTCAATTTTAGGGGAGTGGACTTTCCCTTTTAGATAATTGGCACCCTCACAAATCAAAAACAAATAATTCAAGGTTACCTTTCTTCGGACTACTCATACAATCTCATTTTCTATCATACTTCACAACTCTCTCCATTTTGATACACTGTATCTAATCTAAAAGTGATCTTTATACAAGTCTTCCAAAAATAATCATAAGACATAAAAGATACTTTCATGATTCTGTAAAATGTAAGTAATTTTCAATTTGTTTGATTGAGGTGCCTCCAAAATATTCTCACTCTTAAACTGAAAACAAATTAGCAATCTTTTTTCCTACCCAATACCCATTTAATATTCCTTAACTTAGTATATTCCTGAAATTAGCATCATTTTCTTTTCTTCAAAATCAGGCAAAGCTGTTCCATGAACTTCCAGTTAAAAATAACAATTTCACTGATTATTGTTGTTCTCTGACATACTTTGCAAACATATGATAGTATAATTTTTTTCCAGGTCTAAAATCACTTGGGGCACATCTAGAGGGTAAAAATGACGGGGGGGGGGGCACATTTGTTTTTTCTACCTAATGGCCACTTCAGGTTTGCTGGATTGCATTTTGCCCCTGGAGACCTCCCCTCCTCTCCCCAATCTACAACCAAAAATGTATAAATGGTTACAATCAAAAGCCCAAACCATTTACATGTCATGTTTTGCAACTTAAATGGCATTTTCGCTTTATCCACAAATAAGGGTTTTTATTCAAAGGCTTTTTTCTTCTATATTTTCTTCTACTATTTTTTTAGAAATTAGGGCAGCAGCAGATGTGTAACTTGATTTTTTTCTTTATCATTAATAATACACTACTCTCATTTATAGAAGAGTGTAACAACCACAACAGAGATGTTAACACACTTAACAATCATGTCGGTATTTGAACCCACTTATTTTCTAAGTACATGTATCTGGTCCCAATTTGAACAAAAGAGAACATGCTCAATTTCAAGATATAAGTATGTGATTACAATCATTAAATAAATATATTTGTTCACAAATATATTCAAATTTTATGCATACTTTTAAAACAAAGGTTGTTCTGGACAACCTGAAAACTTGTTAGACGCTTGCAAGACATAGCAACAAGTAATGTATGCAAACTGGATTCCAAGTATTGTAGTTCAATCATTAATACATAACAGGCTAATGGAATACCTTGTTAATAGGTCACCAGGAAATAAAACATCCATAAATATGAATAACTTTGTACACAGGTCTATTGCAAGGTTTCTATCAATGTTCTAGTGAGTTTGTAAGTGGTCCACAATGAAAATGAATAACCCTAAGAATGTAGCTTCACTCCTAGCTCATGTGCTCTTGGTATTAAAATCATATTGAACAGAAAAAACCCCCACAAATATCAAGAACTTTAAAAATAACTGGCTATCTAAACAAGAGCCCCAGGGGGCACGACGCTCACCTGAGGTGGATCAATTCACATCTGGGGCAGGGGCCCCTATAAAGCCACCCAGCAAAATTTCATGAACAACTTTCATTCTTCATCTATAGAGGTATCTCTATACACAATACCAAGTCTGAGCTTCCTACCAAGTTCGGTTAAATTCCAATCATGTGTTTTGGAGAAGAAGCTGAAAATGTAAAAAGTTTATGGATGGCGGACAACTTGCCCCCCCCCCCCCCCCCCTCCAGTATGTTACCCCCACAGACCCCCTATAAGGGCCACCCAGAAAAAATTCGTGAACAACTTTCATTTTTTCGTCTATAGAGGTATCTCCATACACAATACCAAGTCTGAGCTATTCCTGGTTCTGGAGAAGAAGATGTTTGAAATTTACATAGCTTTTACACTTGGGGGCCCTCCCCCTGGGCCCCCCTGGGGGCCACATGTACCATTTTAGCAACTTTGGGTCCCCTACCCCTAAGGATGATTCCTACCAAGTTTGGCTGAATTCCGATCATGTGTTTTGGAGAAGAAGATCAGAATGTACATTTTGCCTGCAGCAGCACCCCCCCCCCCCCCCCCTCTCCAGTATGTTACCCCCACAGGGCCCCTATAGAGCCACTCAGAGAAATTTCATGAACAACCTTCATTCTTCATCTATAGAGGTATCTCCATACACAATACCAAGTCTGAGCTATACCTGGTTCTGGAGAAGAAGATGTTTGAAATTTACATAGCTCTTACAATTGGGGGCCCTCCCCCTGGGCCCCCCTGGGGGCCACATGTACCATTTTAGCAACTTTGGGTCCCCTACCCCTAAGGATGATTCCTACCAAGTTTGGTTGAATTCCGATCATGGGTTTTGGAGAAGAAGATGAAAATGTAAAAAGTTAACGGACGACGCACGAGGCACGATGCACGACGCACGACGGACGACGGACAAATTTCCATCGCAATAGCTCACTCGAGCCTTAGGCTCAGGTGAGCTAATAAAATGCCATCTACTTAAAGGGAGACAAATGCAAGGAGTAGTATTCATATACATGTACATGTACTTAAGTCTTTAACCAATAGAACAAAGAAAGATGAAGATCTTTCTTATACTCTAGGATAGTTGGATGTGCCCAACCTGCAAATCTAGTTGAGGATTGCATTTTCTTGTTTTTAATGCAAATTTGAGAACTTAATTTATAATGCAATAACGTACTGCTATTTTATCTACATTCTAGAAGAGACTGTAATCTTGTACTGGATTGATCAAAGTCAAGAAAAAACAATCAGCTACTAATACTGTTGGGCTTATAACCCACAAAAATCATTTATGTTATTAATACAGAATCTTTAAAGTAAAATATTGCCAACCTTCATTTACAAACCAACCATTTGGATTTATTTCAATATGTATGATGTTGTTCACTTTGGTCAAGATAAGGAATATATATCTCTGATTACTAATTATTATCACAAATGGGCATGTAATGATTTTACAGCTTTTACAGTAGACTGGCTGCAGCCCCGAAGACCAACAGCCCACAAAAGTGACAGCACACAAGACCAGTAACATAATCTTCATAAATATTATTTGGTATATTTTTACCACTTGGTGGAATATTGACACCTATTTTTCATGTTCTTTGAATATTCTGAATGCATAAAAACTTCTTCAGTATGTCTGCAAATGTGCATGGCCATCTCTTCCTCCTATATAGTGATACAACAGGACCACAAAAAGGAGGTTTTGACATCCACATACTGTCAAAGACTTCCCCTGCTCTTGGACTGAAGTTGTGTTAGGATCCTTTTGAAGATCTTATCTTCCCGCTTGCAAACCAGAACCCAAAGCAGTATGGAGCTCTTCAAGACCAAGTACACAAAGGTCCAGAAGATGAGAGTTGGGTGTTTGCATGTTGGTCAAAGACATCCCCTGCCCTTGAAGTGAAGGCTTATTGGGATGCTATCGAAGTTATCTTCCTGCTTGCACACCGGATTCCAAGGCATTGGAACGTTCTTGCGTGTTTGTCAAAGACATTCCCTGCTCTTGCTGTGATGGCATAGTAGCATACTTTCAAAGATGTCTTCCAGGTTGAGAACAACTGCCCCAAGCAGTACAGGGCTCAGGAAGATGAGGGATGGGCATCTGCATGTTCATCAAAGACATCCCCTGCCCTTGGAGTGAAGTTGTGTTAGGATCTTCTACATGTCTTCCTTGAAGACCAGAGTCCTGAGCAGTACAGAGCTCTTCCGCACCGAGAACAAAAGGATCACAAAGATGAGGATTGGGCAAGTGCATGTTAGTCAAAGACACCCCCTGCTCTTGGACTGTAGTTGTGCTAAGATCCTTTGGAGGACATCTTCCTGACAGATAACCTGGGCGCCAGGTATTGCATAGCTCTTCAACAATGCAGTTGTGCTCTGTGAGGACCTCCACCTTCATGTCTCTGCAAAAGAGTAACAAATTCTAAAAATGAACATACATATCAGCTCTTATTCATTGTCGGTTTAACAGTTAGTACAATCAGTAATACATTTACTCTGGTTGGGGTTTTACTATTTATACAAACATGAGGATTTCCTTGCATTTTATTCTATTCCTCATAAGGTTAGTTTTCTTTCTTTTGGTAGCAACATAGCACTGTGAAAATACAAGTTACTCAAAACATGTGTGTTTCCTTTAAGGTTCCCTTAGTATGCACAATACAGGGTTCCCAAAGAAATTTGAGAACCAAATTCCATGACTTTCCACGAGCCATTTTTGCCTTTTTTTGATAACGAGATAAGTTGAAGTACCATTTTGGTATGGGGTTGCGGCATCCAAACGACGTACAAATACCACGCAGTGATTTTCATGTTTGTGATGGAAGGCTGCCACAGCCACACAGCCTACACCCAATTTCCATGACTTTCCATGACTTTGGAAGATATTTTTTTATTTTCTCTGACTTTCCAGAAGAATACATTTTCCATAACCATGGGAACCCTGTAAATAGGACGAAATGACGCACTGAGACTATATACCCTGGCAGGGGTGGATCCAGGATTTAGTATAAGGGGGGGGGGGGGGCACACAAATGCAGGTTTGTCAACTTTTGGAAAAGGTAGACCCATATTTTTTTGGTCTTGCCAGCTTCTCGAAAAGTCGCTCAGTGCAGAAGGGGGGATGGCGACAAATTTTTTTTCATTTGGTATCTAGGCTTCCATATTAAAAAAGAAAAAATGTTTTGCAGTTTGCTGCAGATACAGTGGTACAAAGTTTGAATACTGTAGTCCTGGGCAACGTCTTATATAAAGAGTTGCCATTTATTAAAATCGATCGGAACTATATACTGAAGAGACAGAAGATTGTAAATTTGGGATTCATTGGCAGACTTGCTATCAATTTCGATCAATCAAAGTTTGAAACTTTTATATCATACCTGAACATCTTGTGCAGCAAGTGTGGTATTAGGGTAGATGTCATGACAGCCATATTCTTCAGTATTGCCACATCCTCAGCATCTACTCCTCCAGGCATTGGACAGGATACATGGACGACAGCTGAAGGGGTAACACTGTACATCTCACACAGCTCTTCAAACGATGCAGGATTAGGCACAAACAGGCTTATGCGATTTATAAGTTGATTCGCCACCTGCAAATAAGAGAGAAAAAATGTGAGCTTATAAAAATCTGTCCACTGAACATCACCTCACAAAATCTTTGGCATGGCTTTAATAATAATAATAATACATGCTATTTCTAAAGCGCCATTATCCATTTTAGTTAAATGCTTAAGGCGCTTCAGAGCAATGAATTGAAAAGAAGTTGACGAGACAAAAAGTGAGATGTCTGTGTTCAATAAGCACCATTGAATAAATATGTCTTTAGGTTGCCCTTGAAGGAGCTCAAAGAATTTGATTTTTTTATAGTATTAGGAAGACCGTTCCACAGAACGGGCCCCGCATGAGCAAAGGCCCGATCCCCCCACTTTTTCCTAGACAATGGAACCTGCAGTAAATTTGTATCAGATGAGCGTAGGGTACGTGAAGGAACGTATTTATGTAACAAATCTAAATTATATTTTGGGGCCGTACCATTAACAATATGAAAAACAAAGAGAAGCAATTTAAAGACAATGCGCTCCCTCACGGGCAACCAATGGAGACACTGTAAAATTGAAGTTATATGATCGTGTTTGGTAGTATGGGTAACGATACGTGCAGCTGCGTTTTGAAGTTTTTGCAGTTTGTGAAGTTGAAAATCTGGTAAACTATACAAAAGACTTGCCGAAATCAAATCGTGATGAAATCAAAGAATGAACCAATTTCGATGTAGCGGACCGAGTCATGCTTTGATTTATTACAATGTACATTACATGTAATTTCACACAGCAAAGGCTCGTATTCATATCAACAGACAAAATAATACCAGGCTTAACTTAATCAATTCATTGATTTAGGAAATATCAAAAAACATGAAATGACAAGGAGATATACATATTTCATACTGATATGTCCTTTGTTTCATCACGTAGGTAGCTTAATGAAACATGGTGACACAGAAAAACATATGAAAGAAGGATTATCATAATTTTATTTCATAGAGGCAAAACCAAAATATTAGGATGTGAAATTAGAATTTAACTCTATTAACACTTTTAAGCAAAATGATATGAAAACTGTGATTTTCATTTCAGATGCAGACAAAACAATTTTGCTCCTTGCGTCTTGCTTGCGTCTTTATGTGCCATTACGTTTCGCTGAGCTCCCTTAGTTACATAATTATTGTAGTGGCTAAGGGAAGAAGAGGTTCAAACTGGGTGCTCCATAAATCAGTTGACTAACTCTACCCACTAAAGCCAGGATCTAAACCTGGATTACAGTTAGTATGCTTTAACAGAAATCAGTCAAAGTGTATATTTCACTTAAGTAGAAGTTCACATACATTAGTCTTTCCAGTCACTTCTTTTCATAACTTAAATGTTAATTTCTTCAATAAGATTATCCTGTTTAGCCCTGGAGCAAGATTTTACCAAAGAGATCTAGCTCAAAGGCTCAGGAAATTTTCCCCTCCTCCCCTTTCTGTTCCTTTCCCCAAACCCCCTCTCATCAAAATAAATGTGTTTCATGGACTTGAAGTGCATTATCAATGAATTACAGAATTCTGTGGAAAGATTTCAAAGTTCCCACTTAAACCAATCAGATGAAACATAAAGAATTATGACGGGTTAAGAAATAAAAGAGAAGAAGCATTAATCTGCACAACTTCTCATCATTCATGAATTACACAATTCTGTGCAGAAGTGACAATTATAAAGCCCTCACTGAGCCCTATGAGATAAAATAAACATAGAGAAAACAGGTAAGAAACTAGAAATGTGCATTGCTGGGGCCGCGCAATGCTAAATGTATCCCCCGGCACTGGCAGCAATTTGAAGGAGGGACAAAGACCCTCCCCCATCCCCTCCCTCAAACAAAAGGATGGTGTAGAAATTAGATGTGTAGGTTTCACTAAGACACATCTTCATATAAAATTTGAAAGA
This sequence comes from Heliocidaris erythrogramma, assembly GCA_025617745.1. Taxonomy (NCBI): domain Eukaryota; kingdom Metazoa; phylum Echinodermata; class Echinoidea; order Camarodonta; family Echinometridae; genus Heliocidaris; species Heliocidaris erythrogramma. The sequence goes on from CM046853.1 coordinate 47,881,062, forward strand.
AATGTGTTGAGAGATATAACAAGATACATCTCCATACAAAATTTGAAAGAAATCCATCAAGAAATGTGGCCTGCAGAGTGCACTCACGCCATGCCCTGAAGTATGACCTTTGACCCTATAAAAGACGGAACACTGGTGGCAGCATCACCAAAAACTATAGGTTTTTAGATTACACCAAGAGACACCTTCATGCAAAATTTGAACGAAATCCGTCAAGAAATGCAGAAGAGTGCAAGAAATGGAAAAATGACCATTGACCCTATAAAGGACGGAACAATGAGGGCAGCATCACCAAACAGTAAAGATGTGTAGATTATACCAAGATACATCTCCATACAAAATTTGAATGAAATCCGTCAAGAAATGCAGAAGTAAGAGTGCACACAAAAGGGACAAATGAGCTTTGACCCTATAAAGGACGGAACAATGAGGGCAGCATCACCAAACAGTAAAGATGTGTAGATTATACCAAGATACATCTCCATACAAAATTTGAAAGAAATCCATCAAGAAATGTGGCCTGCAGAGTGCACTCACGCCATGCCCTGAAGTATGACCTTTGACCCTATAAAAGACGGGACACTGGTGGCAGCATCACCAAAAAGTACAGATTTTTAGATTACACCAAGGGACACCTTCATGCAAAATTTGAACGAAATCCGTCGAGAAATGCAGAAGTAAGAGTGCAAGAAATGGAAAAATGACCTTTGACCCTATAAAGGACGGAACAATGAGGGCAGCATCACCAAAAATTAAACATGTGTAGATTATACCAAGATACATCTCCATACAAAATTTGAACAAAATCCGTTGAGAAATGTGGCCTGCAGAGTGCACTCACGCCATGCCCTGAAGTATGACCTTTGACCCTATAAAAGACGGAACACTGGTGGCAGCATCACCAAACACTATAGGTTTTTAAATTGCACCAAGAGACACCTTCATGCAAAATTTGAACGAAATCCGTTGAGAAATGTGACCGCCAGAGCGCACACAAGAGTACACACAAGACATCTATCAAAATATGACCTTTGACCCTATAAAAGACGGAACACTGGGGGCAGCATCACCAAAATCTATAGGGTTCCAGATTTTACCAAGAGACACCTTCATACAAAATTTGAACAAAATCCGTTGAGAAATGTGACCGCTAGAGCGCACAAAAACTATCCCAAAAAATATGGCCTTTTACCCTATAAAAGACGGAACACTGGGGGCAGCATCACCAGAAACTATAGGGGTCCAGATTTTACCAAGATACACGTCCACAGGAAGTCTGAAAGAAATTCGTCGAGAAATGTGACCGCTAGAGCGCACACAAGAATGTGACGTGGCGGCGGCGAAACGCTGCTGAATCCAAAGTATCCTCCGGCATACTGCCGGGGGATACAATAAAGGAGTAACACATTTTTTTTTTTGTGATTTGGAATGATAATAAAAAAAGAATGGGGGATAGGCACAATTATATGTAGACACGTCACCAGCGCAGCTCTACACGATACAACGTCATCAAATTCAAGCCTGTTTTGAAGTCGATAGCTGCCCGTTTTCGAAGCTCTCGACTTTCAAGAGTTTCAAGAGTGACTGCTCTCCTGGAAGACAACAAAATCACACTCAATTGCTATATTCTGTGGCTTTTAAGCTTTCCATTGATGTGTAATTGGCATAATTTATTTTCCTCTTCGGATAGGGTCTTTAAGAAAATGTAACCAACATTATAAACAGATGCACAATGGCAAATACATTAAATAAAATCAAGAAACGGCCATTTCCTCACCCCCCCCCCCCCCAAAAAAAAAACAAAAAACAAAAACAAACATGGAATCAAAATGTGGAGGTGAACCACATTGGTCTTTCAAGGCAGAACCCCATAAGGTTACAAACTATTGTGATCAGGGGCAGGTCCAGGGGGAGGGGGCCCCTCCCCTGGCAAAAAAGACACCTGCAATAATGTTTAGTTTGTCAGAAAATTTTAGTGTAAAAAGACACCCACAAAAAGCTGATTATGTTTTTTTTTGCTTGTCAGAAAATTTTATTTTACCCCCTCCCTGACAAAATCCTGGATCCACCACTGACTGTGATAGTGAGGGCTTTAGTGTATCATTATCCCTTAAAAATGTCAGAATTGTTCATAACATAAAGAGTAATAAAATTATTCAAGGTTGGGCTGTGAACTGCTGATTGTATTACAATTTTAAAGGGAAAGTCCACCCTGATGTCAACTTGCTTTTGAACGAAGCAGAAAAATTAAAGAAACAGATCAGTGAAAGTTTGAGCAAAATCCAATAAGAAATAAGAAAGTTATGAATTTTTGAATTTGTAATCAATTAAGCACAAATTGGCAACTCTGTGACGTATCTTGCGAGCCCGTCTCCCATTTGCCCTGTACTAAAAGAATCATAAATTTCAATTTTCTCTCTAGAAAAATATATTCTCATACATGCACCACCCTAGATATAATCATTTCACTAAATGTTTTTACACAAAACCTGTATGATACAAATCTATTCCCTCGTCAAAACAAAGACAATGAAAAATTATGAATTTTTGTATATGGAGCAAATGGTAGAGGAGCTCGCGGAGTTGCCACTTTGTGTTTGATTAATTACAACTTCAAAACTTCAGAACTTTCTTATTTCTTATCGGAATTTGCTCACACTTTCATGATCTGTTTTTAAAAATTTTTTTGCTTCTTTTAAAACTAACTTAGTATCAGGGTGGATTTTCCCTTTAACTCTCACCTTTACATCAAATACATTATCAATGCTGAGTGGAATCTTCTGACATAGAACAGCACAGATCCGCTGGATGTCATATACCACCTTAAAAATTAATAGGGATAATGAACAGTAATTCTATGAATTATAATTTTATTGGTTAAGAGAATCAGCTCCATCAACTTTCACTGTCTGTGATTAGTTTTTGAAATACTTCAGTTGGGTGGAAACAGGAACAATTGAGAAACATGTTGGTGAAAGTTCGAAAGAATTCTGTCAAATGATAGAAACCTACCCTAAATATGACGTTACATTGAGGTATCACATTATTTGGCCTCCTGGATCACTGCCAAGACTATGAGACATAACAGGATATCATTGGTTTCCGCAAATCTGGAAGGCTTGCTATAGTAAATGCATAGTCGTACACCATAGGTGTAATACATGCACTTGACAAATTAGGTTCCATACAGTCACAATAAGTTAACACATTGTCAACAAAGAACATGTGCATGTAGATCTTCAACATCTTTTGAAAAAATAACGGCACCCAAGAAACTTCTTATTTTGTAGAAATAATTTTGGAAGTCAAAATATGTCACCCTTTTGCAATCTGTTTACTATTGTATTTCAATTTATTCATATTCTCTCCAGAATCCTTAGTTACCAACTATTTAGTGCATCCGCTATGTATAATGGCATCTCTATCGATGGAATCATTTTGCATATATATATATATCAGTTGTTGCTATGTCAGCCAAGCCTCTGGCAAGCATTTGAGTAGTCAAGAGAAATTGTTGTTCAAAAAGTGTGCGTAAAAAATTAGTAAACAGGAATATTAATAGAATTATGTTCTCCATACATAATAAGCATTTATAAATGTATCATTCTTTGCTGCCAAGTGAAATTTCATTCCTTGATTATGTAGTAGAAATTTATGTGTAAATAATTTGTTTCTGAATAGTGTGGTTTCTATATGACCACTCTGATTTCTCCAAATTTCTCAGGGTGTATGTTTTATCATGAAGCTACAATGGTTGAATGAGAAATTAATGTGTTTGAGGTCTCCCAGGCAGGCAGGCAGTGAAACCAGCCCTGAGATGGTCTGACCATGAAGCTACAATGGTCTGACCATTGGTCTGTCCCACCATGAAGCTACTTCATGGTTCCACCATAAAACTACTTGAGCTGGGGAGATTTATGATGCTGACATTTTATTACACTGTAGTAGGAGGAGGGCACAATGCATTACATAAGAACTGCCCTGCATTACAAGTGAAATCTACTATTGGAGAATGACAACACCATGTATCTCACAATATTCTACGCTTGATTAATCAAAAGCCAATTTTGTGAAAGGGTGCAAAATCCAAACTTGACAAGAATTGGTATTGGCTCTGGCCGGTATCAGCCAAGCTGAGATTCATGAAAAGGCTTAGAAATTTCCATTTTATGATCAATAAAAGGCAATTTATTAAACTAGAGCACTCGGAGGGGGGGGGGGGGGGGGGGGACCAGTCCGAGTACATGTATCCCCCGAACCCGTCACCCATCTCCCATTTGAATCAATGTTGTGACCGAAATGGATAAAGTGGCAATTTGGGACCTCGGGTATCACTGCTGACAAATTTGACCTTTTTGTACTTTTTGTACTTTTTGTCATTTTTTACTTGTTTTGAAATTGAAGGTGAATAGACAAAAACTGCAGGCGGTAGAGCGCTCACAAGAAATTCTTTACTATTTCTTTTAAAAATATGGTTACGATGGCAACGATGACTCCACCCACATCAAAAACAATAGGCACCTTCATCTTACCATAATGCACCACCAATTGAAATATGAAGATGATCCGACAAGAACTGCAGCCGGTAGAGTGCTCACAAGAAAGTCTTTACCATTTCTTTAAAAATATGGTTACCATGGCAACCATGACGACTCCGCCCACACCAAAAACAATAGGCGTCTTCATCTTACCATAATGCACCTCCATGCAAAATTTGAAGGTGATCCGACAAGAACTGCAGCCGGTAGAGCGCTCACAAGACAATCTTTACTATTTCTTTAAAAATATGGTTACCATGGCAACCATGACTCCGCCTATGACTCCGCCCACACCAAAAACAAGAGGCTTCTTCATCTTACCATAATGCACCTCCATGTGAAATTTGAAGGTGATCCGACAAAAACTGCAGCCAGTAGAGCGCTCACAAGAAAATCTCTGCGGCGGACACGGACGCGGCGCGACAATGCCAAATTATACATATAGTATCCCCGAACACTAGTTCAGGGGATACAATAACAAGCTTTGCTCTCTGTATATCCTTACATATCCATGAATATCTTATGCTTGAGTGAGCACATTAAGTACTTTGTTGAGTGGTTCAAAATGTTACTTTTGGCAAGTCTTTGAATTTCACCTGCTTACTCACTCAACCAAAAAGTTTTGATGGAATAATCAGGACATAGAGAAAACAAAATCAGAATATGACAATTTATAAGCATTTTCATGACTGTCAACTTTGCTGATACTAGCCAGAACAGACATACAAACATTTCTCAAGTATGAATTTTGCACCCTTTCACAAAAGTGTCTTTTGTTCACTCAAGCGTAAAATATTGAGACATTTTGGTGTCATCTCATAGAAGAGTCTCTAAGCTATCCACAGGTATGAACATTTCCTGAAAATATTTTGAAATACTATAAATTGGGGAGACTGTTTTCAACTGTCAATTCTAAAACAATTCTCAACTTTTTTGATACCAGCCAGAACAAATATCAATTCTTGTCAAGTCTGAATTTTGCACTTTTTCAAAAAGTGGCTTTTGATCACTCCAGTGTAATGAATACTGTAAACGTGGAATATTTCGCGGTGTGGAAATTTTCGCGCATTTCGCGCAGCATGAAATGTGCGCGAAAATAAAAACATGCTAATATTTTAGTTTATGTATTCTTTTGCCCATGAACCTAGCGCGTTGGCGAAATTAAAAACACGCAAAATTCACTTTACTCAGTCGAGCGCGAAAAATTAATCCCGCAAAAATTTCCACTTTTACAGTAGTCCGATTTCTTTTTGGTGATATTGCGTAGGTGAGACCCTAAACTATCTACAAGAATGGAAATAATATTCTGAAATATTTATTTGGGGAGACTTTTTCCAACTGTTTACTGTTTTGGGGGATGCATTGTATAGTAAATTGCCAAAATAAACAAATTTGCTAACCTTGAGAATAGATGGACTTGTGAGAAGAAGTGATAAGTGGTGAAAGAAGTCTCCCAGCTTAATGGATGCCAATTGCTCTCCTGTAACTTCTTGGGAGTTGGCACAGGACTCTGCAAAACCTTTTGCAGTTGCTAGTTCCTTTTTACTTGATACAGACATTACAGGGGATGGTGCTGTTATTGTACATGGAGGTGATGCTGTTGGTAAGTAGCTCTGAATCTTAGCTGCTATCACTATACCATCCCACTGCCTCAGCACAAACCACTTGCTGTCACAATCTATGCTAACAACAGATGACGCAGATTCAAAAAGAGGATGACATGCCCGAAACCATTCTTCAGCTGACTGTACAACATGAACAACTACAGTATTTAATGATGTCAGAAAATTGGGCTCACGTTTTGGCTTTTTGCAAGGGTTACCATCTTCCATCCCTTCTTCACCATATCTCATCCCTTCACACAAGTTTACTTCAAATGTTCTCTTGCGTACTCGTTTCTTCTTTCGCTTCTCTTTGCATGATAATTTCACCTCTGCAGATCTGAGGGAAATTACTCCACTACGATTCAAGAACATGTCTTGGCAATGAGCCAGCATATGTTTCACTTTTTTCTTAGTATCTCCAAGCACTTGCCTCTCTTTTGCTGTAAGGTTCTCCCTCATGAAGCCTACAAGTTGACTTAGTTGATGACTTTCCAACAAAAACTCCTGCACTTTCTTCAGACCAGTTGCCCAAGGATTCAGACGCAATTGATTTGTCTGGCGCAAGACCACCAAGTCGTTTGGCGGGATGACATGAAAAGTGTCTTTCTGCAACAACAGAATTGAGAGCAGTTCCTCAGGAGTTCTTCCTAGGATGCTCCGTGCAGCCCTGTCAAGTTTGAAAGTAGCGACAATGGAAGTGTGAATGTCTCTTAAGACCATAGGTCCATTACTCTCTAGAAGCTTTTCCACAAATCTCAAGCCTCTATCTAGATCTCTTGATGATTCACTTTGACAAGCTTCATTGGTACGCTCCCTCTGTTTGTGTCTGGAAATGGCATCAAGATTATTGTTTTTATCACTAACATCCAATGGCTTTGAGTTTGAGGAGTTCATATCTTCAGTAGAGGAACTTTGTGCTCTTGTTGGTGCAGTCTCCTCAGCAGAATGTTCAGCGCTGACAATTTCATTTGTAGATATTCTGGATTCATCCTCACAGGTTCCAATTCTCTCGGATGAGGGTGACTTAGTAGTGTCACTAAGGGCCATTCTACGACTCTTTGTTAAGGATACACTCCCATCACCATGGATGACGAAACGATCTGGGTAAGCTGCTAGCAACTTCTTGAGTGAATTCTTCCCTGCAATGCAACCTGTGCTCAAAGACTCATGTCTGACAACTTCATTTAGCAGTGTCTTTGCATAACTGGTCTTGCATGTCCTCAGATACTTCTCTAGGTACTCAACTACTTTTGTGACTTGGTTACTGTCTTCATGACGGGTATTCCTCAACATAACAATACCGGGAGGGGATACAAACTTGAATATCGTTGGCTCCTTAGTAATGGTGTATGCAAGCTCCTTCTTGTTTCGCCCAATGACCTTCTCTTCTCTTGGTCTAATTATCTTTCCCTGTTTGAGCATGTTTAGCAGTATGCCTACTGGTTGAGGTCCTTTCTTCTGCAAAAAAGCTACCATCTTCTTTATGCCGCTTTCATAGTTTGACGAAACAGATGACCATAAGCAAACCTGATTACCCTGAACGTGGAAAGGTAAATTGTCATCAAGGAGTATGTTGGAAATCTCACAGCTACATACACCATGCCGGGCAGGGATTTTAGCATTGGCTGTGGTAAGCTCTTCAATACTAACACATACATCATGTTTCTGTAAGTACCTTTTAATCCATTTAATCATGCCACGATGTCTGCAGGGCTTGACAGAACTAGCCTTCAGGTGAACTCTACCAGATTGAGATAATGGTTGAAACATTTGTGGCTCTTTAGAAATGGTCTCTGCCAAATCCTTCTTATTGTCCCCTAGAGCCCTAAGCTCTATCTCAGATAGTACCTCTGCTTCCTTCAGCATGTGCAGCAGTTCATCCAACTTCTGTGGACCATTCTTCTCTAGAACATTTGTCACTTTCTGCAGACCAGACTGGTAATGTGACTTTGTGAACACTGTTTTCCCTTGCACATGGAAATGCTTGCGGATATTAGGAAGAATAATTAAGGATCTAATGGCACATTGACAAGACAACTTATTTGGAAGTAGTTCAGTTTTTATCTGGTTCATCTCATCAATGGAAGCCCAACCAGCATGCTCCTTAAGATATTGCTCTATCCACTGTATCATGCCTGAATGACAACATAAGGGATTCAACACAGCATGGACACCACGCAGCACTACTAACCCAGTCAACGGCTCCCTGTCAAAAATGACTGACTCTGTGGAAATTGTACTCTTGAGTTCTCTCCTGGTCCTACCAAGTGCCATTTCTTCATCCTCTTTTAAAATTCTCCTCAGTTTCTCACGTAGTTTACTCATCGTTACGGGGCCTCCTTCTTCTAGGAGATGTTCCATCTTTTTTAGACCACTTTCATAGCTTGACATCAAGCAAACCACACTTCCTTGAACAAGGAAATATTTCTTGCAGGTTGAACTTCTCAGCACTTCAGTAACTGTACATCTACATGGAGTGTCTCTCCTTGAAAGGCTTGATCTTGCATTTCCTATTTCATCTAAGTCATCCCAGCCTCCATGTTCCTTGAGGTATTTTTCAATCCATTGCCTTGCCCCAGGATGATTACAAGGGAAGCCATCTTGGTATGTTTGGGGGTTGGAAGACAGCATAGATGTTGCCACAAGTCTGCAGCTGGCCATTGTGCTGTCTAGTGATGTCCTTTATCCATGAAAATTTCTGTAGGTTGAAATAGAGGATATTCTTTGCAAAATAAATAACTTTATCTACACTGTAGGAGATTAAATTATGTCAACTATTTGTGGGCACATGAAATGATCTCATGACTATTATAGATTGCAAATCACATCTTTTCATTTTTTATGTAGCTGTAAGTAAATATGATTTCTAGTTCATCAAAATTGTTCAAATATGAGGAGAGGGTTCTATGTGGATACCAAAAATTTTTTCCCCCAGGAATTTTTATTGCTATATCCTTATACTTTTTATAGCATCATTTGTTTTCTCAATAACACTGCATTTTGTTCATGCGCACAGAGGCTCAAAACAGTTTTTAAAATTGGCATCAATAAGGTTTCTAAAGATTCTTTTCTTTAACTCTTTCAATGCCGATGTGACAGAAGACTTGTCATTCACCAATTGCTCGACCACAGGAAAGGTGTATGGTGGTCAATGTATATCAAAATTATGAGCATAAATCAAGCATTCTAAATATATGTCTATAATTATATGCTACCACAGATATTTTCAGAGAAAATTGCAGATTTTTAAAAAGAGAATACTCTATTTCAACATTAAACAATAGTAAACAAAAATTAGAAAACAAAAAATAATGGACAAAAAAGAAACTCAAATTTCATTTTCAATAATTCTTATGCATAAATTTGGGTAAAGGAATAATGTTTGGTATCATAAGAATGGTAATAAATTTCCTACAAGTTTTGTACACAATATTTTGTGAAATAACAGATGGTTAAGAAAAACAGGATGGTGAAAGTTTGAAAGAAATCGGACAAGGACTAAGAAAGTTATAGATGTTTGAAAAATGAGATCACTACATCTATGCGAATCTCAAATTGGCAATTTGGTGAGTCAATTGTGACATTTTTGTGGACAACTCTCTCGTCTGTCGTACACAAAAAGATCATTAATTTGCGGTTTCTTCGAGGCGCTTTTACCCTCGGGGCAGTACTCAAAATATGTTGGAGATAAAACATTATGTATATTGTTATACATGTAGGTCCTGATGAAAGAAAAGATCCTACTGAGTAATATATTTTGAAAAAAGTGACATTTTAGTCATTTTGTGTGTTGGAGAGAATAGGGGAGTTGTCCACAGCTACATCACAGTGACATTACCTTTACGGCCAATTTGAAATTCATATCCATGTATGTATAGTGATTACAACTTTCAAAAATTCATAACTTTCTTATTGCTTGTCTGATTTCGTTCAAACTTTCACCAATCTGCTTCTCTGATTTTTCCTTTTTCATTCAGAGCAAGTAAGGTTGAATTTCCCTTAGTTTAATGAAGTGCAGACATTTGAAAAGTAGGCATTGATCACATTTTGGTAAAATTTGGAAGAGAGCTACATGTAAACCCCTTGGCACACAGAAGACTTAAGTTATAAAAGCAAAACCCAATTCGGCAAACTGTAAGGCCATATTAGTACTAGGCCCCCAAATGTAATTATGCCCCCCCCCCCCCATTCCAGAAGCAATTCTAGACCCCCCCACCCATCAAATGTACCTAATTAAATTGTCTTTTGGTTTGTGAGGAAATTTTTGAAAAATGTGATAACTTGTTTTCTTCCTTTTTTTTTTACTTGCACCCCCCCCCCAACCCCTCCCCCAACCCCTCCCCTGAATCTTAGATCTGCCACTTTGTTTTGTTGTTACCTTCTAGTACTATAGTCTAGACCTGTATCCCAACAATGAAAAACTACCAAACTTGACTTGTAACAGAGTTCCTGGTAGGCCTACATTAAATAAATTACAACTTTCACAAAGAATTATGTATTACTAGATCTACAAATTAATTAGTAGAAACATTCATAATTAGGCTTACAAAATTCACATTCAGACATAACTCTTAAAGTCTTATTCTCAATGCCAACAATGCCATGGCAATGCATGGTCACATAGTTTGGAAAAGCCGGGTCTTAAAGGGAGCGACAAGTCGCAATCTATGGGTGGTTTTACTGTTGGCTGCTCCTTTCTCTGGATCAAAGTTCAAAGCGACTTCAATTTATCGCGCGCAGCTAACAAAAGTTTGCACATTGACCCAGATTTGAGTAAACAAGATCGCCCGTTCTTTATTCCAGTATTTGAATCTCATTGGTCGGTTACGTATGTAGGGATTCGAGTTAACGATAAAGCGAGGAATTCGGCAATAACATTCCTTCGGTAGCGCACGATTGGACCTGATTGTATCCGAATTTCCCCGAGTCAGGCCAACTGGTCAGGCCCATGGATTACGACTTGCCAGTCCCTTTAAGTTAAAATATCTCCATCCATATTTTGTTAATTTATGGAACTTTTTAAAAACGATGCAATAATCCTGATTCGATGGTTAAATCCTAGTTTGTTTTCTGTGATAGTACTTGTGGCATTAACAGAGAATGTGGCAGAGCATGAGTCTATCCTCTTGTAATACATTACGTCATTAGGGAGGCTGTACCGAGAACGCGTGCGGATGGCCCGATTGCACCGTACTTATCGACAGGAGCGGCCCGGGTACCGGGTAGGGCCCAGCCTGAACACTGAATGAGATAAACCGTTTTTCTACACGTATTATTCATTTACTGCGGCAGCCCGAACACGTAGTGTTCGGGCTGCGCTTCGCAGTCCTTTGATCGCATGGATGTCACATAATTACAAGGTCGTTTGTCAAAATGATAGCCATGAAACATGAAATCAGTTGATTTTAGGCTATTTTAGGTACTTACAATACTTTACGATTGACTGTCGTCTTTCTTTTCAATGAGGATGATACAAAAAAGGCATATTTATCTCCAAGAGCCTGTAGTAAAAACTTCCGAAGGTCGGTGTTTTGCTTGCAATGCGCATGCGTCAGCAGCTCCAATTATAATACAGACAAGAAGGGAGGATTATGAATATTCATTAAGACGAGCTTGAGCGAGAGCGCTAGATCTATACGCTAGCGATCGGCGGATTACAGTGGTATATGAATATTCATTATTCCATTGACGAAAACTATACCGTCATTGTAATAAACATTCATAGGCGCATGCGCAAGTGCCTATTTTCAATTTGGCTTTAACAACATGGCGAATGGGACTGGTTTCGAAAATTGAGAGTAAAAAGTGACATTCATCGATTCTACACATTTTTTAGGAAAAGCTGATTTGCGTAAAGTCTGTTTAGGTAAGTGGCATCGTGTATATGATTCTTTAATTAAAAAATAATAATTACATGGCCATTTTTTAAATGGTCATTTGAACATTGGTAGATTGTGAGACCCACCGAATCGTATGATGCCTTTACCTAATACCGACCTCTTAACGATGTTTCTAACGACTACGGGAAAGATTCTTCATGAAACGTAATGAAAATTCATCAGACTATTACCCAAATACTGGGGAACAAGATCCAGGTACTGACGAGCGATAATACTTGCGCGTTCTTGTAGAAATGACGTCGCAATAGAGTCATCTCATTTTACGCATAGTCGAGAAGTGCGTCTTATTTCCGACCCCTGCACATAAGTCAATGGCAATTTATGAAAAGAAATAATTTTAATGAAAATATTAAAAATTAACAATAAATTGATAATACTTACGTTTTTATTCCTCATCTTTTTTTTTTTTTGGCTGTTCTCAACGTTGCTAGGCATTCTACGAGTAGTCCCATGCGTTGATTTGCAAGACGCGCGCTAGATGCCATGATACGCTTAATGGTCGGTATTATGACTGGGTCGGTATTAGGTGAAGTAATCATACTGGTTTCACTCAGGACGCTGCCACTTCGTGGCAGCGTCCCGGGGCTAATTATTCATATGACTAAGTTAAGTTAGAATATGGCTTTATTGCCCGTAACTGACGCTTCTAATAATATATCAGATCGGTACATACCCTATCACTTTCTGAACTTCTGAACTACGCCTGAAACTAAGAGTGAGATGATAAAACCTTGCAAATAAATCAGACAAGGACGTCCTTTTTATCCAGTCCTTTTATCCAGTCTCCTCCGGCTCCTCCGGCTCCTGATCCTAGATCTGCACACACATACCGTATTTCTACGTTCGACCGGACCGTTTCGACCATAATTTGCGCCAAGCATGCTGCATGCACATGCACATGCACAGGATCCTACTGGGACATTTTTTTTTAAATTTAGGGTTAGGCAGAGGCAGAGGCGGTGCGCCCAGGGGGGGGGGGGGGGGGGGGGGGGGGGGGGGGGGGGGGGCAGGGAGGCCAGTTCCCCCACTTTTTCAAGTACCCCCCAATGCGCTCTTTTTATTTCTGAAAAATGCCCCCTTTCTCTCTGATAACTGCCCTTTTTACTACTGAAAGTGCCCCTTTTCCTTTCTAATAAGTGCCCTTTTCTCTTCTGATAATTAAGTGCCTTTTCCCCCTCCTGATAATTGCCCCCTGATATTTGCCTCCACATCTTTCTAATAAGTGCCCTTTTTTCCTTCCGATAAGTACAATTCTACTTCTGATAGGTGCCTCTTTTTCTTTCTAATAGGTGCCCTTCTATCTTCTGATAAGTGCCCCTAATTTCTTTCTAATTTGTGCCCTTTTTCCCTTTGATAAGTACATTTTTACTTCTGATATAGGTGCCCCTTTTGGCCTTTTCCCTTCTAATTGGTGCCAACTTCTGAGAAGTGCCCCCTTTTCCTATATTATGTGCCCTTTTCTTCTCCTAATGATTGCCCCTTTTCACTTCTTATAAGTGCCCCTTTCCTCTTCTGATAATTAAAACGCCCCTTTTTACCGATATTTCCCAATGTTTCTTAAAAAAAGAGCCATATCTAACTTCAAAGAATCGATACGGTTTTATGTAGTAACGGGTACACATATTACTACAATGTAAGTCAGAGAAGCTGGAGGCAAGAGGGGCATATTCTCCCCCCCCCCCCCAGCAAAGGATTTCTCATTTGGCTGGCTCTAATGTGCCCATAATTTACACCAAGTAAGGGCATAGTATAGTATATAATGAATTCAAGCAGCACAACTGGGTTCGAGACTGAGTCACGTCTTTCGGATGGTGACGTTAAAGGTCGGTCCCCAGACGTAAATAATCATATCTGATTGATACACGTCTGTAAAAACCCAATTACACACACAATTGCACACACGCATATATAAAGTAGGGCCTATGTTGATATCGATGTAATCCTACAAAGAAAAGTGACAGGGTTAATGTACGAATTAAATGATAATTCGACATTCCCCCAATTAATTTGCTGTTGTCATTTTCATTGTATCGCTATAAATAACGCTCAACTAACGCTCAACTTCATCATTAGAAAAAAAATGTCTGAAATTTTTTGCTTGCTCGCTTCGATCGCACATGAATCATCAGACCATCCACACAATTGCTAATTGGGGAAGCTAAAGCAGTATCCAGAACCACATTAGAGGGGGAAGAAGATGATACTTGATAATTTATTAATCATGTTAACTGGACTGTAGGGTAATACCAATGTCACAAAATAGTCCTTTTTCGCTTTATGATCACCCCTTGTAGGTGCCCCTCCCCCACTTTGAAAGACGCTTCACCGCCCTGGGTTATATGCAGCCCGTAACTAGGATTTTTGCGGGGGGGTTCAACACTGGAAAAAGTGGACCTTTCTGAGGGAGCGAAGCGACCGAGTAGGGGTGTCGGGTCAGGGGGTGTGCCCCTACAAGGATATGGGCATGAGCGTAGTCAGAATTTGACAGGGGGTGGGTCAAATGTGAAGCCCGAACATATACTACCACTGTGTTGGATTCCAAATACTGCGAGCGAGCAAAGCGAGCGAGAGAAAAATAAAAATGTTCTTTTAAATGGCAAAATTTTATTTCATTTAATGATTAGTCACCAATAGGTGAAATGTAAAGCTATATCTCCGGTCATCTAGCTGCCACATGCAGGAATCATTCATATTAATAAAGTTTTAGGAAGTGAAGCGAACGGGGGGGGGGGGGCACTTTGCTGTTGTTCTTTTATAGAAAATCAACCCTAATATCTGGGCGCCATGGCGATAGGGCAGTGACGTGCCGAAAATTGTCATAACATTGAATATTTATGGACCTCGCTGCATGAAACATAACGTTTATAAGGTTTGCGAGCGAGCGAAGCAAGCGAGGAAAAATTCACTGACTTTGCTGTTGCGCATTTCAATAAAGAAAGTGGACCGAACAAGTATTCGGGTGTCATGGCGATAGGGCAACGACGTGCCTGAATATTGCAATAACATCCTATGGAAATATTCATGGACCTCGCTGCCTGAAACTATCTCATTTCTAAGATTTGCGAGCGAGCGAAGAAAAATGCACTTTAATTTGTTGCTCATTTCAATATAGAAAGTAAGGTAACCCTAATTTCTGGGCGCGGTGGCGTTAAGGCGGTGACGTGCCCGAAAATTTTCATAACATTGAATATTCATGGACATATTACAATAACATATACTATGGAAATATTCTCGCTGCCTGAAACTATCTCGTTTCAGAGTTTTGTGAATGAGCGAAGCGAGCGACGAAAACGCACTTTACTATCTCCCAAATGTTTTCAAAACACCCCAAGTGTTATATTGGGGCATCTTGTTATTTCTGATTAGAGTTTCCAAGAAGTAGATGTTTTATAAAATACTCTCATGGCATTCCGGTTGAACAGGCTGTATTAGAGGACCATGAATGACTAGACCGGGTCCGCCAGGAGTACTCCATGCAATTTGAGAGCGGGACAATTTTTCATTTTAAAGTGAACAGACACATTAAATACCCCTCTCTCTTTTCCATATCTCATTCATTTTCGTCAGATTTTATTCGAATTCGTCCGACCTGGCAATCCGTTGCAAAATTTTATCATCAAATCCATCTTTGGGAAGTCGATTTCAAGAAATTGTCATTCAAATTCGTCACATAGACAAGACCTTACAACGAGCGGGTGACGATTTGAATAACTCTCTATACTCTTTCAGTCTTTGACAAAATCGATAGCAAAATGAACAATAAATTCCGAAAATGAATGGCCAAAGAATATTGTCTAGGCCTTATTATTAAGATGCAGGACAATAGCAAGTGTTCAAACTGAAGGAAACCCGGCTGGAAACGTTATTATCTCACATTATTTTCCACTTTCCTTCCTCTCTCCCCCTTTCACGTGACCCCCTTGTGCGCCTCTCCCCTATCGAAGCCAGTTGGTATGGAAATGTTTTTAATAATTTAACCTAAAACTCACTATTCTGATGTCACTTTGGATAATTTTTTCGCCTAATGATTATTTTTGTTGTTGTTGTTGAAGCAGATTTCTGCTCGCCAGTTTGGGGGCGATACTACAAACGAATTTGAATAATTCTTTGAATGACGCTTTGAAAGAAAATCGATTGCAACATGGCATAATGTACAAAATTCGAAAATGAATGGTGAAAGACGACATTGATTAATTATAGATTTGCCAGATTAGGAAGTTACGGGACAAAATCAAAATCAAATGTATTAAATAGACGGAAAGACCGATATTTTATCACTTTATTTTTCCCTTTCCATCATCTCTCCCCTCGCTTCTTTTTTATTTTTTTTTTTATTTTTTAAGCGGACCTCTGCTCGCCAACGGGGGGGGGGGGGGGGGTTCGTTCGAACCCCCTGAACCCCCCCCCCCCCTAGTTACGGGCCAGTATATGTGTAATTTGGTTTTTACAGCCGTGTATCAATCAATCAGATATGATTATTTACATCTGGGGACCGACCTTTAACGTCACCATCCGAAAGACGTGACTCAGGGGGCCAGGGGGGCACGTGCCCCGGGCGGCACTTGAAGGGGCGCAAAAACGCAAAAGAGAGAAAGAAAAGGGAGAGAAATACAAGACAAAATGCGTAAGAATTTGTGTTTTATAGGGTTTGATTATGCTTTGCTCCCTCGCATAATTATGTTAAAAATCTAGCTATTTCGCGCCCCCAATGGCATTTTTAATTGACTCTGGTTGCTTTGCCCCCCCCCCCCCCTCCTCCGCATTAGGCAGGAGCTTGTTAAAATGTGCGTCCCCATGATGGGATATAAGTGTATAAAAAGCACTTTCAAAGTGTAGAACATTCGAAAGAAATCAGATATTTGCCCTGCAATTGCCTTAATTGATTCTTCAAATATATTTCTTCAAAGTTTTCAATCATTTTGCTCCCCCAAAATAGGCATGTTAAAAATTTCAAAAAAAAAATCTATTGCTAGGCCGCTGCATTCCCTTTTTTGTACGGGTAAAATACATGAGAAATTTCAATTTGAGGGTAAAAAGAAAAAAACGGCCGCTCGGTCGCGTTGCTCCCCCGCTTATAAAATAACTCATCAAATTTGGGCTAACAACCCCGGGTTATGTGCATCTAAACTCATTTTCACGTAGTGCCATCATTTCTAAATTAAAAACGCTCACTTAATCTGAGTTTGGGCATGGGGGAGGGGGGGGGGGGGGGCGCAGATTTGATAGTTTGCCCCGGGCGCCAGAATACCTATATACGGCACTGGCTGCCGGTCTAGTGAACCTTTTGTAAATGTCGGCCTCGTGGGCTGTTGGTATACTGAGATGAACCGATATGTAATGCCGCTCATAACGCCAGCATGCAATGACAGAAAAATGAGATGAATATGCAGGGAAAATGGGCGCACCGTGCACTGGTGCGCACTAGATTGGTAGAAGCCAAAAAGAAGGGAAGAGTACGTTGATTGAAAACAAAATACTGAGAGAAAAAAAATATCTAAAACTATGAAAAAGAGAATTGTTGGTGAAAGTGTGGATCGTGTTGTATAGCACTCTTCTCGTGATTCTTTTTACATATAAATTTTGATTTTGACTGTCACTCAATGTGACAACATATTTTCAAAGTATATGATATGAATATTATATTATATTATATTATATCATATCATATTATATAATATTATAATGCATATTATGCCACTATCAATTATTTTTCACTGATATATGATTTAATGTATAACTACACTGTCTGTCGTAAACGGTCATAGAGTAGAAGACAATGTTTCATAATTATCATAGAGGGTGTATAAAATAATAATAATAATATAATTATTCATATTATATGCATAAAAGCCTATACAGTGTATCTAATATATTTATATATTTTCTGCATTATTTGTTTTACGAGTCATCTCCAATAACAAATTTATATCTCTATTGCAATTAGTGGTATTTTAAAAAATATAATTCGAGAATCATAAATTTGACCAAAATTAACATTATAAAAAACCAGAAAAGTGAGTTTAGACCCATTTTAAAATTTGGAAATAAAGTTTATCCGTTTAGTCATAACATAATATTTCTTAAAATGTATGTTTTCAAAAGTCCTTACATAATTCCCAATTTGACCATTTGACAACGAACTAATAGCTTAGGGTCTTTTCTATCAAAATGACACCAAACTATTATCGAACAATATTCTACGCTTGAGAAAGGTTCAGACTTGACTTGATATTGGCTCTGGCTGAAATCAGCCAAGCTGAAAGGCATGAAAAGGCTTAGAAATTTCAATATTCTGATGAAATATAAACATGAAATAAAAGGCTTTGTTCTCTGTATATCCTTACATATCCCATCAACATCTTATGCCTGAGTGAGCAATTAACTACTTTGTTGAGTGTTTCAAAATGTTCCTTTTGGTGAGTATTTTGATTTCACCTGGCTTGCTCACTCAACCGTAAAGTTTTGATGGGACATGTCTGGGCATACAGTGAACAAAGTCTGTTCTTTCATTAATTGTCTTTTAATGATCAGAATATAAAATTTCCAAGCCTTTTCATAATCTCAACTTTGCTGATACCAGCCAGAAATGATAAACAAACATTTGTCAAGTACGGATTTTGCACTCTTTCACAAATGTGGGCTTTGTCCACTCACGCATAAAACATTGTGAGATATTTGGTGTCATTTGATAGAAGAGACCCTAATCTATCCACTGGTATGAAAATTTCCTGGAAATATTTTGAAATATTTGATTGGGGAGATTTTTTTTCGACTGTCAATATTAAATGGTTCTTAACTTCGTTGATACTAGCCAGAACAAATATCAATGTCAAGTCTGAATTTTGCACCCTTTCACAAAAGTGGTGTTTAATCACTCAAGCGTAATATCTGTAGTCAGATTTGTTTGTGTTATGTCACAGGAGAGACCCTAAGCTATATACAAGAATGAAAGTTTTTTTCAAAATAATCTAAATATTTATTTGGGGAGAATTTTTCTGTTAACTTTTTTTTGGGGGGGGGGGCGGGGGCGCACTGTAGAGGCCATGTCTACATTGTGCATGCAAATCTTCAATAATGAAGTAGGATGTGATGACCCGCGTGTTTCAGATTGAATATTTAGATTGTAAATTCAAGGTTTAACTCCTACTGTGCATAGGGATTTTTGCTTGTTTCAAGATTTTACCAAAAACAGTAACAATGTTACTTTTCAAACCTTTGCAATTTATCCATATAGCAAAGTTTTGTGTACAAGAGTTGCAGGGAATTTATTACCCTTTCATTCAATTATACTCAGTTTCATGCATATCAATTATTATAAGATAAATATTACTTTTATTTTAGTCTTTCACGTTTCTGTTTCTCATTTGTTTACTATTGTTTAATGTTAAAACGAGAACAGATCCTATAAAAGATCAGCAGTTTTCTCCCCAATTTCTACGGTAGCACATTTAATAATTATAAGGTATTTGAAATACTTGATTAATGCTGGTAATTCCATGAAAATGTCAAATTTTGGTGAAAATAGAAAGTGTAATTTGGACATTTTCCTTTTATGTCAGATGAATATGCATGATTTCAACTGTATGGAACAATATTCAATTTGTTATCTTTTTTTAATATTTTGACCCAAAATGGACTATTTTTAACCCACAAATGAATTTACATATATTTATGGTAAAATATGGCTAATTACATATTGATTCATTTTCAGGAATTTCTGCTGCTATTATAACAAAGTTAATTAAATCTGGTTAGAACTATGGGGAATTTTGTGTCTCTGTACAGAAAATAAATATATATTAAAAGTCTTAAGATTTAAAGGAGGTCGAAGGTCAGATAGATTTTTGTCCTATCTGTCACGTTTTTGAAGATGCTTTCAAAATAAATAGGATCAATATTTTACCTTTACCTTTACCCGAGATTCTGGAAGAATGCTGTCATCTCAGCAGTCGGGCTTATAAAATTGCTCCTTGGTAGGGGGGGGGGGGGGGGGGGGGGGGGTTAATTTCTATTGCTAACTTAGTGAAATACGATGAAGATAATTATCAGTCATAAAATGATGCCCCGTCACGTTTTACATTTACAGAAAAAATATATATGTATGGGGCTACATGAAAATTTTCCGATAGATAAAAATTAAAATCCTTTTACTTTTATGTTTCATTCTATTAAAGATGCCCCTTTAACCCTTTTAGAACATGAGAATATGGTATTAAATGATGGATATTCTGTTGTATAAAAAAATTTGTGTACATGCATCAGTGTGTCCCGTCTGTCACGTTTTTATTGTCCCGTCTGTCACGCTCACTTCTTTGCATTCCTTCCCCCCCCAAAGCAGGTGAAATTTCAAATTGTATACCATCATGTTTCAAGGAGGCACCAACAAGTAATAACATGAATACACACATTTTGTTTCAAAATTTTCCAATGAGGAGAGTTTAGTCAAAAAGGAAAGCAGAAATGGCTTGGTAAATCCATGCACCTCTGTCACGCTGCAGGAAAAAAAATCCCCCATTTCGTTAACCTAACACATAGATCACACTGTATCAAAATAAGATGATTTTAAAATAAAATACAAAATACCAAGTAATAACAAAAAAGTGAGGGTTGGATGTCCCGTCTGTCACAGAGAAAAGGAGGAAAGGGAAGATAAGGAAGAAAGGTTATGGTCATAAGTATTATTAATTTGCAGGTATGAGGATAAAATACATAGAAATTAGTGTTTTTAAAAATGTTTTAAATGAGGATTGTTTTTTCTAAATCTTGGCCGCTTTGCTCCCTTCCATTTTTTTGTTTAATCAGGACCTCATAATTTCGCTCCCCAATATAGGATATAAATTATTTTGACATTTGACAAACTTGCTTCCTATAGCATTAGTTTCATCAGGGTCTTGTCAAAATTTGCGCCCCCAGTATATAGAATATTGTGCAAAAAATACAATTTTCAAAAGCGTTTCAAAAACAGTTTATTCAGCTACTCGAGACTACTGACCACGCCCCTTCTTTAGCATTTATTCTAGAGTGGCTTGAGTCTGTGGCGTATTGCAGTGGGGGGGGGGGGGGGGGGGGGAGGGGAGGGGGGGAGAGGGGGTGGCGCATCCGTCCCCTTTATCTTTAAATCCGGTACACAAAAGGGCCCGTACTGATTGAGTGTGTTTGAGCGCCTTTCAGTTCTTAGTAACTTAGATCCACCAAATGGCACCTGAAAATTTAATAACCATCCTGTTTCGCTAGTCAGAGTTTTTCTCAGACTCCTAAAAATATAATAATCTTTTTTACTGGTATAGTCAGGGTTTTTGTGCCCCCTTTTTAGCAGAATTCTGGATTCTCCTGTGCAGATTGTAAATTTAGTGAATTTGATACCTTTTTTTCAAAATTTTCCTGTTTTTGATACCCTAAACGAGATCCCCGGGTTACCCGTCTGGTGGAGAAAAAACAACCCTTTTTACTCGTTTTCATGGACGCGGATGCCGTACAGGCCTCAATGAGACATACCCTCCCGGGATCATCATATACAACAGAAATCATGACTAATCTAGATTAGACATGATTTCTGTTGTATTGGGAGGGGAGTTCTCGTTGACGACCCTGCAACGCTATATGGTAATTCGCCGTAGAGGGCTTTTGAGATAGAAGTGAAAATCGACACAAAAAAACTACGGTGGTATGGTACATCAACAAATTGGTAAGCGTGTTTAAACCTTTACGCTTTAAGGATTGCTCTTAAAAATTCCTTTCTGTCATAAATTTGCAGAGAGATATCTATTCAGATATGTGATAATGTAACATGATAATATATTGCCTATATTAGTGCTACATGCACCGATGTCCTCATATGACTGTGTGGCCCCGTGTACTGAAATTGGTGTAGGCCTATGGTATGGATAAAGTTCAAGGGAACTCGTGCCCACTGTCTAAGGCTAAGTTAGTGATTAGTTATTAACCCGGGGGGGGGGGGGGGGGGGGGGGGGGTACTCGTATATATAATGTCACACATGTATGTGCCGCTGTGACATCCCCCATTTTCAACCTCCGGCCGCTTCCATGATATGCGATTTTCACTAACCGCACCTCGATCACACCACGAATAGTGGTCATATTGAGCACATCAGCAAGCAATGGTCATATTGACCATTAGAATCATATACATGTGTGTATACTGGGTATTGGGGATACAGATGTAATTTTGTTTCAAATGGATGTTTTTGTGGGCAAACTAATACTTAAGTATCATTCTTTAGAGTTTAAGTTATCAGTTCGTTAAGATACAAAATGTAGAAAGTTATAAAAACTTACATTTACAGCTCTCTTTTTGGAACTTGTTACCCACACCTGCATACGGATCACGATTGCTCTCAATATGTTGCGCACTAGTGAGGCCGCTCTACATGGTTACGCACCGTTGATACGTACGCAGAATGTTACGCACACAAGCTATTCTACGAAGACCTGGAAGGGCCAAACTGACGACGTAAAAAAATAAAAAATATTACGTAGGTACGTAGTAATTATTACGTACGTACGTAATATTTTTTCTTTTTTTACGTCGTCAGTTTGGCCCTTTCGGGTCTTCGTAGGAGATCGACGAACCCATCGCGCCGGTACTACTACGAGCGCTGAGGGCTCCCTTCATCATAATCGTGAAAAATACAAACTGGATGCTGACGGGACAGTCTCGATAGCAGTTATCGACAAAAAGGACCCAAAATTTCAGGAAACCCTCTTCAAAGGTCACAAAACAACCTGGTAAGTTTTAATCATCTATTATTCAATATAATTCTTTGGATATAAGTAAACTGTAATATATTATATTCAATTAAATATAGCCAAAAATGCACAGTGATGCAGTTTAGGTATGGGATGTGTGTTGGCTGCGTTACTACACAGTCGGCAATGGCGTGTACCTATGAGTGCTCATAGGTACATTCCTATACTTCGTGTGTATAATGTAGGCAGTCATACACCTCATCTTTTTAAAACACCACTGCACAAAAGTCACCAATATTCACTCAAAATCGGCATTTAATTTTCAAAAACCGACCCCAAAATATCCAAGAAATACAATAAATTCAACTCACCAATGTTGGAAAAGATATTTACAAAAATGAAATTCGCAATTTACTGTTGATTCTCGCGAAACGAGCTATCGGAGTCATTGTGTACATTTCCTGGTCGCCGCGGGCGCTGACATCTCCCCAAAAGAGTTTTGTCCTCAAAAATTCGGTCCCTATGGCGTACACGGAAAAGTTCCGATTTTCTGTGTGCGCGATCGTAAAGATCGATGTGCCCTTGCGATCCCGAGTTTCTTCGTGGACAAAAATTATATTGGCCGATTTTAGTCTAAGACATCGGCAGTTTGTAAACAACACGCGATCGCGAAACAAATCGGCGGGGATTTCTCCGGTTTTGGACAAGATTTTGACTTTGGATTTTGCTGTAAATATCAAAAGTTCTTCCTAACGGCCATTTGAGGTAGGAGTGAGATTTTTAAGGGCTGAATTTGAAAGCAAGTATTTAAAATATTTATCTTATTTCCCCCCCCATACTTTTAGTACATGCGACAGAAAATACCAACTATTTTACAGAAATGTACCCGGGAGTGGTCATATTCACTCATAGCTACATTCCTATACTTCGTGTGTATAATGTAGGCAGTCATACACCTCAACTTTTTAAAACACCACTGCACAAAAGTCACCAACATTCACTCAAAATCGGCATTTAATTTACAAAAACCGACCCCAAAATATTCAAGAAATACAATAAATTCAACTCACCGATGTTGGAAAATATATTTCAAAAAATGAAATCCGTAATTTACTCTCGATTCTCGCGAAACGAGCTATCGGAGTCATTGTGTACATTTCCTTGTCGCCGCGGGCGCTGACATCTCCCAAAAGAGTTTTGTCCTTAAAAATTCGGTCCCTATATGGCGTACACGGAAAAGTTACGATTTTCTGTGTGCACGATCGTAAAGACCAATGTGCGCTTGCGATCCCGAGTTTTTCGTGGACAAAAATTTTATTGGCCGATTTTAGTCTAAGACATCGGCAGTATGTAAACAACACGCGATCGCGAAACAAATCGGCGGGGATTTCTCCGGTTTTGGACAAGATTTTGACTTTGGATTTTGCTGAAAATATCAAAAGTTCTTCCTAACGGCCATTTGAGGTAGGAGTGAGATTTTTAAGGGCTGAATTTGAAAGCAAGTATTTAAAATATTTATCTTATTTTTCCCCCCATACCTTTACTACACGCGACAGAAAATACCAACTATTTTTGCATATTGTATTCGTAGTGGTCAATATCACATCAGCAAGCAATGGTCATATTGACCATTAGGATCATATACATGTGTGTATACTGGGTATTGGGGATACAGATGTAATTTTGTTTGAAATGGAGGTTTTTGTGGGCAAACTGATACTTAAGTATCATTCTTTAGATTTTAAGTTATCAGTTCGTTAAGATACAAAATGTAGAAAGTTATAAAAACTTACATTTACAGCCCTCTTTTTGGTACTTGTTACCCACACCTCCATACGGATGACGACTGCTCTCAATATGTTGCGCACTAGTGAGGCCGCTCTACATGGTTACGCACCGTAGATACGTACGCAGAATGTTACGCACACAAGCTATTCTACGAAGACCTGGAAGGGCCAAACTGACGACGTAAAAAAATAAAAAATATTACGTACGTACGTAGTAATTATTACGTACGTACGTAGTAATTATTACGTACGTACGTAATATTTTTTATTTTTTTACGTCGTCAGTTTGGCCCTTTCATTTCTTCGTAGGAGATCGACGAACCGATCGCGCCGGTACTACTACGAGCGCTGAGGGCTCCCTTCATCATAATCGTGAAAAATACAAACTGGATGCTGACGGGACAGTCTCGATAGCAGTTATCGACAAAAAGGACCCAAAATTTCAGGAAACCCTCTTCAAAGGTCACAAAACAACCTGGTAAGTTTTAATCATCTATTATTCAACATAAGTATTTGGATTTAAGTAAACTGCAATATATGAATTTCAATTAAATATAGCCAAAAATGCACAGTGATGCAGTTTAGGTATGGGATGTGTGTTGGCTGCGTTACTACACAGTCGGCAATGGCGTGTACCTATGAGTGGTATTAACGTCCATGCGCATTGACTCGCCACCGTTGTTAACTCGCCACTCACCTGTCACTTATGGTCCGAACTCGTCCTCTAAAAATTATCTGCATCGCTTCAGACTTTGTTGTGGCTACATTGAATAGGTCAAAATATATTCTTCCGCCGTTGGAAGTCTCTTGTAAGATCCGGCGCATGAATAAGAGTTGGGCGCGATCAAAGTTTAACTAGCACACACACTCCTGCAATAGCCGGTGGATGGAGCTCGGGCGACAAAGACAAGACTTCCCTATTCAACAATAGTTGTAGCCCAATATGATGACGGAAGTTGACAAAATTTACTATCGAGATGAAGATTAAAATATACTGATCAAGCTGGTACCATTTTAAAAGAGGGGGTGGTGTGATCTAAAAAAATAGAAGGGGGTTGCGCATTAACGTAGAACTCTCTACAAGAAGGTGGCGAGTCCACATACATGTGTATGTACGACACGCCTGTGTGGTGTGCGCATGCTCGCAGTATTGGATTTGTAACTACAGGTAGAGATCGATGGGCGCGACTCAACAGCAGCCACCTATTGTGTCGCCTTCCCGGAAGTACGTATATAGTGACGTCATTCTCTTTAAAATGGAGCATTTTCATGAATCATGCTTTTGAGATATTTTAGGGGATACATTGATGTTTTCATATTAAATCAAGATTTTGGCAAGAATGAAGTTTAATTTAGCAGTATAGGAAGTTTAAGGCCGTCGGGTGGCGACTCAATGCGCATGGACGTTAGATATGAGATGGGCTGTGCGCATTGTCCGGGAAAGGTCGCTCCCTAGCCTCCCAGGCCAGCACAGCGGGGGGTCATATTGACTCACTTCTGCACTTATAACCACTCACAAAAGTCACAGGCCCTTGCCTGTGTGGGACTGTGTCAAACATTCACTGCTGCAGTAGTCAAAAAGCAGACAACAAAATTGCTCTAACTCTAAGCCAAGGCTAAGGCCTAAGCAAGATTCAATTTTCTTAAATTTGCTAATGCTAGATAAAGTAGTAGTAGGCCTATTACCTGATTCAGTAACTACACAGAGCTGTACGACCTGCCCATTCTCTGGCGTGGTCAGACAAGTGGTCAGGCCAGTGGTCGAAATGCACATTGACCACTAAGGCCAAGCAATTCAATAAGAAAAGGTTTTTTTCTATTTCATGTGCATGTGCTAAATGAATAGGGGAAAAATAAAGTAAATATGTAAAAGACTTCCTTTTAAATTCAGCTCTACAAAATCACAATCGTGCCTTGAATTGGTCATTAGGAAGAACTTCTGATATTCCAGCAAAATTCAAGGTCGAAATCGTGTCCAAAAACCAAAGAAATCCACGCCGATATTTTTTGGCGTCACATGTTTATTTTGGGGTCCAGACAGCCCAACCCTGGATAACCAGACAACCTTATTTATCCAGGGTAGGGTGCCGCGCCGGATATCGCTTTTTTTTTCCTTGGGATGTTACAATAAATTATGTTACATCAAAATTTAGAGATATAGACCTATTACAAAGTTTATTTCTATCAGTACAGTGATTCTTCGGGCATAAAATCAACTCACCTTGAGCCACTGGCAGTCCACCCTTCATCAAAATATTCTCATTGCAAGGGAAAACTAGATCAACATGTAAGAACTGTTTATTCACTTTCAGTGCAGCTCTCAAGTCTACAATTGCTGTGTTTGTTTAAAGTCATTGACTATTTACATTTACTTCTAATTTACCACGGGGAAGTTATTGTAAAAGTGAATTTATTTAATAAAAATCATGAGAAAAAAAGTGGGTCGAGCTGTCCGGCAAGGCACCCCACCCTGGATAACTCGCCTGGGTCGAGCTGTCCAGGGTAGGTGTTCAGGTTATCCAGGGTCTGGCTGTCAGTTGGCTTGTCCAGGAACCTTTTTTTTTTGATTCCAGCCATGGTTTTGGTGCACTCGACCAATAAAAAATTTGGCTCCAAAAAACTCCATCCGTATTGAGCGCATTGATCTCTGCGATCATGCACACAAATTCTTTTTCTTTTTCATGTTAGTGATAGGGACCATGAATTTGTTGGCTGTCCAAGTTCTGTCTTGGAGATGTGAGTAGTCGCCCTCACGTGGTGACCAAGGAATTTACAAATAATGTCGATGAGAAATGACAGTAGATTTCCGATTTTATTTTTCAAAGAAAGTTTTTTATAAGATATGTTATATTTAGGTGTCAGTACTTCTAACTATAGTGGCGATTTTGAGTGGATTCTGGTGAGTTTTGTACAGTGGTGTTTGAAAAATGTTGGGATTCGATAGAGAGTGTCTAAAAATTTTTTATTACACATCAAGTATCTATATAGGCGAAGACAGATAGCTGACCGTATAGCTGGCGTGGACATGACCTCTAGACAAATTCACATCTACCCATAGTCCTTGCATGCTCCTTTATTACTATTTTTATTGATTTCTCAATCCTGTACTTACATGTCAGAAATTTTAGGACAGTGCTATGGCTACTTTAGATGACAAACTACTGGGAGAGAAGACACAGTACTATTACAGTGACAGTGAAGATGAGCGTGAGGAAGATGATGATGATGATAAATCCAGTGGAGATGAGCAGGACAATTCTACATCACATCAATTCATTCCAGAATCAGAGCTTAGTGCAAGCGGTTATGGAGCAAGTCGTGTAAGTGAACCCAAATGCTGTATTAGTTTGTATAATCACTGAACACAGCTTTTTACCTCAGGAGCTCACACTGCATCCCTTCCTTGCCATGCGTAACAAATCCTGCCTAAGTGTTGAACTATGCACTCAGACTTAGAATTTGCATATTTGTCTTCCTTTTGAATTTAAACAAAAAGGGGTACCATCATTGTGGAGTGTATTTTATTCCTAATTTCAGAATGAAACAGACATTATAAGCCAGAATTAGACACTTGGAAGTTCATTTATAACAGTTATTTAAGAACTTGGTGCCATAAAAGGGATCTGGGCTAACTCGGCACTAGGGCCAACTTGGACTCAGTGGGAATTGCAGCCGAGTTATTCCAGAAAGCCGAATCGATCGCAAATACATACTTTTGTCAATTTTTGCTTTAAGTACCGGGTACGTCTTTTTAAATCCCCACATTCGAGGGATGGACATTTGATGGAAATGTGTAAAAATAATTACTAAAGATGTAGTTTTGGAAATTTCAAGAGGTCAAATTCTATAAAACATGAAATTTATGACTATCTAGTGATCCAGTGTGGGCATTGCACTTCAACTCTTGTAACCTATTGCCATGCGATGCCGAGTTAGCCTGACCCCATAAAAGGGGTAAAGTTTGTGTTATTTTTGATAGGTTGTATTATTTTGGATGTGTGAGATATAGTTGCCATTGTCTTATTTGTTATATATTTTGCAAATGCCATTTTATTTTGTACCTTTGGCTGTTTAATTTTATTTTGAATGTCAGACTGGACCAAAAGGTGTACTAGAGGACTGGAGAAGGTTCAAACAGCTTGAGACAGAGAAAAAAGAAGAACAAGAAGTAGAGAAGAGACTCCTAGCTGAAAAACTATCGATGACATGTCGATCCTATGTAAGTATTATTTTCCAAATGTGGAAAACAAGCTGCTGAAAACTGCTTATCCAATAATAGCGAGCCAATGGAGTAAAATGGAGTCAAAAGGGGCCTGAGCTTTCGATCCTAGCAGAATCTTTGTCAGAGGCAAAAAGACAGACATAAAAAGCAAGACAAGCATATATATATAGACTACAGACACAAAACAGTATACATGTAACAGGAACTGTAAGGGAGGGGCTGGGGACACAAAACAATGGAAACAAAAGGGGAGTGTGGGGAGTCAAAAGCAAGGAGTCAAGTAGTGGAGTGGAGGGGGATTAAAAACACAGAGGCATGTCTTTTTGCCTCCGATGAAGATTCTGCTAGGATCGAAAGCTCAGGCCCCTTTTGACTCCATTATCCAAATGTGTCTTCTTCAAAAATATATTATGTTTTGGGTTTGCAAAAGGCTTTACACTCAAGAGCCTTGTCGAACATTTAAAGATGATGTGACATAGGGGGGTGGGCTTTGTTGAAATTTTATCATTCTCATTTTATGGATGATTTACTTTAAATGTTTTCACGAGGTGTGGCTGTTACATCAGCAATGATCTTTTATTCATGTTGTACCCCATTGTGTTGCAAACGCAAAGGAATAAACGTTTTTGTTCTCAGCTGAAGCACTTACCTATTCCTAATTTTTAGTATAAATTGAATATGTTTCATTATGAGATTACAGTGATGATTTGTACAGGGCTCTCATACTAAGATATATAGAATATGACGATAAAGTTGTCATTACAGACTGTAATGCAGAGTGAGGTTGCTTTAATACCTTGTATGTCACATTGCCAGTAGAGGTTGATTAACATTATGATGGGAAGTGGTGTATTGCGGGAGGGGGGGGGGGGTTGTGTTCACTCTTCCATTGAACAACAATTTCTTTGGAAAAGAGAGAGAGAGAGAGAAAGAGAGAAAGAGAGAGAGGAACAAATATGATACCCCCCGATCCACTTAATAAGACAAGGGCCTCCCTTTCCCCATGATTCAAAACTTGCTCTATCACTGGTCAATAAGATAGGGCTCCTTTTGTGAAAAAGGCAGATTATGCCAGTGATTGTGTGTATTATATTCCACCATGTTTAGTCACTTACTCTCCTTGCTTTAATTTCATTTGTAGCTTGATGATGAGAAAGCCAAAGAGGATGAAGAGTTTGAACAGCTTCAACTAGAGGCCATGTTAGAAGATGAGTTCATGAGGAGATACAGGGAAGAAAGGATGAAGCAGATGATGTTAAATCTACAGAAAAACAGGTAATGATGTAATCATTTAAAGATGCATAAAAATGAAGGTTTAGTTGTGGGAAAGGTGAAAAATAATTTGTGAGCATTCTCAGTCCAGTTTGGAAGAAGATCAAAGCAGTAATGTTGACTGAAAAGGATTGCTCTGCAAAAGCTCTCATTATCGAAATAGAAATAGCTGAAGTGTTCAGGCTGAAAATTCATGCCACGTGTGTGCAGTCCCAATTTTTGTGTGCAGTGCATATCCTTTTCAGTGAGTTTTGGTCAATTTCTTATCATTTTGATGATTCCAAAACCTTACAGTATACACCAATTCTGATGTAGACATGATCAACCTTTCCCAGTTTCTTTCACCAGAACGTTCTTTATCTGTAATCGTTCTGTGGGGAATTTTGACACCATTCGGCTATTTACCTAATAAACGGTGCTATCAGTCATAGTGAATGGACTTCAGTATGACCCACAGGTCTTACGTAGTGCGTCCTTCAACAACAGAAAACTGACCTTTATGCTAAATTCATCATCATAATTCCCTCATCTGATCTATGACTGAACGCCTTAAAGTAGAACAGTATTGCCGATCACGAAATATGGTGATTTACATATGAATGTAAAGCAGGATGTGTGTTGAATACGCTGGTGTTCATTACCGCCAATATAAATATCATTATATCAATGTAAAAACACATTTTATCAGCCCGTCTCAGACGGCGACGAATTGCGAATTGACGTTTGCGAAGGGAGTGTTTATTGATGACGTCATCGTTGGGTCGTTTGGACGGCGCGCATGCCAGCGCTTATATTGGATGGGCGTGAGAGTGTAGATCATCGGGGTGATAGCTTGTTAGATCTCTAATTATGAAACTACTAATGGCATAACTACTTAAAAGAAACGATTCACACATTTCTTATATAATTCAGTTCTCATGGAAATGGCTGTGGGACTTTTGGAGTGTAATTGTTTGAAGAAAAAGAACGTCCAAAGTCACGAGCTGAGACTTCATCTCCAGACACGGCCCGAGCTCCAGACGTGTCGATACTGAGTTTGATTTTGTTATACTGGGCCTTACTTCTAAATTCCCCTTATTTGATAAAGCTACGTGTGTGGTGGCATATTGTCATCTATAATTGCTTCTTCTGAAAACTGATATAACTCACATTCTCTCTGGATGAAGTGTCGAAGAAACTTATTTGATTTCAGCAGAAATCGAATTTCGCGCATATGTATATAGTTCCGTGTACGGGGACCGTACCGGTGAAGAATTGTTCGTCACTGATTTGTTCCTGCAAACGAGATTTATTTGTGTTTTTAACGCACTTATTTACTGCAAATGTCAATGTCAGATTCTATTTAAAAATATTTATATTGCATATAATTTTTAAAAGAACGCAAGGTGAAATTATAGTAAATAAATGTGAACATTTCCGGTACAAAAATAAATGTCGTCTCAGCTCAGGTGCAGATCTCGCTATCACTCAGCTCGTACGTGGATAGCGTGCATGCAATGACCTGTTGTTTACGTACGTGCATGCATGACTGACGGAATTGCTGAATGCTGGTGCTGCTGTTTCGTCTCCGGAATTGCGATTTAGGGTGGCTAATTCTTACATATCTCAGTTATATATTTAATTTTGTGAGTGTGTGAATCGAATCAAGAGTTTGTTGGACGTTGGTGAAGTAGAGGGAAGGGAATATGGCTGAGCTGAATCTCGTCCATATTTGTGGTGATACTGATCGAGCACATATATCCAAATAGCGTATGCCTAGCATTTGTACAGCTTTCTCACCACCCGCGCGCGACAGCACATTGTTGAACGACCCAACGATGATGTCATCATCAAACACGCATTTCAGGTTAGTGTTTCAGATACAATATCGCGGTGAGATTGTATCAATTTGTATAAGTAATTTATGGCGTCCCAACTACTTTTCCAAACTGAACAATAGTTTAAGACGGTTCTATGAACCATAACCTTTACAATGATATGAAATTTAACCTTATTCATATCAATACTGTTCTACTTTAAGAGTTTCTCGCAGCAAGTTCCGAGTATGACCTTGGCTACATGCAAGATTTGTACAAACATTAATCAGTAATTCTACCAAGTTTGATGAAAGCGAACTACGACGCAATGCTCATGGAAACTGCCAAGAGTACCATGTTAAAACCGTCTGCCACAAAATAAAATAATAGCAGTCTAGTGCACATCTCAAAGCTGTATAACCTAACACAGAGATCACACAGTACGCTTATGGGTCTTTGTTGGGTTTTCTTTCTTTTTTTAACCCCTACATGTCATTTATTTATATGTGCTTAGCTGTCTTAGGCTGTTTATCGAGGCATACGTGAATGAGGTTTTAGGGATGATTTATTGTCACAATTTGCCTCGGGAGCCTAACAGAATGTTTTGTATGCTACCACATATAAAACAGTTCCCAAAAAAGGTTATGCTGTCTGTTTTATGGTTATTTGAGAACTGCATATGGAAAAATTTTGAACCAATCAGAATGCCAGATCCAGTAACCAAATTGTGATTTATGTCCTTGGTTTTTGTCTCGCCTGCATAGCGGAGCGAGACTATAAGCGTCACTATTTCCATTGTTGGCATTGTCGGCGTCTGTGTCTGCGTCGGCCTCGTCAACAATCATGCTGTAATCACATTAACTTTCTATGGAATTGAGATAGAATCACAACATTCATACCACAGGCACATCTCTAAGAGGCGCAGGTCAAGTTAAAAAATGAGTTGAATATGACCAAGGTCAAAGGTCAAAAGGTCAATGAACTTTCTGCACAAAGCACTGTAATCACAATAACTATCTATGGATTTGAGGTAGAATCACAAAATTCATACCACAGGTACATCTCTTAGAGGTGCAGGTCAAGTTCGAAAATGAGTTGAATCTGACCAAGGTCAAAGGTCAAAAGGTCAATGAACTTTTTGCAAAAAAGCACTGCAATCACAGTAACTTTCTGTGGATTTGAGGTAGAATCACAAAATTCATACCACAGGTAGTGCTGGGACTAAAAACCGGGTACCCGAGTCCCGCCCGAGAGCATCGGGTCCCGGGTCAAAATATTACACGCCCGTTTCCCGAAAATAAGTATTTAATGATTACTCATGTATGTAACATAACAAGGTGGTAGATAACGTCGACCAGCCATTCAATATCTACATGTAAAAATCCATGTAGCGCCCCACTGCAGTGATGCGCTTTCGAGTTTTTCCCAGTGTTAATAGCTTCTTAGGGGTAAATATAAGCTTGTAATTTGTGTTATATGATTTTCGGGTAACCGGGAACCCGCCCGAAAAATCGTCGGGTTCCCGAATTGAAAAAATACCCAAAACTCCCACCCCTAACCACAGGTACAAAACTCAGTTACCGTTCATGCCGGTAATGATCAGTGTATGTTGCAAGATGCAGGCAAGACAACGCAAGGTGTTCCCCTTGTATAGTATATCGTATTAATGGAAATTTGATAATTTTATGAGTTATATATAAAATCTTATTTTCTTTAAAGTTTTTCAACGTAAACTTTTCTTGAACACTGTTTTCTTTTATCTCCATAGACCGAGATTTGGCAAACTGTTGCGTCTTAATAAAGATAGCTACGTTGATGCAATAGACAAGGAAAGCAATGAAGTGACTGTTATCATCCACATAGAAGATCAAGTAAGTAAATAATAATTTGAAATCAAGCATTGTGTTTTCATCGAGTCAGGAATACTTGTGCCACATGTTAAAGGTAATTGCAGAGATGTTGTGGCCGAGTGGATACGCCACCGAACTGTGAGCCACAAGGTCCGGGGTTTGAATCCCTGCCGCAGCACTAACGTCCTTTGGCAAGACTTTAATCTACATTTGCCGCACTGGACCCAGGTGGGGTAAATGGGTACCTGGCAGTAATTAATTCCTAAAATGGCTAGAGCGCTGTAATAGCAGTCGTGTGAAAGCCGGGGTAATACTTGTGGAGCACCAGGAGTGTCGAGTCTGACAGACATGTGCACTATACAAGAACCCACTATTATTATTGAATTCCGATAATGGTGAATAGATTTTCAGAGATCCAAACAAAATTGCCACTGAAAGTTCAGTACTACAGATGAATGATGTCTGTGAAACGATTTTGGTTGAAAATATATTTTTATGCCTCCGCCCCCCGAAGGTGGTGCCGGAGGCATTATGTTTTCAGGTTGTCCGTCCGTCCGTCCCGCTTTCTTGTTCTAGCGATAACCCAAGAACCACATGAGGTATGAACTTCAAACTTGGTGCTAGTATGTATCACCATAGGAAGACAATCTGATTAGATTTTGGGGTACGTAGGTCAAAGGTCAAGGTCACAGGTGCCAATTTCTGAAATTTCAGGTGTTAACCTTGTTCTCGCGATAACTCAAGAACCATTTGAGGTATGAACTTCTAACTTGGTACTAATATGTATCACCATGAATAAGAAGATCTGATTAGATTTTGGGACGTACATGTAGGTCAAAGGTGACAGGTCATAGAGGTCATTATACAGGTGTATGTGAAATTAATGTTTTTTTTACCCTTGTTATCACCATATCTCAACTATTTTGTATTCATGACTAAGAGGAGATAAAGTGATCAGACTTTTGGGTTATAAGGTTTAAGGTCAAATGTCAAAGAGGTTAATTAACATGTAATTAATTATAGAGGCTTGTTATTCTGGTTCAATCAAAATTTAAAACAAATCAACATGAACGTGTGATATATTTCTGATTTGGCAAGGGCGGAGGCATAAATTTCAAATGTGCGCAGTCGAGAATTCATCTAGTTTTAGGTGTAGTGGTCTGTTGAGGTGTAGTGGATGGTAGAGATGTACATGTAGTGGTCTAGTGAATACGTCACTGGACTGTGGATCACATGGTTCAAGGTCTGAGTCCTTTGGCAAGACATTAATCTACATTGCCACTCTTACCCAGGAGATAACAGGTACCTGTGAGGATTGCCGAAAGTCAATGTGACTGTTTTTGCCATTGCCCTACATGCATGTGAACAGTTCAAAATGGTAGGAATGCTCCCTATTAAGGAGTGGAGATGGTGCACACTTGTGTGCAGGCTTGAAATCCAATGATCAGGGGTAATAATTAATGACATTGTAAAGCGCATTGGAGTATTCATGTAATGTGCTATATAAATGTAACATATTATTATTGTATTAGCAAAGTAACAAGCGAAGAAAGCTAAGGAAATTGCGTAAGTATTCCCGACCACATGCATAACAATGGGTCTAATATGTGGATGTGCAAATTTTTATGGTTGGAGAATGTGATTTCCAGAAAGTGTCTGGTAGTTTATTTATTATTTGCTGGTCCAGAAAACCAACCCACCGCAAGATAAGCAATTCTGAATCTCTTTCCAAATGCAATTTTATCACCAGAACTCGAGATTAGCCTTAAAGGGAAGGTTGAGTTCTGGGAAAGCTTAAAAAATAATTTGTGAGCTTTTTCATTCTTTTTATGTTAGGTTGGAAGATTATCATAGTAGCAATGTCCCCTGAAAAGGATTGCTCTTCAAGTGCCCTCACATTCAAAATATGACAATAAACACCTGAAATGTTCAGGCCCCACGGCCGCCTGGTGGCGTAGCCCTTTAATGTGTATGGATCAAGATGTAGTCAAATATGTACATGTAACAACTTCTATTATACCTATTTTAGCTTCAGAATATAAAAGTTTATAACAACCAATGTGCATATTGTGGGGATGTTGTTGGTGAAGTGGTTCATTCACTTGCCGTTTTGTTGAAAGTTGGTTCATATCCTAGCACGACACTTTGGCAAGACTCTTTTGCAGCTATTGACCCAGGTGTGTCATGTAGTAATTGGGTACTTGGTATGCTTGAGTGCTATATTACTTGGCTGTGCAGCAGTAATCAGGGGAGCATTTCATCAAGTGTTTTGTCAGTGATTTTTAGTGACAAATTTGCTCTCAGCCAATCAGATGCAAGGATTTCAGTAGCTTATAACAGTTGTCGATAAAAATCACTGACTAAAAATTTGATGAAACGCTCCCCAAGATTATTATATTATAGCAATTCGTAGTTATACAAGCTACTGTAAACCTGGAATATTTCACGGTTTGGAAATTTTCGCGCATTTCGCGCGGCATGAAAGTTGCGCGAAAATAAAAACATGTAAATAGTTTTGTATATGTATTTTTTTGCTCATGAGCCTAGCGCATCGGTGAAATTAAAAGCACCTGAAATTCACCTTACTTGGCCGAGTGTGAAAAATTATTTGTGTGAAAATTTCCACTTTTACAGTACATTTATCTACTGCACAGTGTTTAGAAAATATAAGTCAAACTTGGTGCTAGTATGTATCACCATAGGAAGACGATCTCATTAGATTTTGGGGTATGTAGGTCAAAGGTCAAGGTCACAGAAGTCAATTTCTGAAATTTCAGGCGTTAACCTTGTTCTAGCGATAACTCAAGAACCATTTGAGGTATGAACTTCTAACTTGGTACTAATATGTATCACCATGAATAAGAAGATCTGATTAGATTTTGGGACGTAGGTCAAAGTTGACAGGTCATAGAGGTCATTATACAGGTGTATGTGAAATTAATGTTTTAATGCCTCCGCCCACCGAAGGTGGGTGCCGGAGGCATTATGTTTTCGGGTTGTCCGTCCGTCCGTGCATCCGTCCGTCCCACTTCTCGTTACCGCGATATCTGAAGAATCATTTGAGGTAGGAACCTCAAACTTGGTACTAGTATGTATCCCCATACGAAGATGAACTGATTATATTTTGGGGTAAGTAGGTCAAAGGTCAGAGGTCACAGAGGTCAATTTACATGAAATTACATGAAATTCTTGGTTTTTAGCACCGTTACCGCGATATCTCAAGAACTGTTTGAGGTAAGAACTTCAAACTTGGTACCAGTATGTATCCCCATAGAAAGAGGAACTGATTAGATTTTGGAGTAGGTAGGTCAAAGTTCAGAGGTCACAGAGGTCAATTTACATGAAATTACATGGAATTACTGGTTTTTAGCACCGTTACCGCGATATCTCAAGAACTATCTGAGGTGAGAACTTCAAACTTAATACCAGTATGTATCCCCATAGAAAGATGAACTGATTAGATTTTGGGGTAAGTAGGTCAAAGGTCAGAGGTCACAGAGGTCAATTTACATGAAATTACATGAAATTACTGGTTTTTAGACTCGTTACTGCGATATCTCAAGAACTATCTGAGGTGAGAACTTCAAACTTGGTACCAGTATGTATCCCCATAGAAAGAGGAACTGATTAGATTTTGGAGTAGGTAGGTCAAAGTTCAGAGGTCACAGAGGTCAATTTACATGAAATTACATGGAATTACTGGTTTTTAGCACCGTTACCGCGATATCTCAAGAACTATCTGAGGTGAGAACTTCAAACTTAATACCAGTATGTATCCCCATAGAAAGAGGAACTGATTAGATTTTGGGGTAAGTAGGTCAAAGGTCAGAGGTCACAGAGGTCAATTTACATGAAATTACATGAAATTACTGGTTTTTAGACTCGTTACTGCGATATCTCAAGAACTATCTGAGGTGAGAACTTCAAACTTAATACCAGTATGTATCCCCATAGAAAGAGGAACTGATTAGATTTTGGGGTAAGTAGGTCAAAGGTCAGAGGTCACAGAGGTCAATTTACATGAAATTACATGAAATTACTGGTTTTTAGACTCGTTACTGCGATATCTCAAGAACTGTTTGAGGTAAGAACTTCAAACATGGTACTAGTATGTATCCCCATACGAAGATGAACTGATTAGATTTTGGGGTAAGTAGGTCAAAGGTCAGAGGTCACAGAGGGCAATTTACATGAAATTACATGGAATTACTGGTTTTTAGACTCGTTACTGCGATATCTCAAGAACTATCTGAGGTGAGAACTTCAAACTTAATACCAGTATGTATCCCCATAGAAAGAGGAACTGATTAGATTTTGGGGTAAGTAGGTCAAAGGTCAGAGGTCACAGAGGTCAATTTACATGAAATTACATGAAATTACTGGTTTTTAGCCTCGTTACTGCGATATCTCAAGAACTATTTGAGGTAAGAACTTCAAACTTGGTACCAGTATGTATCCCAATAGAAAGAGGAACTGATTAGATTTTGGGGTAGGTAGGTCAAAGTTCAGAGGTCACAGAGGTCAATTTACATGAAATTACATGGAATTACTGGTTTTTAGCACCGTTATTTCTAGAACAGTTTGAGCCATCAACTAAATTTAGGCGGAGGCATATAGGAGACGCAGTCGCATTCATCTTGTTTTAGCCATGTTATCAACATATCTCAACTATTTTGTATTCATGACTAAGAGGAGATAAAGTGATCAGACTTTTGGGTTATAAGGTTTAAGGTCAAATGTCAAAGAGATTAATTAACATGTAATTAATTATAGAGGCTTGTTATTCTGGTTCAATCAAAATTTAAAACAAATCAACATGAACGTGTGATATATTTCTGATTTGGCAAGGGCGGAGGCATAAATTTCAAATGTGCGCAGTCGAGAATTCATCTAGTTTTAGGTGTAGTGGTCTGTTGAGGTGTAGTGGATTGTAGAGATGTACATGTAGTGGTCTAGTGAATACGTCACCGGACTGTGGATCACATGGTTCAAGGTCTGAGTCCTTTGGCAAGACATTAATCTACATTGCCACTCTTACCCAGGAGATAACAGGTACCTGTGAGGATTGCCGAAAGTCAATGTGACTGTTTTTGCCATTGCCCTACATGCATGTGAACAGTTCAAATTGGTAGGAATGCTCCCTATTAAGGAGTGGAGATGGTGCACACTTGTGTGCAGGCTTGAAATCCAATGATCAGGGGTAATAATTAATGACATTGTAAAGCGCATTGGAGTATTCATGTAATGTGCTATATAAATGTAACATATTATTATTGTATTAGCTAAGTAACAAGCGAAGAAAGCTAAGGAAATTGCGTAAGTATTCCCGACCACATGCATAACAATGGGTCTAATATGTGGATGTGCAAATTTTTGGAGAATGTGATTTCCAGAAAGTGTCTGGTAGTTTATTTATTATTTGCTGGTCCAGAAAACCAACCCACCGCAAGATAAGCAATTCTGAATGACTTTATGTTCTCTTTCCAAATGCAATTTTATCACCAGAACTCGAGATTAGCCTTAAAGGGAAGGTTGAGTTCTGGGAAAGCTTAAAAAATAATTTGTGAGCTTTTTCATTCTTTTTATGTTAGTTTGGAAGATTATCATAGTAGCAATGTCCCCTGAAAAGGATTGCTCTTCAAGTGCCCTCACATTCAAAATATGACAATAAACAGCTGAAATGTTCAAGCCGAACATTTGTGTGTAATCCCATATACACATTTCTGTGTGCAGTGCATGTGACTCTCAGCAGGATTGAGTCCATTTCTTATCATTTTGGTGATTCCTAAACCTTACAGCATACACCAGTTCTTATCTACTATATAATAAACCTTTTCACAATTGATTTGAGGCAGTTTCTTTCACAATTCAATCTCATGACCAGAACTCAACTTTATCTTTAATGTGTATGGATCAAGATGTAGTCACATAATGTACATGTAACAACTTCTATTATACCTATTTTAGCTTCAGAATATAAAAGTTTATAACAACCAATGTGCATATTGTGGGGATGTTGTTGGTGAAGTGGTTCATTCACTTGCCGTTTTGTTGAAAGTTGGTTCATATCCTAGCACGACACTTTGGCAAGACTCTTTTGCAGCTATTGACCCAGGTGTGTCATGTAGTAATTGGGTACTTGGTATGCTTGAGTGCTACATTACTTGGCTGTGCAGCAGTAATCAGGGGAGCGTTTCATCAAGTGTTTTGTGAGTTTTCGTCACTTATAAGTCATTATGATGTGGAATAACACAAAAATAAAGATCGGGGGGGGGGGGGGGGGGAGGGAGAGAGAGAGGGATATATATTCCTGGCTGAAGGTAATAAAATCATTCAAATTTACTCATTTTTTTTTTTTATGTTGTAGGCATAAGTTGAAGACCTCAGTAATTAGTGACTTCTTTAAAATCTGGACAGAAGTACAGTGTATTTCAGTTGCCCTTAAACCAGTGAGCAAAAAATTGCATGGAATCAGTGTACGATTTAGCTCTGGAAAGTTACAAAAGGGCTCTGAAAAACTAAAAACATGTTTTGTAGAAGAAAACAAATGAAT
This sequence comes from Heliocidaris erythrogramma, assembly GCA_025617745.1. Lineage (NCBI taxonomy): Eukaryota > Metazoa > Echinodermata > Echinoidea > Camarodonta > Echinometridae > Heliocidaris > Heliocidaris erythrogramma. The sequence goes on from CM046853.1 coordinate 47,921,291, forward strand.
ACATATTATGTTTGCGAGGAAATTTTACTTTCATAACAGCAAATCCTAACTGAGCTCCCACGAACAAAAGTGTATTGTTAATACACTGACATTTATGACCCATGAGTTCCGGTTACAAATCTGTCTTGCTGGACAAAAAGATTCTTACTCTGTGAATAGAGTTCTCAAGAGAATATGCTTCATACAGTAAACACCTAATTCTGCTTTGCTGCCATCTATTGACCATGCAGAACAAGGTTCTGTAACACACTTGGTGTGAATGCCAAGTGCGGGAGACTTAAAAAAGAGAAACACCAAGGTAGGGGACAAGGGTATACAGAAGGATAATTAATATGATTAAATGCCAATTGAAACCTTCAAAAATGCTTTGTACACTCAAAGCCATTCCCTAAAGGTTATTGCAAGACCAGTTGTGTACTGGATTTGGTAAACAATTGCTTGCTTCCCACAGAATCCTGGGGAGCGTTTCATCAAGCGTTTTGTCAGTGATTTTTACCGACAACTGTTATAAGCTACTAAAATCCTTGCAATCTCATTGGCTGAGAGCAAATTTGTCAGTAAAAATCACTGACAAAACACTTGATGAAATGTTCCCCGGTGTACAAAAGTTTGACACACCATGTTCATGTTTTCATGTTTTATTGAGGTCTGCTGTTTCGGGGGGGGGGGGGGGGGGGGGGGGGGGGGTCTTTGCATTTAAAAAATGTAGTAATCAAGGAGATTTTAGTGAATTTTTGTAACTTGCTGCTCATGAAGATTGTATGCTATTTAGAAAAAAATGTAACCTTGCCATTGCATTATTTTAAAAGGAAAATATTCTATGAAGCTTGAATTCCTTTGTAAAATTTCACAAACACATATTCTGAATTTCTAAGATTCCTTAATAACAATCTAAATTGGAAATTCATAGCATAAAATGGTGATTTTAATGCAATCTACAATGCACTATGCATTAGATTTTCACCTTAGATTCAGGATATTTTTTCTGCAATTTTATGTCCTATATTTCTTTAATTGATTTTGATATGCATGTATGAAAATATTTATTTAAAAAAAGATAATAGAGGCATTTGAATAGCTTTTACACAAATCAACTTGTGCAACTGCCTCCCTTGCTTAGAAATCACTTAAAATCTTATTCAGGATTCTCCCCATCCCTCCTGCTCCCATTACTTTTCATACCAATCTTAATCTTGAGGATGAAATTGTTTTCAGTATTTTCAACTTCATTGAAATGCGACAGTCACCTTCTCAAATAGAAAGAGATAATATGTGTTCTTATTTACAGTAAATTGTAAATTATGTGATCGCTGCAAATTTAGACACTGAAAAAGGAGGCTTTCTCGGATACCAACATATATAGTTGCTTTATATCCTTACTCCTTCCTTTGACTGGGCAGTTGAGCTCCTTTTTATTCTCTTAAATCTCTTTCCTAGTTCTCATCTTTCCTGTTTCTTAAATTCCTTCGTTCTTCTATCTCTCCTCTCATAGATTATTTCCTTCTTCTTCATTCTCCCTAATTTCCTTGCTTTTGTTCTTGCTCCTGTCATGATAGTTCATCTTTCCTTTTCTAGCTGCCCTCTTTTATCTCTCTTTCTCTCACTTTTATCTCTCTCATCTATCTCTCATACGTCATTCTTCTATCCCCTCACACATCTATCTCCTCTCATTTTTCTATGCCTTTACTCATCTGCATGTATCTCCTCTCATTCTTCTATCCCCTCACACACCCCGTCATTCATATATCTCCTCTCATTCTTCTATGCCTTTACCCATCTCTGTGTATCTCCTCTCATTTTTCTGTCCCCTCACTCATGTATCTCCTCTCATTCTACTATCACTTCACTCATCTATCTCCTCTCAGTTTTCTGTCCCTTCACTCATCTAAATGTATCTCCTCTCATTCTGCTATTCCCTCACTCTTCTCTCCTCTCATTCTTCTATCCCTTCACTCATCTATCTCCTCCCATTATTCTATCCCATCACTCTGTTTTGTCTCTTTCACCACTCTCTTCTCTCTCTTTCTCCACTCTCTTCTCTCTTCATTCCTCGTGTTTATTATCTTGCTCCCTGTTCTCTTTCTATCTCTTTCTCCCTCATATGGTTTTGTATCTCTTCTCTCTACCTCATTCTCTTTTGTATCTTTCTCCACCCCTTTCTCCCTCTCTCTCTCTCTCTCTCTCACCTTTCATCTCTTTTGTCTCTTCTCTACCTCCCTTTTCACTCTTTTTCTCTTTCTCCTCTCTCCCCACTCCTCTCCCTCTGATTTCATTAATCTCTCTGCCATTCTTGCTGTCTGTGACCCTCTCCCAGGCCTTCATTACTGCTGATCAATGCCATTGATGAAAAGCTTTTATGTTGATGTTCATAATTCATCAAGTAAGCTTTAATGCTATACATTGGGAGATAATGCAAACAATAAACAGGGCTACTGGGAGCATGTTGATTTCATCAATCAATCAATCAGTCCAATCAGGGGAGTTATCCTTGACATTTTGAGTCATATCATTGATAAAACATAGCAAACATCATCATGTAATGTATTATCTAATCCAATTACCATCTGGTGTTGTGTTTGATATTGTAAGTAGGGTATGATAAATGCATTGATACTGGGTGGTTACATGAATCTCCTTAAGATAAATGAGGGCACTGTTTTAATCTTTACTGTGCGCCCCCTCACCAAGATTCCAAACACGAATCACTTATGAAGTTCAAGATGAAAAGCAATCAATTTTATTATAGCAGTGTTACTTTTAATATCAACATTTAGGCTTTTTAAACCACCCACAGCATTGTAAGAGTTAAGTCTATAGTATTAAACAAATCAAGGCTCGACTTTAAAGGTGGCCACCGAAAAAATATAGTGTAATAATGATTAATGAATAAAATGTAACCTCCTGGCCACCTGCGAATCCATTTGGCCACCTGGATCTCCTGCTCAAGTGGCCCTGCTGACCACCTTAACAGAAGTTAAGGGCAAGCCCTGCAAATATTTAGATTATAACTTGCTCACAAGTTACTTCAAATCTTCTTTGTTATAATTTCTCTAAATATCCAACTTGTGTAAGCTTATGCTCCATATTCTGTGAACCTTTTATTCATAAAAAAAGGTCATATTTAATTTTAATGAAATTTAATGTGAGTCGGTGATTAAATGTGACTTTTATTCCAATTCACCCATCCTTGTACAGTGTGCAAGATATGTGGAGTAACTGTCCCAGGAGAATAGACCGCTTCTGTAATGTATACAAATTTATGCAAATATATTCTCTGAGCACCTAGTGACGAGCTATTCCATTAACCTGTTTTTTATAAATGAGCCTCAATACTTGGAATCCAGTTTGCATACATTATTTGTTGCTATGTCCGGCAAGCCTCCGGCAAGCTTTCAGGTTGTCAAGAACAACCTTTGTTTGAAAGGTATGCATAAAATTTGTATACATTACCGAAGTGGTCTACGGTATTCAAAATATTTCACTATTATGAGAATGTCACTTGTAAGCATGTTCTTTGTTGGTCTACTTACAATGCACATGATGAGGATTGGCTCATGAATATGTATCATACAAATTTGAATTTAAGTGCAATCTTACATCCTTTCATTTCAAGCTTTTCTTGCTTCTCAAAAAAGGGTCTGTAATATCCAAGAAATATCACCATCACCATCACCTTACACTATATATACATCACTACCACATACAGGATTTAATGAGTTTTGTCCTTTTCTACCTCAGCTTGGTTTGATGTCAGAAATCTAATTTTAGGGACCCTTTTTAATTCCTCTCCTCCGTGAATATTGGAACCTGAGGTTTCCGTGGCAACCATCGTGGAGGCCATTGGAGGTTGATTGCTCCTAATGAATGACTGCTTGATCAGGACACAATAGATGCCCTTTGATGGAGGCAGACAGGGAGAATGGGAGATGGAAGATAATGAAAAAATGAAAGGGGTGAAGTCAAGTGTAGACTCTCTGATTAGGATATCAAACCATATTATACCATCTATGTTTTTTAGATGATGCGAGACTCATGATGATGTCACAGTTGCAGGTTTGAAAACAACATGCATACATGTACTAGATTTACATGTTGTGAGAAAGAGAGAGTTGATACATTATTTGTCATGTTAAATTTGAGGAAATCACTCAAGAATTCTCAAAATATCTGTGCAATACCCATTCAGATTATTGGCCTTGATTATTAAAATACACATGAAAGCCTTATACATGTGATAAAACTGCCTTAAAATAATGCAGTATAAGGCAGTGACTTAAAACCATTTTACATGTAAATGAATGAGAAAAAAAAGCAGTTGCACATAACAAAGGCCTTCATGTGTATTCTCTCTTTGTTTATGTGAAGTGAACTCTGCATATGTGTCATTCTACATGTATTTTGCCACTGCATTTTTAACGCGTTGACTACGGAAACCGGGTGGCCCCTGCATTAAACCTATGGGATTGACATAATTCATTAGCCAATGGGTTAAAGATGTATCTTTTTTTTTAGTTGGTTTTACTGCATTATATGTAAACAAGGTTTTATAGAAAACAAAGAAGCTTGATGGGAGGAATTTTAATTTGTAAACAAATTTTTAGGCATTTTACTCCCAGTGTTAAAGATCGTATGCTCGATCTGTAATGAAAAACACAAGTCAGATCAAAAGGCTTTGTAGAGTTTTACTTTTATTTATGATCTGAAAGGAAATTTTTAAGCAATATTTAAATAATTAATTTCATTTTCATTTTCATTTAATTTATGAACACTTTATGAACAAAATTGTTTGTGCGAACGCTGTACAATTTATAGGGGAGAAATTGAAACCTTCAACTTTGAGTACTGATAATGAAAACAGTATTTTAAAGTCACTTTTGAACCATTGGTATAATAGTAGAATCATTATGTACTATATGTTTTGGCGTTGTTCTGACCAGCAAAATGACTGAATTAGGGTACTGCAGTGTATTGAATAATGTCATTGCAAGTGTTTAAAGAAAGGTAAGAAAGAGAGAGAGAGATAGAAAGAAAGGGAGAGATAGACCAAGAGAGACAGAGAGAGACAGAGAGAGACATAGACACAGACAGACAGACAGAAAAGAGAAAAGAAAGAGGATGAAAATACAATAAAGATTAATGTAGAAATAGAGAACATTTTAAACAAGTTAATAATGAATGTAAACAGTCACTCTAGATGTAAACCAGGTACAGTTTTAGTTAAATGAAAAGATATTGATAAAAGACCATTGGTATACATATAATTGATGTTTGTGTGCATGGTCAGTGTATCAATTCCGTTGTGTGTAGGCATACCGGGTCATCGGGTATGCAGTACCTATGGAACCTTTAGTTTTGCACTAATCAACTTCATACTGTACTCTTTTCTTCTTAGATAACCTTCACCCCTCCAAATTAGTTCATTCATATTTTCTTCAGAAATCATCTTACGCTTAGTTTCATTTTCCATTTGTTTTTAATCTTTTCCACTTTCAGTTTTCATCCCATTGGATTACATTGTAAAATCAATTGTTGCCCAAGATCAGTCGCATATTGAGAACAGCTAATAAAATCATGTATGAACACTGTTAGCGTCAAGTGTCTTGTGCCAAACGTCATGATTTTTATCTTTCCCTGTTCTCCAGTCACTTCAAGCCTGTGAGTCTATGAATGGATGCCTTCATTGTTTAGCCCAAGAATACCCCTATGTCAAGTTCTGTGCAGCCAACGCAGGAGATATTCAAACCAGCCAGTTATTTGTAAGTCAATTTGCTTTCATTGCACTATTTATCTTTATTTAATTTTTTTTTTTTTCAGTTACGCATCTCTAATGGGGTGTTGCAAGAAAGTTGCGATTGATTGCAAGTTGCAACTGATCGGTACTGACCAATCAAAATCATTGTTGCAAGCGCATCTTCTTGAATGGGCAGACCCTGAACCATTCAGAATGGTTGTTCTAATTTGCTTTACAATTTGCAATTGATTGCAACTTTCTTGCAACACCCCACAGGTATCTTTTGATATGTGGGTATTATGTGTGAGTATGGTAATGTGTATCAGGGTGATTCCCTTCAATGTGCCCTGTATGACATATGACTTCTATCCATTTATTTCATCCATGATATGAAATGAAAAACCTTGATATGACCACTAATGGTAGTGATACCAAAAGAACCATCAGTCGATGGTCACATGAAAATATTTTTCATTTTCGAATGAAATAACTGGGAAAAAGTCACATGTTGTACAGGACACATTGCATGGAATTAACTGAGCAAAGGAAAATGAAAATTCTCTGTAAGATAAGAATCCACTTATTTTATTTTTTTATTTTTTGCATGCTATGCAATGAACCTTGCATTACTGTATATGTACCAAACATTGCAATTTAAAAAAGAGCCCATTTACTAATAGCACCATTTAAAAAAGTTAGTGTGAGAGTACAATGATCATCACATTACTATTCATATCTTTGTGGCTACATGCATTATACATGTCTTTGTGACAAAAATACACAAAAGCAGTTCTTGGTGTCCCTGCTTATTGACAAAAGCAGGCAAAAACAGATGTCGGAGTTGAACAAGGCAGTCACATATTCTTGCTTTGATCACTGTTTTTATGCCTCTGCCCAACGAAGGTGGTGCCGGAAGCATTATGTTTTCAGATTGTCTGTCTGTCCGTCCGTCCCGCTTTCTCGCGATAACTCAAGAACCATTTGAAGTATGAACTTTAAACTTGATGCTAGTATGTATCACCATAGGAAGACGATCTGATTAGATTTTGGGGTATGTAGGTCAAAGGTCAAAGGTGACAGGTCAATTTCTGAAATTGCAGGTGTTAGCCTTGTTAACGCAATATCTCAAGAACCATTTGAGGTATGAACTTCAAACTTGGTACTAGTATGTATGACCATAGAAAGATTATCTGGTTAGATTTTGGGATATGTAGGTCAAAGATCAAAGGTCATAGAGGTCATTTTACAGGTGAATGTGAAATTAATGTTTTTTTACCTTTGTTATCACCATATCTCAATTATTTTGTATTCGTGACTAGGAGGAGATAAAGTGATCAGACTTTTGGGTTATAAGGTGTAAGGTCAAATGTCAAAGAGGTCAATTAACATGTAATTAGAGGCTTTTTATTCTGGTTATCACAATATTTCAAGAACAGTTTGAGCCATCAACATATACATGTAGGAGATGCAGTTGCATTCATCTTGTTGTCTATGATGGTGGGTCAGTTTGGATGTTGTTAGGTGAGGAAAGTGATACAGTATGGTCTAGACATGAAAATTTAGCTATGACGTTTTGGCACAAGCAGCTTACACAGTAACAGCACAATGTTTGTAAAATCATGACGTTTGTACCATATTGTAAATAGGCCTAGTAAGAGAGAGGAGAGAGGGAGAGAGAGAGAGAGGGGGGGGGGGGAGACAGGGAGAGAGACACACACAGAGATAGAGAAAGAATGCAAGAAAAATGTCTAGCAATGGAAGCTTAATAGATCCTTTTTGTATTGATTATTGCTCATAGTAATAGCACTTTAGCTGAGTTGCTTTTGTATATTTACAAAGTCTTGTGGGGCCAAAGAGAGGAAATAATTTTGTACTTTAAAATGTCATTAGTAAAAAAAAAATGACTAGAAAAGCTTGAATCCACTTTTAGTTCAATTTTTTCACTCATCTCCAGAGGGAACTCACTCTCTCTTTATTCTGTTTGATTAGTCAAGGACAGCACTTCATATTGAAGTAGTATTCTAAATGTTATTTGAATGACCATCGAATGACTCTACATTCCAACAGTTCGAACGCACATGCAGTTAAGAATCTTGACAGAAAATGCAAACTTCTAAGTAATATTGATAATGTTTCCTCTCCGCTCCTGGGCTTACTCTATGCTCCCTGTGCATTTACGATAGATCACGTGTCACCTAAAGTGCTCGCTTTCACAATAACTTAGCAGAACATTCTAGGTGCTTGGAGTAAAATGTTTCAAGAATGATGGAGGGGTGGAATAAGTGAATGACACAAGAGCATTTACCTAGGTGGGCAAGGGCAAGGAAAGAGATTAGTACATCAAATGCATGGGAAGATCCAGGATTTTGTAGTTATGGGGGGTGGACAGTTCAGAAGATTCTCTGACCAGTAAAGAAACAAAAAACAATAGATAAAAAAAAGGTGGCAGAAGAAATGTTTTACTTCACACTTCTCTGGCAAGCCAAAAAAAAAAAGGAAACTGTTGGGTAAAAAAAAATGAGGGGGGGGGGGGGGAGGGATGTACATTTTTTTGTTGTGTACTTTAAGTACATGCCACCTAGGTTTCAAAAGGGGGGCATGGGATGGTTGTCCCCACCCCCCCCCCCCTAAATCTGCCATGGCATCAAAGCAGAGGCTCATAGTAGTATAAGCTCCTGATTTGAGATAAATGGGGAGGAACGAGGGGTGGCAGGAATGGAATAGTATTAAAGAAGGAAGAAGAATATGGAAGAAAAAGAGAAACATTTATGATGAAAGGAGAAAAAGAGAAAGTAAGGTATAAGGAGCAAAGACAGACCATGAAGCTCATTCAGATGATGTGGGAGATCATATAGAATTTACATTTACAGAACAAGAAACCAATAAAATGTATATTTATAGGTGGTAAAATAACAAAAATGTAAAATTGCAATGCTTAAGGGAAGAAACCCCCCCCCCCCAAAAAAAAGGAAAATTTATGAAGGGAACTAGGGAACTACTTGATTACACAACCATCTTTTATTCGTCCTCTTCATCTCTAACTTTTCTTAATGACAGACAGAGAAAGGCCTCCCTGCTCTACTAGTCTACAAAGCAGGTCAACTCATTGGCAATTTCATCAGAGTCTCGGATGTGTTTGGTGACGACTTTTTTGCAACGGAAGTAGAAGGCTTCTTACAAGAGTGAGTAATGAAATATATCAGCAAGTTTGTGTCAAGTACATACGCAACATGTACTTTTAACCCTTTCAGGACAGGAATTATTTAAGGGCTAAATTGATCACAATAATATTTTTCTTTCAGTGCTACATGGTTTGAATAAGGTGTAATTTCTTTGAAAACAATATACATGGTTAGGAATTTTGTCGAAAAGTTGAATAAATTGCCAATTTTGATGAAAAACAATGATTTTTGAACTTCTCAATGTGTTGCCAATTTAAGGATTTTAAAGCTTATTCTAGTTTTTAAAATTCCTGGCATCAAACACAATATGGTCAAACAACAAAAATGAACACAGTGTGTGCAGAAATTTTTGCTCTTTCTACTCATGCATCTGGTATATTGTTTAGAGTTCTGAATCAAAAGTTAATGAGCCAAACCACAAAATGTGGTCAATTGTATCGAAAGGGTTAAAGAAACTAAATAACACTGCAGAGGAGGGTGATATCATTCATGTGCACTCTCTGGTATCAGGAAAAGGGCAATTCCTTGGAATGTGACCCATACAACATATGTCTTTTATCAATTTATTTCATCCAGAAATGTGATACAAGAAAAAAGTGATACCAGAAAGAACAAGAGAATGTTCATTTTTAGATGGAATAAATGCATATCGTATGGGACAAATTGCGCAAAATCACCCAAAGCATGCCAGTGCTTGCTGCTATCACTTTGCCTTTATTGATCTTTCATAGGTGACCCTGGATGAGTTGGGGGTGAGTGGAACCCTCAAGGACTCTCTCCTTCAAAAGTCGCCTCTCCTCTCTCCCCCCCCCCCCCCCCCCACCCCCCAAAAAAAAATAAAATAAAAAATAAATAAATAAATAAAAAAAAATAAATAAAAAAAAAAATAAATAAATAATAAAATAAAAAATAAATAAATCAAAATATGATTAACACAATAAAGAATTGGAGGTGACTGCCATTACAGACTACTTTACAAACTTTTTGAAAGAAGATATTCAACAAAGTAGAATAAGGTTACTCTGGATAACCAGTCCAAGATTTTTATTTATTTATTTATTTATTTATTTATTTTTTTTTTTGGGGGGGGGGGGGGGAATCCCCTTCTCCCTTTAAAGAAAAAAATCAGCTGGTACTTTGGTTGGATGTACTTATGGAGATGCTATGATGCAATTACTCCAGATGTGCATGTAGGCTGGCAATTAGGGCAATGTCATCTATTCTTGATGGAGAATAGGAGGTGATGTCTGCAAGGTCCGTTGGCCTACTTTCTTGTATCGTTAACTGGATTTTACCAAGATGTATTTAGCACAATTTCCCCTCTCTCATGAAGTGCATGGAACCTGCAGACCTGTCATGGCCATATTTCCCTCAATTTTGTAATCTGTAGGAGAAGACTTTATGGACATGAGATGATGTGTGCATGGGTGTCATGTTGAATTGAAATTTGATTGTGTTTAGGGATAGGTATGGAGCAAATGACTTTGTGAGAAATTAGTGTATGATACATGTAGAAGGTCGTGCATATTTTATTTTAATGGTGAAGACCATGGATGGCATGGAACAAAATAAGTAGTTCTGCTGTCACTATTTAGTCTAAACTATTATATTGGACCTTGCTGAATAATATAGTATATAGTATATAATATGAATAAGTTATCTGGCTAGATATTCTTACCCAGGATTACAGTGACACTATACATACATGAAAGATAATATATTCAGAGTTTTGTGAATAAACAGGTGAAGTTAACATAAAGAAGAGGAGAATACTTGTCATAATTTGAAGGATTTTATATTTGCTTTTTAAGTAGTCGTAACTACATGTAGAGGTAAATGAATATTTAGAAGGGAAAAAAAAGATGTATTTCAGCTTTGAAATCATCTTACACCTTAAGGAAAATGTAATTTGTTAAGAATTTAGAATGAGAATTAGAATTTAGAATTAGTCGTAACTACATGTAGAAGTAAATTAATATTTGGAAGGAAAAAAAGATGTATTTCAACATGAAATCATCTTACACCTTTATAAGGAAAATGTCATTTGTTAAGAATTTAGAATGATCATTGGAATTGATATTACTCTGTAGCATGGTTACTCATTGATTTTACAAAGAGTATTTATCATGTGCTCTACAATATGCTTAGATTCTGACATGGAAAACGGGGAAAACTGCACCAGATAATAGCCTATTTAGCACTTAGCAGGAAATGTTCTCATAATCTGATTTTGTTCTTATTTTCATATATTGGTCTCATTTGAAATTGCTCCCATTTGTATAATAACATTTTCTTGCCTTTACAAACAGCTGTAAATGATAATGTGTGTGGCATTAGAGAGCTGTAAAATATGAAATAAGCCATAGAGTCAAAAGAAATTCCCAGTAGTCCTCTCCAAGAGCTGTATGCTGACAACATTTCCTGTCTAATCATTGTTCTGATACAATTATAGTAATGATGAGGTCATCGTAATGCACATTCATTGCAATTGTCATAAGTCATTTCAATGTTCAGCGCTACAAACCATTTTTCATCTTTCTCGCAGTCTTTCAGACTTAATCACCTTATCCCTCACTTTCTCTAACAAGGACTACATTCCCTTTGATAAATGATAATTGTCATTTTGACTGATGAGGGAATCAGGAAATTGAATCAATGCATCATCCAATTTTAGCTCTATATTAATGTAGCACTTGGGAGTGAAGCTGGGACAGAAAGCAAAAAGTAAAATATAAACATGGTTCTGAATGGTCTATTTATACTTTCTGTAACAAAAAAGGCACATAATATTTTTGTATTTTTCCAAAGGAACTGGAAAAAATCCTGTAGAAAATGTAGCCATCACGAAAATTAGGGATGCGATTTATACTTTTTGCAGAATTCTTGTCTTAGGTTGATTTTTTTTGTTCAACCTTGAGCTGATTAGCATGATACACAATATCAGGATTTTTATTTATAACATACCGGTACTTAAAATGTACTCACAGTCTTGCAGTAAGTGTACTAGTTCATGTACATGTTGTTTGCTAAGTGGAGATGAGTATACATGGCCTCTTTTTCTCCCTTCCATTACCGATTTCCTAGAACAACAATGTGTTAGGCTAAGGTTTGTTAGGTAAGCAAGGGTTTCATACTATGTGCTACATTAAGGACCCCGGAGTGCAAATTGTAATGAGTACAAAGTTCAAGAACATACATGGTATGGTTAGAAACAAAAGATTGCATCGTTTCAAATTCAGGAATGGAATATTGAATTACAAAAAAATCAAAACAAAACAGGGGATGATTATATCACACTGGCCTTTGTCTGGGCCTCTGGATACATCATACAGAAAATGCAATATATTTAATGGTTATGAAACACGATCTGCACAGATGATAAGTGCACACATGCACATAAATTGACCTTTAATTCTAGTGGCTATCATTGTATAAAATCTGAAGATTATTCAGCAAGATACTAACATGCCCAAAATAATTCATTCTCTTTCCAAAGTGGTATTGCTGGATAATAACATTGATTTCTAAATTCAGTCACTGTTGAATTTTCATAGCATACCACTCTTCTTTTATCTCTCTCCCTCTCTCTCTCTCTCTCCCTCCCTCTCTCTCTTTCTCTCCCTCCCTCCCTCTCTCTCCCTCCCTCTCTCTCCCTCTCTCTCCCTCTCTTTCTCTCTCTGTATTCAACAGAATTTAGTTTGGTACGCATGTATGGAGACTGGAGTCTAACAATGTCAAAATTCATCACTCCTGGGAAATTATGAGATACTTTATTAGATAGGGACTCCAGTTTGCTATTGTGGGTGAAGGGTTTTTGCACTGTTTGGAATAAAAGAGATGTATGTAAGCATGGAAGGGAATTGTATCATTTTCCTTTGTGGAGTATTGCTTTGTATCAAAGAAAACAGAAAAACATTACTTCTTGTGTGATTTAGGTCCCGCAGCATTCAAGGAAAGGAATAAAGTATTATGATGATTAATTTCAGGTGTAATATGCTTTCCTTAAATGCTGCAATCATTTCACATTCATTACACACACGTAAACACACACACATAAGCATGTGCATGTAAAACAGCGGGTCTTCTGATACCTGTTAGAATACATTAATTATTCAGCAGTCCACGCTTTCATTCATTAAGATATTGGAATTAATAGCAATATATCTGACTCATACCTGTACATACTATACCTCATTTTCATTGCTCTTATTTTTAAAACAATGTACAGCATTTTGTCCATATTATAACAAAGTGTACAGCATGACTATTGATCTTATAGTTTTAAACACCTTTTTATATTCAAAAAGAAGAAGAGAAAATATAGAATAATCTCTAATAATTATTGTTTATATGCCTCCCCAAACCATGAATATTGTTTTACTTGTGTATGATACATGTAAAATGGCATTTGTTTTTTTGAAATAGAGCATAGAAGAAAAATACAAAGAAATTTAAAAAAAAAGGGGGGGGGGGCAAAGTGGGTAGAGAGAAATGGGGGAAAGGAACCTGTGAACTGTCCAAAGCAAAACCAAGATTTATTGATGCCAGAATAAACATTGGTATTCTATGAAAGTGGTGTGAATAGGTTCAATAAAAAAATCATGCATTCAATCTGGTGGAACAGCTGCCCCTCTCTCTCTCTCGCTCTCTCTGCTTCCCTTTCCAATAAATATGGTGTTCCAGATATTACTGGGTTGTTTTGAATGCTGTTTAGCCCGGATTCTTGGCTGGATAAGGTTATTCTTCCTCTATGTGGAATAATAGTCAACACAGTGTCTTGGGTAAAGAGTACCAATGTCCCTTCTCACCCCACTCTCAATGATAGGAAAGTGGTTGGTGTACATATTCCAGAATCAGTGAAAATCATTACCATGGGATTGAGGGAAGGACATTTAATCAGCTTGAAAGTCTAGCTAGACATCATTCTAAATTTAATCTGCGCACTTATTCTACTTCAGAATTTTCAGTTATTGCAAATTTTTGGTGGTAATTCAGAAACAAACAAATTTAACAATTTACAAACTGGCCAAACTGTTTTACAATAAAGTGTTTAGTTATTTTAGCGAATGCTGTACTAAGGTATTGTAATAACATTTTGGTTTTTGTAGTACTTTTAACAAATAAATCCATACTTGAACATTTTTGAATGATGATATGATTTTTAAAGGGGCAACTTGGGGATGGGGATGGGGATGATAATGCCCCTCTGTTATAAATTTGGACTTCTCCTCAGTGGTATATGGTCTCAGAGAAAGTCAATTATTTTACATTACATCATGGGTGCAAATATGCTTGTAGTACAGAGTTGTTCTCATTGAGCATGTGACTGATCTAATGTTACAGATATTATACAAGTCCTGTGTTACTGCTGTGGAAGTGAAAAATTGATTTTGATTTGTTTGTAATCTTCCCAGCATCTCCTCTAAAGTGAGAGATGAATAGTGCGGTTAATGTTTTTATTGGAGCAGTATACCATTTTATCTCTGTTTATTGAACACTCTACCCGTTTGACCATTTTCCCCGCTTCCCGTGTTTTCCCACGAGCCTTGTCCTACATTTTAGATCATGATTGTGAATATATCGAGAGCTGAAAAGTCTGTCCTACTTTCAGGAGTTGTGGAAATGTGTGCCTTGATGATTTTCACTCGCTCCATTTTCACCCCTTGGGGCTCTGCTAAGGGGCGCAATATAAAATTGGAAGAAAAACCATTCATGTTTGATCATAAGTGTGATTATATTCCTTTTCAGTACAGACAGATTGCATATGCTAAGGGATATGGAATATAGAACCCTTTTTTTTTAAACAGTGCATATGTAAAAAACAAAGCTATGTTTAATAATGCATTTAATCAACCTCTCATGAATTTTGAATTGTACTCTTCAAAAGGGATGAGAATTGAGTGCTTTGAAAAAATCCAGATTAGATTGGAATAGATTGGAATGCATTATTAAAATCAAAGTTTTACATATTAATGTTAAGTGAAATTACTTTTCAGTAAATTAGAAAGTGGTATAATAAGTCTCTCTCTCTCTCTTTTCTCTCTTTGTTTTTTGTCTGTGACTGTCTCTTTCTGTCTCTATCTGTCTCTTCTTTCTTTGTCTTTATCTGTCCCCCTCTCTCCATCTCTCTCTCCTTTCTTTTTTTCCTTTTATCTGTCTCTCATCTGTCTCTCTGTGTCACCTTCATCTTTTTCTCTATTTTTACCTTCTGTATCCTTATTCTCTCTTTTCTATCCCTCTGCACATCTCCCTCTCATCATCATTTCGTATTCTGTAGGCATGGCTTGCTACCAGACAAAGAAGAGACCCAGGTCATCACAGGTCAGGTGGAAGACGAGGACAGTGATCTTGAGTTAGACTGAAACCAAACCCCACCCAGTGTTCAAGACATGAGTTTATGCTAAGGAAGCATTCCACCGCGTATCAAATACCCTTTGCATATTGGCAAAAAAATACTCTGCAGGCTGCCGTAACTTTGTGGCATTTTGCTTTTAGATCTATTTTTTATGAATACAGCAGGTTCTTGCCTTTTTTCTATGATGGGGAGATGGGAAGGTTCCCCTTATGCTGTAAATATTAACTCACTCGTGGGCCCTGTTTCATAAAACTTGTTATCAATAACAAGTTTCCATAACTGTTATAAGCTACTGAAATCCTTGCATCTGATTGGCTGAGAGCAAATTTGTCCTAGATATGTGGCAATTGTTACTGATAACAAGTTCTATGAAATGGGGACCTGGTCATTTTCAAGATATTTGCAGGCATGTTGGATGCCATCTTGGAGCAGAAATATGTCATTGCCTGCACAATTATGGTTCTGCTTTGCATGCTGCTAGAAAGCGCTGAAGAAAGCATACATTTCAACATTCAAGTGGCAATATTTTCCTTTCACCTTGCAACATTGCAGCCGGGTGGCATATAATACACCACGCAGGCTTGGGTTAGACTTCTGATGTAACATGCGCAGGCAAATTCAGTCGATGTAAAAATTATTTGTCAGAATTACGTTTCCGTGCTCTGCAGTAACTCGTAGTATGTCATTCAATATGAAAGGGGTATAAAAGTAGAGCACAAGTACTTTTGACGCAGTGGGATATATCTCCAGAAAATAGCCACTCGTGGAACATACAATATATGAACTAAATAAGTGCGTTGCCATGCATGCACTGAAAAAAAAGCTCAAAACAGTATGTCAATGTGCAAAACAAACCAGAAAAGGGGAAGCCCACATGCTAGTTGAACAGAGGATTCTCTGATAGTATGGGGGGGGGGATTCTTCCACATCCATACGTGTACAGGCACAATTAAGGCCAGGAGGCTAGTTTTGCTTGCCCAAATATTAAAGCATCAAAATTTTTGCCAGCTCACTTCCAATTAGAAATTTGAAAGTGAGCTGGCAAAAATTTTAATGCTTTATTACAGTGACACAATGTGATTTCATAATAAAAATATACTAGATAAGATATGAATTAACAATTAGACCTATCCGCTGCCTGAACATGAGGTGATGGTTGCCTGGATATAGCTAACCAGGGGCTTCCACTTTCAAGGAAATTTCCTTATTTTAAGGAGGAAAAATAAGGAATTTTGAAAGTGTCAAGGACACTTTTAAAGACATTGCAAAATTCAAGGAAATTGAAGAAAAATCAAGGAAAATCAAAGAGAATTTAAGAGAATATACTTAAAAAATGAAAATTAGTTTGGAAAATATAGCACAATTGCAGAATAAGGAAATAAAAATGTCTTATGTGACTGTATTCTGAACAAGTGAATGTCAGATCAGCTTTATCATTCAGTCAAGCTTATACATATATCTATTAATATAATACACTAAGGATTTGGGGCTCCTTTTTTGGTTCAAATAGGCTCCTCCCCTGGCCCTTTCGGTCCCCGCCTTTTGGTACCCACGGGTGGGGAATGGTTCTTAGAGTGGTGGGAGGCACTTCTTAAGGGCTGACGTCCCGTCCATATTTCATAAATTCATTTTTGAAACATTGAATTTCCGCAGGGAGTAGGCCTAATCATTCTGCCAACCCATGAAGCGGGTTATAGCTTCATGCCCAGCCAACCCATACCCTTTAACTGTGAAGGGGAGGTATGCCAAATTAGAACAGCGTGTATACTCCAAGCATAGACTCAAAGTCCATAGTCGCATGTATGGCTTCAATGTACACGGCGCTAAAACACGTGCGTGTAATTCGTTCTGTAGCCTACTGCGTGTACTACGTTTCACGCATATAGAGGTACATCATTATTTTGTGGCTTCACATACACAGTTTTGTGTGTATATGAGTTCATTGCAGTCGCTGGGGCCGGGGGGGGGGGGGGGGGGGGCATGTCTCGCTGAAGCACATAACCCGGGTGACGCGTTTATAGTATCCAAAAAAGCAAAAATCAAGAAAAAGGATATCAAATTCAGAGATGATAAAGAGATCCGCGGAAGGGGTAGGCTTTGGAGTGTAGGGTTAGGGTTAGGGTTAGGGTAGTGTTTAGGGTTTACCTAACCGCACATTTGGGTGTTTGTCGCATAAGTTATGCGACAACCACCAACAGACATGAGTGGGGAATGGCCTTCATACCTTTGGAAAGATGTTATGGTATATCGCCTCAATTCATTCCCTTAGATATGACAGACTAAACTGATATGTAGACATCATTCGGGGGAGGGGATGTGTAGGAGATCACGTCACTTAGGAATATCGGTTGCAACGGTGTAAAGAAGGAGCCCCCCAAAAAAACAAAAAAAAAAAAAAAAAAAAAACAACAACAACAAACAAACAAAAACAAACAAAAACTAACAAAAAACCAACAACAGAAACAAAAAATTTCTACGAAATTATTTCCACTGATATGAATACGTATAGGTGGCGACAATTTTTCTTTACGTCAGACCTCCAAAATTCGCTCATTGGTGGTGGTTATGGGGGTCCCTGCATAATTCTTTGACAAGCAAAAAAGGTTTTCATTCTAAAAAGGGGGGGGGGGGCACAATCGACAAAAGGGCGGATCGTACATGGTCAAAATGCATACTTTCCTTCAAAAAGGGGGGTTGGGAGGGCACGGACCGGAAGTACCCCCACCCTGATCCGCCAATGCACATGTTGTAAATACTTTTTGGTAAAAAATAACTTTATCCGACTTTTTTATTTATTCACTTGATTATTGTGACAAATTAACGGTATGGTGATTAATCATAAACACAGCTAGCGCCCGTGGATGTCCACGGGCTGCTTATATATAAAACATCAATAATTTTGTAAAAAGCGTTGTCCTGTTTTTGATGAATAGTCTTTCTAATTTTATAAGTGCAGAAGTAATTGTCTCACTTTCATTGCCATTAGAATTTTCATTTGCAGGGAAAACAAGGCAGTTTAGCTGTATATAACTTGTGGCATGTGGTGTACAAACTATTACACAATGCACTGTTTCTGCCTGTACATTTCACACAAACTTTCTTGATTTCATGAATTAAATATGACCAACTTTTATGTACTGTTATATAGGGCATCAGTTATACTCACAATTTATCTTTCTGTGATTCTGTGACTAATGATTTTTACATAGAAATGTATGTATGCAAATGTGGAAATTACAGGTCTGCTATTGATGAGTACACCCTTTTTAATGTTTAAAAAACAATTACAGATGAAAGAGACAAATTTCTGTTTGAGATATGTGTTAAGCTAACAGGGTATGGTAGAATATTCATGGTAAAGCAACACGAACAATTCATTTGCACAGTGCATGTATTTTAACAAGTGAAAGATTGTACACTAATTGATCACAAGGTTTGCAAGAGAATACCAGAAGGAAATAATGATTAGCAATATTTGTGAATAATATATGCTATAACAAAAGCCAAGATCCATACTGGCATGCAGGATTTCCACTTTAAATATGCATGCTTCATGTTTTATCTTGTAAAAATGTGCCAAAGGAGAGGCCAAGTCTGTGAGGTGATCGAGATGAAAGGGTTCTTATGCATGTATCAACCATAACTTATGGGATTCTAGGCTTATTTGGCAGGTTGGGAATCTATTTGTGTTTAAAACTACAGGATTAAGAGTGATACCTTAATTGGGTTCTATGACTTCTACTGGTGACAATTGCTATGCAGTCAATGTCCTACTGAGCTTGATCGGTTAGTCACGGACATATATTTGACAAATTTTGAAAGTTAAAGGCCTGTAGAAAATAAGTATTTAATTGAAGAGAGCTATTTTATGTTTCATTGTGAAGGGCAACACTGAAGGTGTTGAAATTTGATAAAATTTGGTTGCGATAGTCGCCTACTAAAATTATAATCCGTAAAATATTCAATGTCACGGACGGACAAAATTCCTACTCTTAACCGATCAGGCTCTACTATACACTTACTGAATTTCAGAATTCAACCCTGAAACAAACACTTTACCTTACCTAACCTAATCCTAAGCTTAACTCTAACCCTAACCCCAACCCTAAACGAAACCTGAACCCAATTGCAACCTTATATCTACCCATAAAGTAAAGCCTTTGTTCAAATGTCACTGGAGCAAATGTTGGTTCATGCTTTAATGAATACAGACCTTTTATT
Organism: Heliocidaris erythrogramma; assembly: GCA_025617745.1. NCBI lineage: Eukaryota > Metazoa > Echinodermata > Echinoidea > Camarodonta > Echinometridae > Heliocidaris > Heliocidaris erythrogramma. The sequence goes on from CM046853.1 coordinate 47,940,780, forward strand.
CAATTATGTAAAGAACGGTGAAGAAATAGGTACACTTTGTATGGAGCTATGTATTTTTGATGGTAAGCAGAAGTGATACATGTCGGCCTACACTATGAAGACAGTTTCACAGGTAACCAAAGTCTTACTGGTCTGATTAATCATGGTGTGTGAAGTTGTACAAGATTATGCTTGCTATGTTTGTTATAATCTGACGTATTTAAGGCTGGGTAAAGGGAGGACAAATCCATGAAGTGACATGATTGGTTAAGTAAGCAAGGTGTCATCATCATGAAGATGACGCATATATGGATGTATGTATGTAGTAATGTGTTTTTTGTGAAACGTTATTGTGTGATCAGTAACAGTTTATTGAAATTGCAATATAGTGAGTAATATGAAATTGATTACTTAAAAAAAAAAAAAGAAAGGATGATGAGGATGAGGGTCGGACTTTACACCTTTCAAGTTGAGTAAATTTCCTGTGAATGATATCTTCGAAGACTGTGCCAGTTGCTGATGCATTGTAGCATCAGCTAATGATGCCTTGTGTGCAATGGGTATAAGCAGCAGAGATATTCATGCAAAAATAAAAGCGATGGTAACTAGCACTTCCCTTGCATATTACATACCGGTAAGAGCTAAAGATTTGTTGATTCAGCTGGTCTGCAGATGGTTAGCAATGATTGACTAAACTAGCTCACTCATTAAAAATCAAGACTCCCTTGATGGATAGTCGATTGAATACATTTGCACTGCATCCCAAGGACAATGGTAGAGCCGAGACTGGCCGTCTTTCTCTGTTTTGTTTGACGTAAGTTATGTCATTTATTGTGTAGAAGGACTTGGTGAGGTTTCTAGCTGGATAATGAAACAGTATGGAGATTTCTATAGGATAAACCTTGACGGAGACCCGCTGAATTGATTAAATGATTAAAGTCTGGTATTAAAATCAGGGGAGAATTTTTTTTTAGGTCATACTGTTTACGGGTTCCTTTTTGAGTTGTCAACGTTCGTCCGTCGTTTGCAATTTTTTTAGATTTAATTAGATGTGAAAAGATTTTGAAGTGTGCAATACCTTTCTCTTGTCATAAAGTTTTGAGAATGAAATTCTGAATGAAATCATGCACTAAAAACAAAGTAGTGAATTTCTTTTACCTCATTTTGTATGTTCCTTTCACTCTTACTGTGCCAAGGGTTTTAGCTCACTTCAAAGTTTTACCAAAATGTGATCAATGCCTACTTTTCAAATGTCTGCACTTCATTTAGCCATCTATTATTTCACAAAATATTGTGTACAAAACTTGTAGGAAATTTATTACCATTTCTTATGATACCAAACATCACTTTACCCAACTTTATGTATAAGAATGATTGAAAATTACATTTGAGTTTCTTTTCTGTCCATTATTCTTTGGTTTCTCATTTGTTTACTATTGTTTAATGTTGAAATAAGGTAATATCTTTTTCAAAATCTGCAATTTCCTCTGAAAATATCTATGGTAGCATATAATTATAATCATACATTTAGAATGCTTGATTTATGCTCGAAATGTTGATATACATTGACCACCATATACATTTCCTGTGGTCGAGCAATTGGTGAATGAAAAGGACAAGTCTATCTGTCTGTACGTGCAATCGGCATTGAAAGAGCTTTAAGTAAAATGTTGATATTGATAAGTACAAGACATCATGAGAGTGTTCTATTGAAAGAACCGAAGTTTCAATGCAAGTACATTATGCAATTGATTATTTCATGGCAGTACACTATCCCCAATTCAGAATATAAATGCTTGCATATTATCAGTGTCCAAACACATGAGTAAAACAAAAGCTCTTTGTAAAAATCTGTGTTTGTAATTAGTGTGTTTAGTTGAATACATTGTTGCCTTTTTTATTTATACGAAATAAATGCTTCAAGACATGCTAACTGGATTCTTGATAATTTTTGTTTGTTTGTATGGAGAATGGTGTATGGAGATATTGATGGAGCCATTCATTGAAACATGGCAATATTAGCTTAGACATGAGCAAAGAGATGAATATAGAGAGAGAGAGAGAGAGAGAGAGAGAGAGACAGACAGACAGACAGACAGAGAAAGAGAGGCTGGGGCTTGGAAGCAGGTTGGAAGGAGGAGATTGAGATGGTGAGTGAGAGAATGGGAGAGAGAGGCCTGAGAGGTAGATGGATAGAAGGAAGGTGAGGTGATGGAAGGGGAGTGAGAAAAAGGGCTGGGAAGAGTAATGGATGTGATTAAGAAAATTATCGGGACATGAAAGGAGGAGAAGGATAGAAAAAGAAAGTTGTAGACGCATGCCTCAAATGTCGGTTCTAGGGGTAACCCACTTTGACCATTTAAAGGGTCTCAGATGCCCACCCTTCCCCTTCCTTGGGTAGACAAGGGAATTAAATGTGACCAAAAGTATATTTGAAGACGGATAAAAGTGAAGCAAACATTCTTCCAAAAGTAATCCCCTTTGAATTCCAACACTATCATGGAAGAATATTCTGTGAGAATATTGGATTGAATGCATATTTTAATGGACAATGTAATTATAAAAAAACCGCATCTTGTTAGCGGTATGATGTTTGTTCAAAAATGACTACCAAAAATGAAGCTAAATAATATTTTTTGTTTGTTTGTTTTTTAACCATTGTGCTGTCTACAGTCGATATGAAGCTAATTATATCGACTTACCAAAGTAATTTCCTTTCTCAGCTTTCACTATTCTGTTCCCAAAGTCTCCTCTTCTTTATCTTATAGCTTATGATATCAGATATTAGAATGAAAATAAAGAAATACGTATGACACGAGAGGAGAGCATAAAATACATGGATAAGTAACCATGAATGATTTCATATCTATAGTAGATGTTACTGTATTTCAATCTATAGATATGGTGGTATATGAAAGGGTCGCAAAGAGGAAGCGGGGTTAGAGGTCACATTTTATTTGAAGAACATGTAAATGCTTAAATTCCTTCTGCTATCTAAAGAATTTTTTGGGAAACTTTGTGCAAAGATGAAAAATGTTGGGGCCATTTTTTTTTCTTAATCTAGAGCGAGGAGATGAATCATTTCACCAGCGCTTCACAAGTAGCTCATCCAGAGGAAGGGGTGATGAGGGCCAAAAAAGACATCCCGATCCGTAACAGAAAATGTGTACATTTTTTTTACCACCCATCCAAAACCTGCTAATCGGAGAAACGGTAATACGAACTTGTCCCTCATGTCACCCTCCGGCATACTGCCAATGTTTTAATCTATTTTCTTACTTTGAGGACGCGATGTTTTTAAAGTCCTACACAAACTTTCCCTTGCTATGGATCATGGCTATCATTTTGGCGTTTGACATACATGTATATGTATCTATGTATAGTAAATTATGTTCCATGAAGTAGTATCCAGTTCGGTCTCACACGACGTCTTGCTAATTTTAGTCCGAGTAACCAAACGTTTATCATGGAGAGGTAAATATTTGTGTTGAACATTAGACTACTGTTCACCTCATTTGGCAGAACAAAATATGTTTACTGCGGTTGTTTCCTTCTTCAAACTTGGCACGATGGGAACTAATACTGCAGCAAGCATCTGTCTACAACTCAAATTAGCACACTATGTCTTGGGAGAAAGTGCACTACACTGTTCCATTATAGGTCAACCAACTTTGTCGTCAAATTGACGTCATCGGGTGCCTGTTGTGAGTGTGGAGATCGGGAGGGATAACCTTACGATTTAGATCTCTCCCTACTTCAAAACTCGCCTCTTGTTTCTGTCTTTTGAATTCATCATCTTCCCCCTTCCTTCCCTCATTTCATCTCTATTCCTCTCCCTAGTTTTATTTCCCCCAATCTCTTCCTTCTCACACTCTCACTTTTTCTCTCCCTCTTGTTATCTCTCTCCCTCTTTATATCTCTCCCTCCCTCTCTCTCTCTCTCTTTCTCTCTCTCTCGGTCTCTTTCTGTCAGTTTATCTCCTATCTATCTTACTCTCTGTCCCCAATTCCCTCTGTCCAGAGGTCTCTCTTGAATGTCTCTTTCTCCCTCCCTCCACTACTACCACAGTCTCTGCAGGAATATGTCTATACATGTATTAACTTCTTGCTCTAGCTGTTATCTCTCCATGTCCATGCACCCCCCCCCCTCTCTCTCTCTCTCCCATCCCCCTCAATCTCTCTTGCATTCTATATCTTTAACTCATAGTCACTCGACCTTACTAAAATGGAGGCATCTCATTTTATCCCATTCAGGGAGTATATACATTATAGGCATTATTCTAACACTCTTCACAGTTTACAAGCAAACGCCCCTTACCACCAATATCACAACCACCACCACCACCATCATCACCATCAGCACCACCACCAACAACAACAACAACACCAACACCAACACCAACATCACCACCATACTCACCATCGACACCCCATCAGCACTCCCATCCCCGACAACCCCCCCCCCCCCCCCCCCCCCCCCAGCAGTATATACCCGCCTTCAAACACCTCAAACCACCCCTCCCTCGCCCCCAGCAACAATTAAGGTCTGAGAGACAGGTCTACGCCTCACTCAACCATGGATGAGAGGATATACCTCTCAACCATGGATGAGAGGAAATGCCTGAGGATGCTTTTAAGTAGAAACATGATTACAAATGGGTAGAGTTGAAATATATACACCAGGTGTGTAAAATGAGTGCACCGGTCAGAACTGCATGGCTGATTCAGGCATACGCTGCTGACCAGGCAGGCAGAGAAAAGGACCAGTATGACCAAGGAGTCCTCCTTTGTATGATCAACATGCGACTTAGCTTATAGCTCATGTGCAGAAATCCTTGTATATACGCTGTCACCTCTTTCCTGTTATGTAATGCCCGTGGAACACGAGCATTATTTCGATTGCGTTATTACCTGATATAATCAAGCCTGCATGGGATTGCGAGTGGTCCATGCGCCAGTAAATCAATGCATTGTTTAAACTGTTCACTATGAAATCATGTTGTACGATGTCACGCTCGTGCATATGTCATAGACGGCACAAGCTGCTGACGCAATCTTACGTCAGGTAAATGACGCATCGCGTGCAACAAGCGTAATCGATTCCTTTATGCCATCGTCCCATCAGTTGCTGTCATAATGGTCAAGGTGCATTGTACACATTTGCTTTTGATGCGACCGAAACTCATCAACGAAGCCTCTGAGGAAATCAATACCCCTCAATCGTATGAAAATAAACGATTAACAAAAAATGTACAAGGAAATTAAGGCCATTATCTTGTCAATATAGAGAAATTAGTTTTGATAGACATAAGCCTATTATGAGCGGTGACCTTGCCTGGGTGCTCACATCTTAGCTTTCTTTTCTTGCTCGATCGAAAAAGGTTGTCACGCCGATTTTCTTAAAACCAACTGTCTGCCCAGACAACAATCGCTCATTTCGTCAAAGGGTTTAGGGTTAAGGTTGTGATTGGGCTTTTAGGTTAGGTTTATGTTTAGATTTAGGGTTGGGTACAATTTTTGGTCCAGGGATGAAGTTAAAAGTTCGGTTAGTGTCGGAGCAATTTGTTGATGGAGCATCCGTCGGATGTAGATTGCAGTGTGAAGAAGTCAACTTCATAGCAATGGATGTTCTGTGCAGGGAGATTGAAAACATCAGTTAAACCTTCACGCTCATTTATGGTGTGGGGCCGAATATCAGATGAAATTCCATTCTGCTTGAACTCCAAAATATAAATACAATACTTTAAAAAAGAAATTGAATTAAAACAGTTAGCTTTTTGACAAGAGGCTCTTGTTAACCCATAGCAGTACCGTGTCTCCTTTTAATAGTGACATTTTTGGATTATCTTTTGATTTGAAATGCTAGGAATTACACATTATTTTGAGCACAAAGAGCAAAAATTTTGAGTCTGTTTCGAATGCAGTACGTTCTGCCGTTCATGAATAAGAGCAATTTAATTGTAACTAATCATTAAAGTCTCTAAATTGGCAACAGGGCGTGATGTATATATATATAATCACTATTTCATGTACAAATTGGCAATATTTCTGTTAAATTTAGCAATTTTCCTTCAAATTTGTTCATTTAATAAACATTTTGATTTTTTTTTTAAAACTATGTAGGAGTGGAAAATAAGAATAATTGTTGCCAATTTGAGGAGGGAAAAGTGATTAATTTAGACCTTTTGAAAAACTGCTATGGGTTAACATCTTGTCAGTTCATCTAGTGAGTGGAATTTTTTGAACTACTTTATTTGAAAAAACAAGCAAATGAGTCAGGAAGACATTAGATTTTTTGTGAGTGAATCATACATTTCTGTACCTTAAACAAAAAAACCAACAAAAAAACATCTGCTTTATAGACACAAAGTAATACAATCAAAATTCCTTCTTTTCAGTTCATATCATTTGTCGTGAATCATTTTGCTTATCCTCTCGTCATCACGATATCCTCAAGTTATATCCCTGATCAGTCATCATCCCTGAACGTGACTAAGAAAATTATGATCATCGGGCCAGATAATACACCTTGAAAACTATTGATCAGAGTCTTTCGATACTGAAGGCCACTCATGCAGACAATCATCTCCCAAGTATCCAAGTAGGCCTATATTGAAGTTCGTTAGCTTCGTCATCGATACTTCCTTTTGTTTTGGTTCATAAGGAGTCAGAAGATTTAGCGCTTGAAAAAAGCGGTAATTTTATTCATAATCATGTTGGTTGTAGGCTATCTTTTTGTTGGGGGGAAAGTAGGCTTAGCTTTGCTTTCAACATCTTCTTCAAATACTAGAGCGTTACTTTCTGGTGTAAAATGTCAAGCTTTCATCTGATTTGTATAGAATTCAGCACGCTGGAAGCGAGACACAGAAATGTATAATAGAGCTGGGGCCGCGTCCATACAATATTTTTCATACCTAATTCAACCTTGAAACTTTCTGAATCAACCAAGAACCTTTGTGATTTCTGATTAAATCAGGACAAAATCCACATGGAAAGCAATATTATTATCTTCATATCTGATTAAGAAAAAAAGATACTTTTTTATATACGAATGGTATTAATTTTGTCTTTTTAATTAGATATTCCAACCTATGAAATAAAATATGAAATGAGAAAAAAAAAAACGAATACTATTTTTGGAAGACGAATTCATGTTGTTCTTTCCAGCTTTTGTTCAAACTCTAACACTTACTTGTTCACATATAACAACCAATGTGTCTCGAATCGATCAGAAAACACATAGAGATGAGGTTCCAAGAGTTTCCAGGTCACATTTTTTCTATAAAAAGTACTCTCCCTTTGATCCAAACAGAAGTTTCATACATCTTAAATTTCCCTGATTGAGTCTGTTATGGTGTAAGACTAAAATCATTGAAATAGGGGGAAATATCGTATAGACATATCCATAAACCTTTAACTACGTGGTGACATGGGTATAGCGGATGCATTGCTTGGCAGTGTTGGTATTGGGATTGCGTTACTATCAATCAATCGCCATTTCCAACTCGCCCCCGGCTCTTTAAAATGATTCCCTTCCTCAGAGTTTTATTGCACAGCTGCATTGTGAACGTGGAAAGCAATTGGGTTGCTCAAATATCGAGAGGAAGGAGATAAATCCAACGGTAGAGAGAGAGAGAGAGAGAGAAAGTGAGAGAGAGATTTGGACTTGGAGACGGGCAGACTTATCACCAGTGGCAAGGAGAGGGCCAAGAAAAAGAGAAAGAGATCACTAAGAAATTTCCAAATTATACGAGGTATGATAATAATGGTAGAGGAACTGAAACGATTCTTCATCAAGTTATAAGTATCTGGCCATAGGTTAAAAAAAGAAGTAAACATACATTAAAAAAAAAAAAAAAAAAGTATAGAAGCACAACAGCGACAGAATGTGAAATAGTAAATAGTATATTGCATGTGGTTTACCACCATAGAGATATAACTTGGATGCTTAACGACATTACCAATGTGGGCTTTCATTATGATATGCACTTGTGGCATATCAATGAACCATACACTACTCACTCAAACGTTAAAGTGGTCCTATATAGGCCCCTTGGGGAACCACTTGCTTTGCATATTGTAATGACATTTGACTCTTCTTCTTGTATAGTGTGTCTTTATAGCAAAAAAGGTTAAAAACCTAATACGTGTGCAGAATACCTGGCAGGAGATTGATGTGTACAATGAGTTATGTATCTTCATTCGACAACAAGATTATTCTTCTGACGGACCATAAAAGTTTTAAAAAGCTAACATCTGCATGTGCACAAATATGTTTAAGTGCATGCAAATAGGGATCGCAGTCATCGAAACAATGGGGGGGGGGGGGGGGGCGTCAGGAACATGGAGAGGAAAGGCAAGCTAGTATTATTTTATACCAACCACATTTTAAAGCAAAGTCAAAAATTACTGAAACCCGACCGACGACAATCATCTTCCACTTTAGAATCCATTTACTGTGTGAACACCGTGCCTGGCAATAAACTCTTGTGATAAGTGTTATTGTTCATATGAATCATCATGATGATTGCTTTGGGAATCCGCATATCGCATTACTGCACCCACGGTGTCATAAACAGACGAATGTTCATGTACATACGTGAAGATCGCCTGATAACTCTACCTGTTTTTTCAACAATCACGTCACAAGTAAGAGGAAAAGACTGAAGGGAAAGGGCAGAGGAAAAAGAGAAGCCCGGGAGAAAGAATGAGAGCTGATTTTTCTCTCTATCCCACTCTCCAGCTATCTCTCTCTCTCTATAACATCACCACAGACACCGCCAACCAACAAAGCCAGTCAGCACACAAAAGGGCACACCGCAAAGCCGGTGCGATCGTCAAGGGTTTCACGATGCTTTATTTGTCCGTTGGGTTGGTGACGTGATAGGGCGACAAGCCACTGCAACAGATCCGGGCAAAGAACGGTAAGTGCGGCGGATATACCTTATATTTGTTATTTGAGATCGAATTGTGTATCGCCATTTGATAGCCTCCTGCTAATGCCCACTAATTGTGTGGAAGAGTGAAAAATCTGATTAATTTGTGAGGGATAAAGTTACGGGATTTATTACAACTGCTTAAGCTTTCGTCAACTGAATGGCTTGGGAGTCAACGCTGGATAAAGGACCTCTCAGGTAGATGGATTATGGTGGGATTTTTGTATAAAGTATACCTCTCCAACCTTCTATATCCTTCTCTCTCTCAGCTTTTAACACGGGATTTTTTTTTCCTGTAAATAATTTACAAATGAAATAGAGAGATTTACGGTTTCAAGACCAAAGAAAGTCGTAGTCAGTGCGACAGAGACCGCTTTTTCCATGTTCCAAAAGAGGCGTTATTTGCTTGCGTTATTACCTGCGTCAATCCCACCTGTGAAGGTAATACGCCCATACGCAAGTAATCACTGGTAATTCAGGGCAGTGTTTGCAAAGTTCATTTTGCATTCACTTTTGAAGGATATCACTCAGTAGACCAGTCGCTTGGTAGTCCTCCGTCAGGCAAATGACGCCCAGTTTACAAGTCAAGCCCGACTTATAAAATGCGTCATTAGCTAACGCTCGGACTGCAACAGTGATTTGCCCGGTCTCTTGCGCGTCATGAAAGTGTGATATTGTTTGCAAAGTGATTGCAAGATGGACAGTGCAAACATATAGACCTTTCAATAACTGGCGTATGGGTTCATTGCCTTCACAGGCTTGATTAGCGCAGGTACTGACGCAATCAATCATATAGACCTTTCAATAACTGGCGTATGGGTTCATTGCCTTCACAGGCTTGATTAGCGCAGGTACTGACGCAATCAATGCCTCGTGTAATGCAAATTACACACAAAGCATCATTTCAACTAAATTTTACCTGCGCTATAATGAAGCCTGTGAAGATATTAACCCATACCGTATAATTCAGTGACACAGTTCATTTTGCAGTCATCTTTTTGTGAGCTGTAGATTTCACGTGGCTTGTAAAATGCAACGCGAGTCGCTGGCGCTGTCCGATGTCGTCGTAATGACGCCCTAAATTTATGCAGTTGGAATCAATGATTATTTAAATTAAACACTCATGTTTTCCTGGAGCCAGTGCGGGGTATATTGGTAAGCCCTCGACACCATTTTTTCAGCGCTATAATGATGTTCGTCAATTATTGTGTAGCAAAATGTCAAAAATTTTAAACCTGTGAAAAGCATTTCCTTCTAAACTGGAGTAATAAGGACATATCTTCTAAAGAAATCAGTCACTTTATTATAGGTTTTTTTTGCTACATTAAGTGCAACTTGATCAGCTTTTTGACGCGTTATAGTCAAGACATAGTGTAAAAAAAAAATCAGTTAAGTCTAGGAAAGTCTAGATCTAGGAATAATACTTTCACCTATTAGCTGTATTTGAAGAGCTTAATTACAAAAGGAGCTAAATCCAATTTTTACCGAAATTGATTTTTATAGATATATATCTCAGACATGGGAATCAAATGCACCAGATCGCATTTTAAAATTTTGGAAACTTGAAAAAAAAATTAGGTTACAAATTTAGGTTTCATTCCAAAAGGAGCTAAATCCAAAATGGTTTCATTCCAAAAGGAGCTAAATCCACTATGGTCATTCAGAATTTGTTCATTTAACCACATTCCCTTAAGCTGTGTAATAAGATGTTGCGGCTCCTATAGTCTACATCATCAGTGCAACATTTTGACACAATTGACCGAGTTTTAATATTTTAATGAATATTTTTGGATTTAGCTCCTTTTGGAATGAAACATCGACAGATCCCCGTCTTTAGAAAAGATAAGAAATTCTTTTTAAAAAAATTCTAAAATTCCTAACAAATAAACCTCATAAAAGATGTAAAATGTACTCTGTTTTCAATATTAATGCTTTTTCTGTTGAATTATAATTGTTAAAAGTCTTTAAATGTCCAGAAATAGATATTTGCTAAAGTTTCATTCTAAAAGGAGCTAAATCCATGGAAATTAAAAAAGCCCTATCATATATATCATAATAAAGTAACAGTGGACAATGGAAAGTGGTAAATCAAATAATCTTAATTTACTCAAAAATGCTAAATGTGGATTTAGCTCCTTTTGGAATGAAACTCTTCATTTATATGGAAACGAAAACGTGGAAATCGTAACAATTCGGCTATACGAAGTATATTTACTCATAGTCTTATCACAATGCATGGTGAATTGAATTCAAATTGTGCATTGTGAAGTATACTATAATGGAAATTCTACCTTTTAGTCTTAAACCGTACCGCTAAATAGCGGTCACTGAATTTTAAATTTCTCACTCCCGATGGATATAACGAATATGTCACTGTAACTCATCAGTTACGACCATGAAGGTTGTTGTTTTATGTGATGCTTATGTGACGCATATTCTAACTCACATCTTTCCCCCTCGCCTCCCCCTCTCTTTCAATCCCTCTTCCAGCCCCCTTTCCACCACTCCTTTTGTGTATCTTTTACACACGCAAACGCATTTACATCCTCTCTTCTTCTATTTCTTTTTCTTTCTTCATACCTCATAAATATACGTTCATCAGTTCATAGATTTACTAGATTGTCATTAATGCTAGCCTCATTTGTGGATGTATACTTTTGCTTTCATGATTCAAACGTGAAGACAGTGAAAAGAATTTTTAAAAAATCGTACGGCATAAAGGAACAGGTTGACAAGTCAAGATAGTTTCGAAAAAAATTAGAGCACAATAAATTACTGCGTTTTGTTTCGTGAATTGTAAAAACATTGTTCTGTGAACTTGAAAAATGCACATTTTGTGATTGCGTTGAAATTTTTTCTCATCAATTTCGGCGCTTCCATCATGATTAAATCATGAAATGGCTGTGTCCAATCCAATCGATCAGTAATGGCTCACTTGTCTTTCTACCACATCCCATGGGTAATTACTCTTACTACTATTATATGGCCATCTCATCATCTATTCAGGAAGTCATGATGGATTAGCATGCATTGAATGTGCTCGTGACGCCTTTGATGGTGTACTCATATGAAGAACAAAACACTACTTTGTAAAACAAAAGAAAAACATCGAGATGGTTATTATTTGTCCTACCAACTTTGGGCAATATCTTTGTAAACCTAGCTTAGAAGTAGATATCATTTTGCCCATTTTTATAGTAATTATTCTCTATTTTTGCCCTAATTTGGACAATATACGGTATTTCCCAAGTTTGGCATAGAAGTGCCCAACATTGGTTAGACTCATAATTACCATCGTGCTGTGCGAGTGGTTACCACTATCATTTTTCTTTTGCAGATGTACAATACTTACACATCTACTTTAGATATAGTCTTCAATCTGAAGACGTTAAACCTCACACACAAAATAAAATAAGTTGTAGAAACAGAAGGAGTACTTTATTTTATCCCAGAAAAATTCATCAAATCAAGGCTTTTTAATTCCATTCATGTTTTGTCGAATCCACAGACCGATCTCACCCAGTTTGATAACATCATTATAAACTCAAAACTCAAAAGTATAAAAAAAACATTGCATGGTAAAATATTGCTCTGTGAACTTGAAAATGCTATTTTTGCGAACGTAATGGCATTCTTATCATCATCATGGACACCAATCCTATCGATCATGGGTGATTAGTCTACTATTATATGGCAACCTTATCATCAAAGTCATAATGGATTAGTATGCATTGGATGTGTTCATAACGCCTTTGATCGTGTTGTGAAATCAAGAGCAATAATAATAATAATAATAGTAGCAATTTATTAGCGCCTTTTCCACTGGATACAAAGCGCTTTGTGACGTCTTCCCTGAGTCGACGATTGAGCTAAAATGTGTACAAGTTACCATGCAGGCAGTGACAGTGTGATTTCATTCAGTGCATGGGGTTTCAGAACAGATACGTATTCAAACTCTGTTTGAATTGTTCCATTACTGGTGAAGATTAAAGATGAGGAGGGCGCCTCTCCCCTAATCGAATGGCGGAAAAAAAGAAAGAAAAAGAAAAAAAAGAGAGAAAAGGAAAAGGAGAAGGGTAAAGGGACGAGAAAGGAAGACGGTAGGACCCCTTTCCTCAACCCCCCTAATCAGTGGCCTCATCGCATTTAATTTTCGGAGTAAATCCGGCGCCCCCCCCCCCCCCGGGGGTCAGTGCCCCCTCAATGTCTTGACTCACGCTACGTCACTGTGTACTTGGTCACAAATCTACAATAACTTTAACAATACTTCCACATCCACTTTAGATTACCTTTCTACCAGGACCCTTGTGGTTGGCCTACCTAATATAATGTTTAGCTTGTTACCAAGATAAGTTAAGTTCACGGACTGTATTTATCTCAACCATTCTTCAAAGTATTGTGCATTTGGGTAAAAAATCTACAATAACATTAACAATACTTCTACATCTACCTTAGATTATAGTACCTTTTTTCATTTCATTTCATTTCATTTATTTTCCATTTTCAACATAATATAACGTAATTACATCATAAATAATATCATAAACCATTTTCAACAATATAAAGACAAACGTAAATACATCGTAAATAATATAAACAAAATGCATGTAATAACAATTATTTTCATTCAGCGTAATTTTCAAAAAAAAATAATATATAAATGCTGAAAATGGAGGGGAATGCTAAAAAGCAAGGCTTGTATTTTGCAAACCCCTTGCTACCTTGCTACCAAGAGGTCGGTACAGTATTCTGTTTTATAATATCACTTATTCCAGGGCAACATTGTCATGTACAACTAGTAATAACAGATAGTGAGTTGAAAGTATTCATGACGCATTTGATATAGTTCGCTAAAAAATCTAATGATAACTGTAACAATACTTCTACATCTACCGTACTTTCGATTACCTTGCTAGCGGGAGACGTTATATCTAATACAATATTTTGTTTCATGATATCCCGTGTCTTAGGGCAACATAATCTTGTCCAACTATTGACAACATGTGGTGTACACTTAAAGTATTCATGACACTTCCGATATACTCCGCTTCAAATATGATCACTGTATCAATACTTCTACATCTACGGTAGATTTTCTGGTTATAGAGACACGTCACTATGTGAGATTATGGATAAGATAAGATCTCAACTCGAACAAAATACTATTCTTTAAAACATTCTGAATTTGATCCATATGGCAACTACCTTCTGGGACAATAACCCTAGCCTATAATGACCTCTAGTAGAGGGTCATATAAGGGGGTAGAGTAACCACCCTGGCACTTTTGTTAGGAGGATAGTTTTTCGGAGTATAGTTGTTCGAGAAATTATTGTCCTCGAAGGTATAGTTTTGCGAGGAGTTAGTTGACTGGGGAGTAATTATCCGAGGGTATTTGTCCTAGGGAAAAATTTTACAGGAGAAAGCTGTCCGGGATTAGTTTGACGAAACTATGAAGGCCAACATTATAGATTTTTGTGATTTTTAGTGATTTCGCTCAGGTAATTTTTTTGCGCCCTAAATATCGAATATTGATATTTTTTCAGTATTATTGTTATTATTATTACTCTATTACTACTATTATTATTATTACTCTATTACCCTTAATATTATTATTATTTATATCACTATTATGATTATGATTATGATGATGATTATTATTATTATTATTGTAATTATTATTACTGTTACTATTATTATTATCATCATCATCATCATCATCATTATCATTATCATTATTATCATCATCACCATTATTCATATTATTATCATTATTTTCAAGATTAGAATGATTATTACCGTGTGACTATGGATACCGTATGTTAACCCGTTGGCTACTGAATTCTTTAACTCTCATATGCTTAATACAGGAGCCACCCGGTTCCCGCAGTCTGTGGGTTAATTCAAGAAGATTATAGATCTATCTTATCATCCCTGCTTTCTTAAGATCACTCTCCCATCCTACGTTTTAGTGATTAGGCTGTGGTGAGAGCTTTATCACAATCATGTATAATTCATTCTTTTGATCGACATAGAATACAAATTTGAAATAACTAACGGGCTGCACAAACAATAAGGGCAACGCCGTTCCCCTTATTCACATGCGCGAGTGATAGGGAAAACCATGCACCCTAAACTATACTTACATCAATATATTGATATTTCAACACCAATGGTTATATAGAGCCATCAAATCGAATTATATTTCCTGCACATGGAATCCATAGATATAATTGCTGTTTGAGAAAAGATCTGTGACAGAAAGTTGCAATTACACTCATTTTTCCCTATCCGAAGTTTCAGAATCTCATATCTGCTTGCATTATAATTAGTTTATTCTTGCATTCATCATAAGTTCAAGGTAATGCAATTATATAAATTAATGGATAATGACTCGCATACAAATACAAGATCGTTAAACATGTAAAAAGAAATGTTGAAAATGTACAATCCTCCCTTGTACTACATTCTCAGAAAAGAGAGCATGATAGAGAATTATGTATATAAAAGGACCTCCAAACTTGCCAGTATGAACCCCAAAAGCTTTGCTTAATTCGGATGCAGTCTTAACTGTCAGTTCTAATTGCATTGATGTTTTTATGAAACGAAGCTCCGTGCTATGTTCCGTATTTCCCAGAATATTGCTAATATCACTATGCATGATTGTGTTCAGGGCTTGTTTGCTCCCTTTATGCAGGTGCATTTTACAGACCAAGGCGCCGCAGCACCGTATGGAAAAAAACCAATCATCATTGGAAGTCTTACCGCATGCGGTCTTGAATAATTTTATGAAATGTTGCTTTGGGGTATCAAAAGTAGGCCTACAATCCCATTTTCATCTGTTTTGGACTAAAAATGTGAGATTGAGGAGGAAATGTAAAAGTATTCAGAGTGATTGGCAAAAAGGAAACCCACATTCGAAACCATTTTTCTTTCTTTTTTTCCCTTTTTTTTTCGTTTCTAACTTGAGTAATTTATTTCCAATGTTTCGGAAACAACAGAAAAAAATATGTGTAAATGAACAAATGGCAAACAGGCGGTAAAATAATGTTAAAACTAGATAACCATCTGGCCCTGTTTCTTTTCTTATCATTATGAATCCATTTTTCTTCAAATGTAAAAAAAGAAAACCCACAGTGTAAAAAAAAAATCAGAATTTTATAAACGGTATGCACATGGTTTTGGTTGCCATGGTTGCTGTTAACGTGTTTGATGTCGATAATAGGAACGTTATATTTGAAATACCAAAGTCAACGCTTCACTCGTTAATATACATTATGAGAACTCAAATCATAGTTGAGAGAAAGAGAGAGAGAGAGTAAAGATTTGGGTGAAAAAACTTCTTACAATAATATTATCCTTTATCACAGTTTGTAAAGAGAGCATGAATCTGACACAATGTTAACCATTTCTGTTCTCTTATTGTGAACTAGAATCTTTAACATGCTTACGCGACTGAGAAGCGCACGAGTCATGTGAGTAAAGATTGGTCTCCCGTGTATATCAGTGATATAGGCTTCACTCATTTCCTCCGACTTTCTATCTAAAAGAAGATCTCCGCTCAAAATGTCTCTGGAGCGAAATTGACCTTTCCTATCAAGATTTTTGCGGAAAAATTGCATTTCCTCTCATATTCGACTGGCACTCAGAACGACGCAGTCTCTATTTATGACTTTATGCATAGATATATGGTCTCCATGGGGAAAGTCTCAAATCGAATTTTCTTTAAAAGTCCCTGATTGGTTCAAAACACGGTTGATTTATCTGAAGCAGACTGAATAAGTCGAACCACACCACAAAAATTGATGTGTATTGGTATAAACCGTCTTTCTATGCAAAACTAGTCTAATATAATCTATGATATGCATGTATATCGTGGGTAATACTTAGCCTTATTTGCCCGGGGTATAGCCTCATTAGTATTAATACCACTCTTCCTTGGGGGCCCTGCAACTGTTACCGTAGCATTGTCAGGAACCCATGTAATACACCTACGTCGAGAGGGACGAAGACCTTGTACAATGAATGATGTCAGCACCGATATAGGCCCGAACCCATATCAGAGTCAAGAGCTTTCACCAATATGAACATTCACTGTCTTCATGAATCGCTGTCAAAATTATTGAGAATAAGATAAATGCGCCACGAAATGATCATATGCATAATCATGATTGCGACTTAAAATAAAATTATCAGCCATGAGCACCATGAGCATATAGCCTGTAATGGAAAGATAAAGAGTCCCTGCCTTCTCGTATATCTGTTCGTCATCATCGCATGACACTATTCGGTACCCCATCTCATATCGTTATCTGTCGAGTGATTAAGATCTTTATTGCTTTGGTCCGGTGAAATTAAAGTTGGACACCAATTAACACGCTCGGGATCGCAATAATCACCGCGGGAGTCCAGCCTATTAAGCTTAAAGTAGGCCTGCACCACGGCTATACTATACACAAGCGAACTTGGACGATGAGATGAGCCGATCGACGAAAAGCCCATGACCTCTACACTAGGTTAGGAAGGCCGTGATTTGTTTACAGTGAGATCCATCAATTAAGATGTAAATCTTTGCAATGGTCATGAATGATAATGAATTATGAACCGTCATGAAGTCTTTGGGTTGACAATGCATTTGTAAATGTACGAATGTCATCATGGCATTCCCACAGCAGAAATAGTCAACGCAAAAGTCAAATAGTTTATAGCTCAATCACGACATTTGTTTGCTATTAATAAATGTGTGCTATAAATCTGCGTCATCATACCGATTGGTCCGATAAAATACACTCCTAAAAATGCTTTCATCATTATTTTGGCACAGACCTGCAGTTGCTCTTAAAGCACGCAAAAAGGACCATAGAAACAAAGCTTTCAATTCTTAGGCCCCTTAAAAAAAAAGAATTATAATTACTCTCGAATCAATAAGATTAAATCAAGAATATATCAAAATAATAATCATAAGGATATTAGTATCATGTAATGGACATCATTGTTTGAATAAGACTTTACACTAATTCAAGAAAACATAATTATACATGTAAATAAGAATAGGAATATCATAATTTATGTGAAATGAAATGAAAACTGCTGCGTTGCAATTCGAAAGGAAATGAAAAAAAATGTAATGGATACACCACAAACCAATCCATACTCTGCTGTCTCCAGTGTCCATAGAAGGTCGATTTTACCCAACGACTTAAATTGAACCCTTTAATGTCATGAAAAAGTGCTGGCTTATGGTTTCTTAAAAGCAACGGTGCACTGAAATAAAGTGCAAATGAAATGGAATTCGTTTCTCCCGGGGCTCTATTTGAATATATTTTTTTCGATTAGCCTCTTTTGCGCGAAGCCTGAGACAACACATTGATAATGGTCTATTTTCATATTCATTCCTCTACTCCATTAAACTCTATAAATAGGAGAATACTGCATTAGTATTGCAATAAAATGGAAACATTTGAATCATTAAAGATAAAGTTGAGTTCTGGTCGTGAGATTGAATTGTGAAAGAAACAATTAGGAAAGGTATTGATTATAAGAATTGGTGTAGGCCTATGCTGTAAGGTTTTGGAATCACCAACATGATAAGAAATTGACTCAATCATGCACTGCACACAGAAATGTGTGAGCAATCCTTTTCAGGGGACATTTCTACTATATGATAATCTTCCAAACTAACATAAAAAGAAGGAGAAAGCTCACAACTTTTTTGTTCACCTTTCCCAAAACTCAACCTTCCCTTTAATCTGTGTGTCACATTCAGGAACCACGGATAATCCAGGGGATTCTATCCCCGGAAAATATCACCTTAACAAGTACACTGGGACAACTTCATCCGGACAATTATTATACCCGGGCAAATAACCCAAGGACAATTACTTCTTTAAGCGTTTTTGAAAATTGAGCGAACAGTCGGTGAAAATCAATCTTAAAGTGATTTGGTAACTTTGTAGAGGCTTGATAAAATCTGAGCTGCCTGCATGGCCTTACATGCTATCAGTGTATGTCATACATGTAAAAATGAAGCCCGGGGGGGGGGGGGGGGGAGCACTTCAAAATCATCATATCCTTCACAATAGTAAACATATGCAAGTGACCGGAAATGCTAGACTCATTATGCCCCGTAGACTCGGTGTTAGAGTAAAGCGTATGGCCATATACGCTTTCGTAAATGGGAGTATTTAGTCTTAACAATAGCATTATATATTTGAAAACCATTCTATGCCTGGCTATTTATTTATCCTTCTGAACATCATTATACAAGACATTATATCAAAATTCAACAGTTGATTAAATCAGGCCTCCACAAAGTTACCGAATCCTTTTAAATCAAAATGATAGACAATTCATGCATTTTATCTAACATAAATCATGGCATAAAGGCAAAGTAATGATTTCTACCGCAGTAAGAAAATCAATTCGATTTGTTTGCGTTTCGACAATTGATTTTACGCGTCAATAATAGCCGTCTTCGTGTGTATGAAGAACACGATCCCACTGGTTTAAAACGGAGAAAAGAGAAAATCTTTCCGGTCGCTCACCAATTTTTCATATTTTTCATACCTTTATTCTCCTTTTTCAATGCTGTAACTTAATATTTTTTGTTATTTTCTCGTATAGTTTTTTAAAACCTTTTACTTTGAGTGACATTTTTTGATTACTTTTAATATATGATGATATTGATCAGCTTACAGAATATGTTTTAACCATAGTGAAATAGAAAAAACCACAACAAGACAAACAAACAAACAAACATGAAGCACCAAGTCCCTATTTGCATCTATAAAATTTTGATGAAACAGAACAGGATATTTTTATACAGCTAAGAAATTGACCTATTCCATTTTCCAAGTGTTATGTTAAGCGTATATATACTGAACAGACCATGGAATGTTGGGTAATACCCTAATCACACCTACACCGCCAATACCAGACCGATACCAACAATTATATTACCCCCAAATGGCCAAGAACAGCTAATCATAGAAAACCGCTATTCATATAACACGTGTTATGAATGGCGGTCCTTATGAATAGTTATGAATAGTGGTCCTTATGAATGGAGGTCCTTATGCGTAGCGAGGTAATTTGTCTATGGTTTGCTCGCTATTCATACAAAACCGCTATGCATTTATTAACGCGTTATGGACAGCGGGCCTTATGAATAGCGGTCCTTATGACTAGCGAGGTTACCCCGTTTAACATCGGTTTGTAAGTCTGACGGCGTGTCTGAGATGTTACAGCCCATTGGTTCTACAAACCTATGATAACCCAGTCACACCAACGAGACCGACAACAAACCGATCAAAAATTTACATCACCACGAATGGGTAAGAATTGATCGTTTTGCATTCAGGTTGTAGTCTGTTGTGCGGTGTGACTGAGGTTTAACCCCCATTTTGAACGAAGACTTACATAATATACAGCCCCAATGCATACAGCTAACAAAAAGTCGCAACATTTGCTAACCAATGAGCTGGATGATACATAATGATAAAGCTATAGAGAAAGAGACATGAAGTGGGAGAGTGAGATATGAAGAAGGAGAGAAGGAGAGAGGGAGAGGAGAGGGAGAGAGAGAGAGAGAGAGAGAGAGAGATTAATTTTACTTGTCTACTTAAAATGGCGATGCATGGATAACAATGTAGACAGACCGGAAAAAAAGAATAAAAAGAAGAGGAAGAAGACGACGACGAAGAATAAATACAAAGAAGAGGACAACAAAGAAGACAGAGAATGAGAATGAAGACTTTAGAATTGACGAATTTCGTGACTCTTCTGCTCTACACGTTTAATCCCTCCCATAAATATTCTATCATGTTCCGTCACGAGCATGTGTTAGACAAAGTGCGTCGACAAGGCCTTCCAACTATCATAATACATTAATGAGGAAGTATGGCCTACATTAATCTTACACATTATCAATGCATATACTCATAATTATATGCCTAGTTTCCATGTCCTTACACGTTAAAGCCTTCATACCTCACGCGGCTCTCTTGCCTTAACGGCAGACTTAGTGACACTGCTCAAAAGCTCTGAAAACTTCGAATTCATATTATAAGAAATCTCCCTCCCTCTCCCTCTCTCTCTCTGTGTGGCAGCGTGAAGAAAATTAGTCACTAATATCAGAGTAATAGTGATATTAACGATTACCAAATGTTGAAAGCTAAAGTTTGAAGTTGTTAATTTTTACTCTGGCTTGAGCTTGGGCGCCTCATCATGGTAACTTGGTTTAAGCCGGAGTAATGATTACATGGCGCTCTGGGAGAACAGTTATAATACTGACAAGGCTATATACCCTAGGGGAAAAATAACATCTCGGTATCATTATTTTTGTTATCTATTTTGGGACACATTTTGTTCATTTTTATACAATTGGGTTATCGTGACGATAAAGATTTGTATTTCAAGCAGGGCTGTTGCACAATTATTATGATGATTTTTATATCAGAAATATCAAAACTTGAAGAAAAAAATACCCAGAAGGAAATTAAACCTCTAAAGATAAAGTAGAATTCTAGTCGTGTGCATTTGGAAATGCACCGTCTTAAAGTTATTGGGATAGGTTGATTATGTAGTAAGTACATTATTAAGCAATAGTGCATATTTGATATTTTGAAATTATCCCAAGTATAATAATGTTTAACTCAGTCTTGCTATAAAAACAACATTCAGTGAAAGGTGCTGCATACAGAAATGTATACAGAAAAGAATATGATGGGACTACTCAAAATGTGGCCTGAAATTTGGTCCAAAGTTTTAATCTATTTCTATTCATATTTCGTATACGAGAGCATTTACAGAGAAAATAAAGAGAACTTCTGGGGATATTTCTAGAATTGTATACTTCCGTACTTATAAAGTATGAGAAAGTTGACGAATTATGTTTCACCCTTATACCAGAACTGAACATTCTCTTCCAAGAGATAAAATATTGTGATAAGAAAGTTATGAATTTTTAAACTTGTAATAAATCAAACACAAATTGGCAACTCCATTATGTATCTTGCGAGCTCCTCTCCAATTTTCCCTGTAGGCCTACTCTCAAAATAATTAATTTCCATTTCTCTTAAGAAAATATTCATACATGCACCTTAGATATAATCATTGCTCATATGTTTTCCACAAAACCTGTATGAAAGAAAAGTTATTCCTTCATCAAAAACCAAGAAAATAGAAATTTATAAAATTGTCTGTAATGAGCAAATGGAAGAGGAGCTCGCAAGATACGTCATGAAGTGCCAATTTATTTTTGATTGATTACAAATTCAAAAATTCATTGCTTTCTTATTTCTTTTTGGATTTCCTCAAACTTATCCACTAATCTGCTTCTTCATTTTATTCAAATCAACTTCATACCAGGGTGGACTTTCCCTTTAAATCTAATTCTTCATTAACCCAATATAGTTGACATCAGGATTGACGAGGTGTGTGGAGCTACACCCACTCCTAGTTTCAAGGCCGCGCTTCAAAAATATGCATGCATAGCGAAATGACCAACATGATATTAATATTTATAGGAGGTGATAATGTGTCATTTTTCATCATGACATGAATTCAACTGCGAGTCAATTTGGAGATAATTTCACATGCTCGGTTGTCGAGCTAGGTAGGTTTTTGACAAAGAAGGGGCATTCAAAATGCCAATTTCCTTGTTTGAGTTCAAATTCCATCTTTTATTGTGCATAATATATACGATACAAAATGAATAATTGGGAATAGTTAATGAAGTACAACATTTGCTCATTATCTGCCCCCCCCTATACAGACAAATGTTTTCTGCTTTATATCTAGATATAATTATATGAAATATGTTGTATCAATTTGCTGTTTGTGAATAAACAAAGTCAACAATAGAAGAAAAGATTAAGAAATAACTCGTTTGCTTTTATTTTTGTAAACCAAAGTCACTAAAAAGAACCCAATGCAAAAGGCGAGAATATGTACACAATCTCAACGTTTGGACGAAAATTGAAGTAAATGCAATACAACATGATAATTTTAGATAATATTACTTGCCGATTGCAAGCAATCTACATACAAAGCAACTTTCTTGTCCTCTGCTAATCATAAATATGATGATGAGGATAATATTGCCCCGTCTAACATATTCTGTCTGACACTGCGCAGGGGCGGAATCGGGGGGGGGGGGGGGTCACGGGGTCCTGACCCTCATTTTTGTCGCTTGTCACAAGTCTTTTTGTGGCTTAGACTCCCACTTTGTGATTTGTAATCTGTTTTGTTGTTTATTTTATTGCTTGTCAAAGATTTTTTTATACAAAAATCTTAGATCCGTTCCTGCTACGGGATATCAGGGAGTAGTGCTGACATGTCTTGTATAACACAGCGAGAGAGAGAGAGAGAGAGAGAGAGTATGAGTGTATGACGGAATGATTATTGGCAAAAGGTGATGGTTGAGGAGGGCTATGGGGGAATGGATCTGGTATCATTACCCCTGGGGAATATCTCATTTGCAATCGTGCCTACACCAGTGGTGTCCATAATTACAAGGGCATTCGCACCCATGTCTCTTCCGCTCGGATGGCGAGATCAGCTTTAACTTGGCGCCTTTTCCCCTCTCACCCAGTCGATCATTAATTCACTATCTCAACCCATAGGCCACCTGAGACCTTCTGCAGCAAGGTTCATGTACACAAGTCTTCGTCTGCTCTTCAAACATTAAGTAAATATCACCATAGATGTCCTGGGGAATCCGACCTGCTTGGAGGTAAGATTGTGTTCTTTTCACCCTGTCTATAATGGTCCGGGGGGTACATTGGTGTCAGTCTTTCGCAATGTACTCGGAGTAACTCGCTGTCACGTCTTGTCATCCTTCTTCGTTCTTGAGTTTGTCTGTAGCTTCAGAACGGACAGGCAGGACCATAGGGCAGGACACCTGAAGCCTCGTTCCCATATGACATGGTAAATCGCCTTAAGAGAGAGAGAGAGAGAGAGAGAATGCGGATTAAATAAAATAAATAACGTTATGGTGGTGCTCCTCACATTTTATCTTTATATCACACATATACTTGAGTCCCCTTCTGCGATATTTTTATGCACAGATACTATTTTTTTGTAATCCCACTTACCATTCATTTCCACGTAAATTATTATTATTCTTTAACTAAAGTTATTTGTTTGTTTAGTGTACCGCAACATGTGTGAACGAGCCTCAAAGAAGAGGGGTGGTACAAAAAAGAGAGGGCCTGTAAGGGAAGAGGAAACAGTGAGAGTATGTGATTGAAAAACTTTACTAATGTGCATTCGCTATATCTTCACATTTTTTCTTTCTCATAGGTAATTTTCCGATACTAATTCGTACCATGACTGACGCCTCTGCACATTATTGTGACTTCGCCTTTTAATTCGTGAAGTTTAATCGTGTCTCTCGGCGTTTTAACCTTTTGTAGATAAGAACCCATGTTTACAGCTTCTCCCAATTATGAAATTCACTCGGGGTGAAGGTGTTTACCCGATGAAGTTCTTAAATACCGTTGACCATGTTCTCCTCTGTCCTTCGTTATAAATATTAGTTCGTCATCACCATCGTCCATGGACTGTTAACTAAATTAGGAGTGCCCCTCTCGCGATCCGCTCGTAAATCAGGAGGAACCGCCGGGCGCGCCATAAATAATACAGTTTTCTTCGCTGCTGAACTCCCTACCATGCAACTCGACATAATGCACTTGGCATTTAGGCTAATTGCGACGGGCAATTGTGGCCTGTAGCTCTAGAGGAAGGATGAAAAATAAGGGGGGGGGGTGAGTTAACTGAATTAAAATGAATATCGTTTAATTAATTCTTGTAGCAGACACCTGCTTGTCTGGCATAGTAGCACTATAGTTCAAAGCTTATTGTAATGTGGGATTGTGTCAAGTTCAGGGATAAACAAGATGACGCGGTAGAAAAGGGGCGACTCATGTTGCACTTTAAGTATCACCAGAGAATTATTAACGTTACCAGTTCCGTGGTGTATAATGTGGTTGACTTTCGTATAATCAAATTGCCAAGTACACTTGACATAAGGGTATCATTAAACTGTAACTATAGGGTCGTAACGCTTTGACATATATCCTCCGAAGTTGTGATGATTTCTACATCTAAATCTAATAAGCATTACTTGTTACAACTTGATAGCTATCTTTTATAATAGCTAAGATTTTGTAGGACAATAATATTATTATGATGTATGATATCACAGGTGCAAAATTCTGATGCCGCCACAAGATGTATTTTCCTTATTCATACAAGTTTAAATGAAAATCTGAAAAAAAACATTTCACTTGAGATTTTGTGCATACCTGATTGTATTCGAGCTCAGCAGCATTTCATTAAAACCTGATGAATTTCAAAGAAAATGAATCTTTTGTAATTATACATTTTTGTCATCATGGAAGTCAATATTTTGCTCGATAGATCGGAGTGCCTAATTCATACAGTAGTGTGTATATTCTTATTCATTACAGTCATGTCAATAATTTATACGAATGGCGTCTAGTTTACAATTGAAATGAAGACTCGTGCATGCTTTTGTTTGGCAAAGCAAATTAGAAGGCGGAGCACGATCATGCATAATATCTCCCATCTTTACACGTTGTAAAGGAAACTGGCATTAATATCTGATATTACTACCCCAGTGGACCCGTATGCACATCAATTCATAGTACTTACCTTGGTAACGATAGTCACGTGTATTTTATATTTTACAATACCCTGACGTCAATAATCAACGTTCTTCGTGAAGTGCTGTATCCGAGAGTAACCGATAGTTGCCATGAACGTATTCAAGTTTCAAATAATATTAACAAACTTTCCTCCATCATTTCTATGCGACCCCAATTTTTGTATTTGTAGAATACAGCTCCATAATTTTGGAGTAGGCCTACTATGGAATATTAATTATGAATCAAATTGGCCACAGTTTAAACTTTCAAGTCATTTCAATTGTATTTTGTTTAAACAATGACTTGATTTGTCAACTATCCACTGCAGGGGAAATAAATCGTCATCGCCCCATCTACGGCGAATAGGGGAGCAAGCACACACCCATACTTTTACCCATTGCCAAAAATTGATAGAAATAGAAGTAATGTATCGTTATACTGACAGTAAGTATAATTGGGTAGTTGAATTCTCTATATGATAGAATACTAGTATTCGGGCGGGCTCACCCCTCTTTTCTTTTATGCTCAAAATGATTCCTGCGAAAAATAAAACAAAACAAAAAACAAGATAAACACGAACATAACAATACGACCCTTGCGAATGTGTACATGTACGGAAAATAACAGCAGTACATTGCTGTGTTAGTGACGTTTTTCTTTAAATATGAAGGAACTATTTTCACATAGCCTAAGTCAGCAATGCGAGGAATGATTGCCCGATGTTTCATACTTCTTTATTTTAACACTGGATTTTCACGAGCTTTTTTTGTTGTTTATTATTTCTAAAAGCACCTGTAATCATTTAAAAGTGTGTTATCGTTTTAAACCAATCGTTTTTGTCAGTATTTGGTAGAAAAACAAACCAGTCTGAACGTACAGGAGCGTCTGTAAAGATCTTCGTTTTCCTCCAAATCAATTGATGTGTTTACGGTCAGCGCCGGCAAAATAGAAGAAAGAAGGGGAGAAAGTGAAAGAGAGAGCGTTTTATTAAATCGATATGTGCCATGGAGATTGAGCTGTGTAGCTCCAATCATTTTGGAAGCTGTTGGGATTCTCCTTATTGCTAGAGAATGACAGGCGATGGCTTCCATATAATAATATTAAAATGGTGATATTAGGTGACCCCAATTTTACTCGACCTGCTGCGAGACGATGTAATTGGAAAATCATTGAAAAGCAAGTGGGGTGAACTGGTGTGGTATGTAACGCGATTGCAAAATATAGCTTATATGCTGCCTGTTATGATTCTTAAATAATGAGTTAAGGGGGGAAATCTACTTTTTACTATGAGCTGATTTTTATTCATTAAATATAGATCATTACCCCCAAACCCATTTATTTACAGTAATCACAATGCACATGGTTTTGTACGAGTCTAAATAAACGGGAAGGGAGGTTTTTTTTTTTTTTTTTTTTTTTTTTTTTTGGGGGGGGGGGGGGGATATAAACTGTATTTTAGTTGTTATGGGAGGGGTCTTGAGGTTCGCTACCTAACTTTGAGTTCTATATATTTCATTTATTTTGTTGTGGATTACAAAACGGGGCGGAGTGGGGGGGGGGGGTGCAGATGTGCTCCAGCTACAACATAATACTGGTGAAACAGGACGCGATTATACTAGTGAGACAAGTATTGAAGTTTGCATTTCACATGAATAATTAACATTATCGAAATTTCCGAATTGTAGAGATCCCCCAGAGGTAGGATAAACCGACATAAAAACACATAGCACATGCCTCGGATTCATTATCATATTTTCCCAAAAAATATCAATACAATCAAATATTCATCACATGAACGTGTATGGTCGAAAACTGAGTGGAGAGTGTCTTTCATGGTTGGTAGTGAGGAAGAAAAAATACTAAAATGATTTTTCCTCTCGTCATGAAATTAATTTCGAGTCATAACAGAGCGATATTATGTGAAGGATACAATAGACACCTACCTCCGCTCTCTTTCATCACATGTTCATATAACTGTGTCATGACCACGTCTGATGCTGGCAACATGATATAACCTGTCACAAATTTGGAAGTATACGATGTAATCATCTTGATGTACATCATAATAGTTTGATATTATTCTATGTTCTTTATTCTGGTTTTATATTGTTCTTTCACCACCTCTTCATAAGCCATCTTAACTGTGACACGACGTAGTCTGATGCTGGCAACGTAACCTGTATTAGGTAAAGCCTAATGATAAATACTTTGATATAATATTTTGGTTTATGTATTCTATGTTCTTTATTCCAGTGTGTGATATAATCTGCCTTTGAAACCGCCATTTCGAAGCAAGAGAATGGGCCTTAACCCCAAGGAAAGGACACGACTCCATTGACTGATCCGGCTATCACGGTAAGGGAAATCAATTTCAATGAATCCATTCTTTGTCCCAGGCTTTGTTTAAAAAAACTGGGGTGGTATTGTATCAGCTTCTTTTGTAAATTTCTTTACTGCGCCAAAAATATAAATAAACTTATCTATATACAATACTTTTGCATTTTGAAAATGTTAATTTTGTTTTCATCGTATTAAGAATTCGCACAGCATAGTTAACTATTGTGTATGAATCTTTACTGAAATTAAAGCTAATAATGTTTGGAAAAGTTTGGAAAACAGTCAGCGATGTTCAGTGTAAATTTATCATCGTAGATCTATTATCTAATCATTCACCACGCTGATTCCAGTACTGGTATTGAATTAAATTATTATTTAGTGTTTAAAAACGCTACGAACGGAAACCTTTAAAGGGATACGCCACTAGGCGGCCGCGGCCGTGGGGAAAGAAAGAATTGCGTAAGCCCCATTCACTTGTACACAAAGTTTGTGCGTCAAACGCGTCCGTTGGACTACTGGGATTAAATTTCGGACTGCACGAAGCCGACCGAATCTCGCACGAGAGCTCGAGATCAGGCAGAGCATGCATGTTGTGCGGCGACCAGTCTATCCGGAGTTTTCGGGCAAAGGAATGATCAGGTAACGATCACTGTGCCCTCTCGCGGAATAAAAACGTCCACAATCTGCGGTTGAGTATCCCTTTAATATGGCAATGTCAGGGTTTTCACTTTGCACAACTTTTGAAGATTCTACAATCATCCCTTTGTGTGCGTATCAACGTTTACTCTTTCCCCATTACATAAACAACCAATACATGTCGTACCTTACGGGATTGTCACCATTCAGCCTTGAGGCGAAGATGGCAAGCAAGTTGGTAGTTTCTGTTTTCATATTGGCCTTTCCAAATTGCATATTTGGTGTGAGCTCGCTGTGATGAGCAATTACGTTTTTTTTTATTGAAAAGTGCGACTGGGACACACTTCCTTACTACCACACCCCCAAACGATCCTCTTCAAGGTCACGTGACACCACGTTTCATATTTGGCTACTTTGTCAGTCACGTGTTCTGTCACTGTCTTGTTCAGTTAAAACCAATCCATATCAAAATTTAAGTTTGATACTCTGCACCACGTCCACATTTTTGTTCTATAGGGCGGAGGAGAATAAGACGCATAGAAAATTGAAAGTATCTGCTTAGCAAGGTGAACTCTATGATGAATTATGGCGGGAAATGCAATTAAGTAGACTTAGAATATTGATAACATCGTCACTACTTTTTTTTTTTACTATCTTGAAAATTATCAAAATAACCATAATAACAGGTGAATCTTAAAACCCCCGTAATAATACAATTATTATGACTGACATTCTACTAATATTTTCCGAAATGTTTAACATAATTATGATATGATAATTTCTTCATACCCAAAATAATAATAATGTACATTGATTGCCTTGAATGTCATCCCGTACGATGCCCTTCTTTATGGGTTTGCATTCTAAATCACCTACTTCTTATTATCATTCACATAACAAAAATCATGAATTGACTTGCAAGAATAAGTATTTATTACACTATGTGCTAAAATGTTTACTTCATACAAGAAATGTAACGCGTAATTCTTACACTTTAAAAACAGACAATGCCCCCCCCCCCCCCCCAAAAAAAAAAAAAAAAAAAAAAAAAAAAAAATCCTTGCAAACTCTGAGTTTATAGAATGACGTCTACCACAAGAATGGAAAATTCCAAAATTACTCTAACGAATATTTTGTTTAAATATAACTAAAGACCTACAGAAAGTGTCAAGTATATTCCTTCAGTTTCATCGCTCGTTGCTGCATGAGTATATGGTGTTGACAAAACTATTCTGGAACTGTTGAGAAACATTATGGTAGGATAACGATGGCCTTTGTGACGATAATTGTCATATGCCCTCATGGTGAATACTGCCCCAGGAGTGGAGATGGTGCACACACTGTGTGCATGAATGCATCCCATGAGGTAGCAATAACATCTGCAGATCACTTTATAACAGATACGCTATAATTTCGTATTTTGCATTATACGGTATATAACAAGATTCATAATCTATTATGATTAACTTGGGTATGAGGAGCACCGGAGTGTTTAAAAAACAGTGGCATTAATTGATCCGAACTTCATTATAGTGCAAGAAGACCCGCTGACAATTCGGGATGAGTGGAGGAAGGGGAGGGGGGGTGGGGGGGGGGGGGGGGGGGGGTAAGCGGTAATTACGTATGTGCAGACGTGCCTTTCTCTTATCAACTCGAGTAAACGTTGTATATCACGTAATTGTGGACCGAGCAGGAAAATGGATGCCCACTTACCTTTGCTTATTTCTCCTCGCTGGCTGCTAATGTAAACGGAATGTCAGCACTAGACTTCTACCTGGTCATTAAATCAACACCGCTCCCTCTCCTTAAAGGGGAATGCATTAAAGATATTGTTAAGTACATGCCTGTGAAAGAAACTAGGAATTATTCTGAATGGGTGATTTTGTGGTAAATGGGCAAGTTCAGGGTAATATGTCTTATGCGCTACTGACTTCAATCTACGATTCTCGTTATTTCTTATAATTATATCAAGGAGACAGTCTTGCCAGAGCTTGGATCAGATCAAATATCTGGGAAAGTGACAGTTTCGATGTCGCTGTTGTTCGGTTTCCATTGTTTCCAAAGTCCCATATTTAAAGGAAAATTAGCAGATAATCTAGTACCAGAAAAGGTGAGCATGTTCCATATTCGTAATATAATCATCTGTTAATGTTCTGGAATTTCTATTCTCCTTAAAATCACTGGAAAAGGTGTTCAGTAATATCTAAAAACATTACGACAAATATAAATTACGACATTATGTAATCTTGTTAATCAATGTAAATCAATATCAAAGGTAACTAGTGTTTAAGTGCCAAGGGCGTTTCTAACACAAGCTTTGCTTTCCGGGTTTTCGCCTCCTTATATCTGAATTATTTACTGTATTGTACTCTATGTTCGCCACATTGCTACACATGTATCTTTTGTATATAACATAACGATGAGAAGCAAATAAATGTTAATTTCAATTTAAAAAAAATACATCATCATAATTGTTTTGTCGGGGGGGGGGGGGGGGTGAAAAAACCACTTTATTTGACGTATAAATGATTAGTTTTATAAAGTATATGCAAAATGAATTAACTATATAAATACTTCATACTTCTTTTACATACACGTACATTACTTCTCCCATTCATACCTCGCTATACGATAGGCATGCATGCACTAACGTTTGCGATTGCTTGCTTAGCATCTGCAAGTGAACAAACAATTTGGGTCTCGGCAGTTACTTAAGCACTTACCTCTCCAAAAGCTTTTAGAGTTTAGAAACACATTTAAAAAACAAGTCATGCAAGAATACCGTCTGCGTCGGCTTTTCACTCAGAAACTTTCAACATTCTTATCGTATAATCTTTTATCATTTTTAGCGTATTCAATCCGCCGTTTCCCGTTGTTTGTCGGTGTAGTGATAAAAGCATTTTCTTAGCATATAATTCTTAATGTAGCAATGGTGTTGTTATGTCCGCCTAGACGTTATGTAAGATATGAATAACATTTTCTATATGCAATGTTATCCAAAAGAGAAGCTGACTTATTATGTGTCAAGTTTAGTTATTACGTATAATGTTAATGTTAATTTTAATGGTTCTAAATAGTAATTATAATTTTCCGCTTTCAATGAGACTACAAAACATATATGTATTCGAATGTATGAAGGTAATGATAGTAATAACAACACCACCGACAATAAAATACTGATAATGGTGATAATGACGATGACAACAACAATAATAATGATGATGATGATAAAAATAATATTGATAATAATAATGGCATTTTATAATACTACTACTACTAATAATAACAATAATGATAATAAGTAATAAAAGTAAAAGTGATTATGATAATGATAATGATAATGATAATAATAATGATAATAACAATAATGATGATAATGATAATAATAGTAATAATAATGATAATTACTGTTATTACAATAACGATACAAAAGAATAAAAATGATGATAATGATAATGATATAGACAGTACATGTATTATATATAATAATAATAATAATAATAATATCAGGATTTATATAGCGCCTTTTCCAAAGGATACAAGGCGCAATACAAAGTATCACATTATTACCCCGGCTTTAGCCGATCTGCCATTATAGGCGCTAATGCATTCGAGGAATTTCTTCCTACCGGGTACCCATTTACTTCACCTGGGTGGAGAGTGGCAATGTATATGAATGTCTTGCCAAAGCCGTGTCGGGATTCGAACCGCGAACCATGTGAGCCACAGTCCGTGACGTATCCACTAGACCACGACACCTCTACACCTATATATAAATATATATACTCCCATACCCACAAACATATACATATATAGATTTCGAAATGGCATTGACCAGGGGAGCGTTTCATCAAGCGTTTTGTCAGTGATTTTTACTGACCAATTTGCTCTCAGCCAATCAGATGCAAGGATATCAGTAGCTTATAACAGTTGTCGGTAAAAATCACTGACAAAACGCATGATGAAACGCTCCCCTGGTTGAAATGGCTCGGCTTGACATACCCTCAAGGGAAATCTCATCGAGCAGAATATGTTCTAGTATCAACAGGCGTGCAGACAATCATATTAACGCCGTGACATGTATAGGTGGCGGTTGCTTTTACGTCTTTAAGTAAACTTGATTCTTTCGACGCGCGTAATAGGAGTGAGTGGCGAGATTTGTCATGAAACGTAAACCTGCTTACGGGGCGGTTGTGCATGGCATCTCCATGTGACATATTGACTGGGAGAGCATGTGACACGCAGGGCGATGTTTCCAAGACCTATTAACAACAATTCATAACAGTAGTTCCCGACAGTAGGTGTCATGGACGACAAAAAGAACGACTAGACGGTGAACAAAATCATCTTAAAGGAATGGGTGTTGCTGTAATACAATATTTAATACAATTAATACAATGATACAATGAAAGTATTACAGGTTACAATACCAACATACACCCACTATACGCTGGTTCATATATAGATAAATTATAAGACAGGATTGGGTTGAATAATGTAACTGATAACCTTACGTTTGCATTATGTATGTGAAATATTGTTAGAATAATAGAAGATGTGATCCCAAACCAGTCTAAAATTAGATAAATATCTTTTTTTGTTGTCGTCGCCGCTCAAGTATAACCACTATATAATGTTCACCTTTTCTCTAGTGGTTGCTGTTAGAAAATGCAGATGATAATTCTTTATAGAGTGATATCACGGTGATTTTCCACTGAGTCAGAAGGTGCTAAACGGCGAGAGAGTCTTAAACCATTAACCATTCAATTTATTTGGAGTTGGAATGATAAAGAATTCAGCATGAGCAATACCAAGAATTCTACGAGATGCATTCTCTGAGCATTTCTAGCTTTCATCAACCATTCAATACATCATGGCGTGTTTTAGTGTTTCAATTTAACATAATGTATGAGAGCTGTGCTGGCGATTAGAATGATTGAACACCACCAATCCAAGTTTGCAGCATCATTTCTCTTGTAGATACACAATAAAAGAATAGCTTTACGAGAACAAGATTGGAGAGAGACTGAGGAATAAGAGGTAAAGAAGTGCCTCTTCTTTGGTGATTAATCCTGCATCTGTCATTACTCTCGAATTTACCATTCCATATGCATTGTCTCCCCACCCCCCCCCCCCAAAAAAAAAAACCCACCTAAATAAATCATGATAATCGCCATCTATCCTGTATAACTCTGGTGACATCACAAGTACCCATCTGTACAATTCCAAGGAACGACAACGAATTAAAAGCCATCGGGGAGAAAATCTCTGACCCCGGGAAACCTCATGGAGACATAATGGCTGACCTGGAAATCAGTGCAATATTACGGCCTAGCATGAAAGGAACCTGCTATAGTCGCACGTCATTTTCATATCTCAAGGAGCGCCACGAGAGCAGTAAATTCAAATGACATTGTCAAAGGCGGATAAGAGGGTCAGATTGCATTTGATGTCTTCTCGTTTACACATGCGAAGACATATTACGCAGGTTTATTCGATTTGGGCTTCGAATTCAGGAGTTATTTTTATACCACACATCCGTCTCTTGACATTGTTGTCTCGCATTGCCGAGGATTTTGATTTTATTATGATGCTTGCGTCGGCCTCCTATCACCACTCGGTTACATCTGAAAGTTTCCATTTCTTCTTTTGAACCCGCAGATTAAATTATGTGATTATTTATCTGTAGAGGGAAATTAATTGATTTTGCTCTGATTTTCTGTGAATTACGGCAGTCGCATGAACATGGTGAAGGACTAGCAGGAATATTTATCCTAAATTGATCGAAGCATTGATTCGGCAAACCATGCTTTACAACTTGAATCAAACAGCAGGACAACTATTGAGAAAGCTTAGCAAAATTTGTAAAATGGCTTGTGCAGGACTTTAGCAATATGTCCTCATTTTTAATCCTTGTTCTTCTCTCTTTAACCTATACGTTCATTGTGAACTTTAAAATTGTGCGGTTGGACATTTTTTTTAGTTATTAATCAAACTCTTTTTAAGTGTGCCATAAGGGGCACTTCTTGGAATTCCTACCTGAATATATGTTATGCAGATTTAATCCGACATTATGAGCACCTTTGAACGTGTTTGTTTGTCTTTCGTTCAAACCCACGCTACATCAATCGTCTGCGGGTGTGCGGTAAAACAACAAACGACCTCAGTCTTAGCTGACGACATACTTCATCGGTTTGCTCAAATGGACCCAATCTCACTCCAAACGGTTTCTCTGAACTGTGAGACGCAATTTGATTGAGTACGAAGGGCGAGAAAGAGAGCGAAAGAAAAACTGTTTCGTCATCTACCTAAGATAGTTCGCACATAGGAATAAAAAGGAGATTGAAGTATAGTTCAATAACGGTACGACTCCATCTGTGCTCATAATGCGACACTATTCATCATTACTAGCAAAGGAGCAACGTCATCACTCCGACCCGTGCAGAAGGCGTTTTCCGTTGATTGCATCAAAGTCATTCTGATTTTGAGTTTTTACTTAACCCTCAGGACTATTGCAATATATCAACTGCTACAAAGGCTTTTAAAACATTTCTATGCCATGGATTGGATAAGCTTTTATGTGGTAACTTTCTATGAGCAATCCTACTCACAAAATAGCCTCGTTCAATGAGAGATTTTTTTGGCGGCGTGTTATGGTGAGATTTCAGTGAATTTTCAGATGAATGCATCATTGATTGAACGTGAAACGATCGACAACGGGCTGCATTCTATCGGTTATATGGTGAAGGAATGCTGCCGTCTTTCTACCAATATCTGAGAACCATAGAGACACCGAACCTGAATCGATACGCGGATCTAGGGCCTTACATATGGATTTATCATAATCTCCGGGGCAAAAGGAGGCCCCTTCTTCGCCTGGGATTGAAATCTTGGAAGCACGTGCGTTCTAATCTTCACCTGTGGCATTTGTACGGCGTCTTTTTCTGAACAAACACTGGAGTGTCTGTGGTATTAGGTGTGCGAGACAGTGAGTGTGTCAGGCTACATGACCGGAGAACGTCAGACCACCGTAAGGGCTGGCGAGCCGCCGATGTATAGTTGACGATCGGCGATGACTCGCAGCTTGTTTGCACGACCGAGTTGCCGCCCTGTCCACCACCTCCCCATTGGACACTGTCGCTTCGGCACGCTACGAAGTACGGAGCGATCTCGGCATGCAACTTACACCTTCTTTTCTTCTTCTCATGATGTGCACGTCCCCCATTTTCATAACCACAGTGTACACAACCGGTCAAAGAGTTCCTAGTTTCCCTCAGAACGCTGATTCATCATCCCCGACATCGTCAACGTCATCATCACCGTCGTCATCGTCGATTTGGAATAGCGGATCAAGCAGAACCTGCCTACCTAGGAAATTCATTAATCGGAACATAACCTCAAGACTTGTTATGAACGTCACGCGTGCAGTCGACGGTGATTTCGTGGTCGTTCCTTGCCGTGGACGATGTGAGGAACTGTGCTCGAATATTGGGGCCATTAGAATCCGTTGCGACTTACGGGACTGGCCATGCAAGTGTAAATGTGCCTCTGGAACTACTTTTAGGACAAACACTGCCAGATGTGTGAATACATTCAATGGTGGGTGAGCTTAAAATATCAATGCTATACTTTTTAAAGTCATTATATAGCTGCAAAAAATGTTGTTATCTTTCATAACAAGACGTCGTTAATGAAGTGAGGTAGGACGTCATTGATACGGTACGTGATAATCACTTTATTGGAAGAAGTAACACCTTAAGAGGCACAGCTGTGTTCATACTATTATATTTAAATTAATGTATATGTGCTGTTTGTGTATGGGGGTGTGTGGGTGTGGGTGGGTGTGGGTGTGCGTGTGTGTGTGTGTGTGTGTGTCCTCATCCATTTCATAAAGATGATTATGAACATGTCCTCCTTTATCATTCAAAATAAGGGAATAAAAGCGTTTTTCCTCATGTTTTCCACATTGGTCGAAGTGTAATATAGATTCGATTACACAATGTTTGAAACAAACATTGGTTTCATGCTGATAGACATAATATTCAAGATAATATTTAATAAGAAGAAGTAGTAGTAGTAGTAGTAGTAGTAGTAGTAGTAGTAGTAGCAATAGTAGTAGTAGTAGTAGTAGTAGTAGTAGTAGTAGTAGTAGTAGTAGTAGTGTAGTAGTAGAAGAAGAGTAAGAAGAAGTTATAGTAGAAGTAGTAGTAATAGTAATAATAGTAGGAGCGTATAGTAATTATATGATATTTTCTACGTAAAAAACTATATAATTACTTCTACTTCAGCAAATTTAACCTAAAAGACGTCACGTGTTTGTACAGTCATACTTAGTCCGTGATAAGATTTCCTTTGACTCTTTTTTTTTTTTTTGGGGGGGGGGGGCATAAAAGTAGTAAACAGGCTTATCATAATAGACAGATACTCCATGAAATCTTAGAAAGATTGGGATGCATATTTTTAGACAGAAAATAGGCAGGGTGGAGGAAGGTCAGGGCAGAGAGAGAGGGGATGTGAGATAGAAAGTGACAGAAAGTTGCTGAGAGAGAAAAAAGAGAGGAGAGAGGGAGGTATTAAGGAGAAAGGAAGGGAGGATGAGAGGGATAGAAAGAGAGAGAGAGGGGGAGTGAAAAGAAATAAAGAGAAAGGGGTGACTGACACACAGAGAGAGAGAGAGAGAGAGAGAGAGAGAGAGAGAGAGAGAGAGAGAGAGAGAGATTAGAGGGCAAAGTAAATCGAATAGGCAGGTGGACGACATTGTAAGTGGGTATTCACTATTCATAGCTTTTTTGAGGTCTGCAGTTTGACCGTGGATAATGCTCTTGAAAACAAAACCCTATAAGTAACATCATCTTTTTATGATCAATGCACATACTCCTCTGTGTCCTTACCTTCGTAAATTACACATAGATTTTCGTCACCATATGAATAATCTAAAATGTTCATCAAAGTTTTTTGCTAGGCTAGGTTTCTTTTGATTATTAATTATAGTACAAATGTAGCATATTAATGAAGCCACACTCACATTTTGGCATTGAGAGAAGTAGCGCCATGTAAGCAAAGTTGAAAAAAGTGAGAAAAGGGGACTTTCAATGATGAAGAATAACCGTTGTACTTACAGTAAAGTTTTTTTTAAAAATTATAATCATACTTTTAAATTACTTATGTACGGGAGAGAAATATGATTTTAATAAAATGAAACCTTTCTTAATATTGATACAATAATTAAAGCAACGAAAGGGAGAGAAAGTAACGCACACGCACGCACCCTCACACACACACACACACACCCTCACATGTATATATATACATGTATGTTATATGCACAGGTCGGGTCATACACCTTCAAAACTGGACAAACATTTGACAAGGCTAAGAACTCAGTATGAGTCCTGTTGATACTTGAGAAAACCATCCATAGTGAACTGGCATTGAAAGACATTCTTTCATCGCTTTATTGGGGGAATATATTAAATCAGATCAGTAAATGGCGAAAGCGTATGTGGCGACTCACCCCTACCAACCATGTAATTACGTCTCTGCGGCCTGTCAGCGTTGTATAAATCTCTACCATTAAAACCCTATTGAAGGTACGAGAGATGGCGACTCATATAATTGTGATCGGGTTTAGCCATGAAAGAAAGAAAAAAGTCTCGTGGCTCGTGTGTTCTGTGTCAACCGTGGCAGTATGGATGCCGGAAATCAAGCGACTATTAAAAGCGTTTCAGTGATTATGGTGTATAGTTCATGCTCCTGTAAATTTGATATATTTCACCCTCTGGTTTTGGTAAGAAATTTTATACAAATAAATATATAGATAGATAAATAAAAAGTAAATAAATAAATAAATGAATGGATACATGAGCGAATAAGTTATTGAATGAATATATATAAATAGATTAAAAAAAATAAAAAATAAAAAATGTATATACTTCATGAAAGGAGAAGAGAAAAAGTGGTGCCACAAACTTTCATCCTTATGCCCTGTTTAAGATATACAACGAGAAAGTCAAATTCGCCCAAATAACTTCATTGTACAGGACACGGCTCGGAAGCGGAACAATTATCAAAACATTAAGACACAGCCATTCTAGTGAAACACCTTACCGTAACGGGCTGTTTATTTTTGGTCGTAATCTTTTCTGATGACTTTGTTTTATGCATCCAACCAGTTATTGGAATACTGAGTTGAATGGAATAGCATATCAAGTTAGACTGAATAGCATATTGAGTTGAGTGGAGTTAGATTGAATAGTATATTGAGTTCGACGAAATAGTACCTCGGGTGGGAAATACTTTTATTGAAACAAACTGATTAATTTCAACAGGGTAAACAGAAAGCCAACATCTAGAGCACTCATCGCGCTGTATTTTCCTGTAGTCTATTCAGTTGTTTTCTCTCTTTACCTCACCCCTCTCTCCTCTCTCTCTCTCTCTAGCTACTTCTTTTTCTCTCTCCTTGTCCATCAATATTACATTTAAACACATACGCCCAAAAGATAAATGTTCTTACAGATTTTCATTACCCAAATTCAATTTTGAACGCGTTTATTGTTTTGATAAACTCTGGAGGAAAAACATGGGCAGTCCCGTAATTCTCTTTCACTGATGCGTAGATAATTGCATGAAGCAGGGATTTCATTTACGTGTCATAATGCATTACCTCGTCATATTCATTACGACATGCTTGTAAGATCAACAGACACCCACCCGCCATCAATGTGTTTGCAATATGTAAGACGTAATGATACCATCATCACGGTTAACCGCAAATGGTTATTTCAAAAGTGCAGTAATCCCATGAATTTGGGGTTCTACGACACTTCTCCTGTGACATTTGCTCCACCATCATTTCGAAAATGAAAAAATAATGATAATATCTTAATTGATAAAGCGCTGAAATATGCAAATGCTTCGCTACAAGAGCTGTTGATGTGCTTATAACTACTGTGAACATTTAGATGTAAAATAATGTGCTTGTAGTTACTATTTTAAAGTATTTAAAGGCAATGATTTCCTAATTTCCAACGGTAAGCCATTCCAGGGTTTGGCGGCTGCACATACGAATGTGAGCCCCCTAATTTCTAACCGAATTCCTAACTTCAACCCTGCATGTGCCAAACACTAAACCTAACTATAAGCATAACCTCAGAGCTAACCTGAAACCCAGTTGCCACACAATTACCCTAACCTTAACCTCAGAACTAACCTGAAACCCAGTTGCAACACACTTACCCTAACCTTAACCTCAGAACTAACCTGAAACCCAGTTGCAACACACTAACCCTAACCTTAACCTCAGAACTAACATGAAACCCAGTTGCAACACACTAACCCTAACCTTAACCTCAGAACTAACCAGAAACCCAGTTGCAACACACTAACCCTAACCTTAACCTCAGAGCTAACCTGAAACCCAGTTGCAACACACTAACCCTAACCTTAACCTCAGAACTAACCTGAAACCCAGTTGCAACACACTAACCCTAACCTTAACCTCAGAGCTAACCTGAAACCCAGTTGCCACACAATTACCCTAACCTTAACCTCAGAACTAACCTGAAACCCAGTTGCAGCACACTAACCCTAACCTTAACCTCAGAACTAACCTGAAACCAAGTTGCGACACACTAACCCTAACCTTAACTTCAGAACTAACCTGAAACCCAGTTGCAACACACTAACCCTAACCTTAACCTCAGAACTAACCTGAAACCCAGTTGCAACACACTAACCCTAACCTTATAACCTCAGAACTAACCTGAAACCCAGTTGCAACACACTTACCCTAACCTTAACCTCAGAACTAACCTGAAACCAAGTTGCTGCACACTAACCCTAACCTTATAACCTCAGAACTAACCTGAAACCCAGTTGCAACACACTAACCCTAACCTTAACCTCAGAGCTAACCTGAAACCCAGTTGCAACACACTTACCCTAACCTTAACCTCAGAACTAACCTGAAACCCAGTTGCAACACACTAACCCTAACCTTAACCTCAGAGCTAACCTGAAACCCAGTTGCCACACAATTACCCTAACCTTAACCTCAGAACTAACCTGAAACCCAGTTGCAGCACACTAACCCTAACCTTAACCTCAGAACTAACCTGAAACCAAGTTGCGACACACTAACCCTAACCTTAACTTCAGAACTAACCTGAAACCCAGTTGCAACACACTAACCCTAACCTTAACCTCAGAACTAACCTGAAACCCAGTTGCAACACACTAACCCTAACCTTATAACCTCAGAACTAACCTGAAACCCAGTTGCAACACACTTACCCTAACCTTAACCTCAGAACTAACCTGAAACCAAGTTGCTGCACACTAACCCTAACCTTATAACCTCAGAACTAACCTGAAACCCAGTTGCAACACACTAACCCTAACCTTAACCTCAGAACTAACCTGAAACCAAGTTGCGACACACTAACCCTAACCTTAACTTCAGAACTAACCTGAAACCCAGTTGCAACACACTAACCCTAACCTTAACCTCAGAACTAAC
Source organism: Heliocidaris erythrogramma (assembly GCA_025617745.1). Classification (NCBI taxonomy): domain Eukaryota; kingdom Metazoa; phylum Echinodermata; class Echinoidea; order Camarodonta; family Echinometridae; genus Heliocidaris; species Heliocidaris erythrogramma. The sequence goes on from CM046853.1 coordinate 47,981,852, forward strand.
CTGAAACCCAGTTGCAACACACTAACCCTAACCTTATAACCTCAGAACTAACCTGAAACCCAGTTGCAACACACTTACCCTAACCTTAACCTCAGAACTAACCTGAAACCAAGTTGCTGCACACTAACCCTAACCTTATAACCTCAGAACTAACCTGAAACCCAGTTGCAACACACTTACCCTAACCTTAACCTCAGAACTAACCTGAAACCCAGTTGCCGCACACTTACCCTAACCTTAACCTCAGAACTAACCTGAAACCCAGTTGCAACACACTAACCTTAACCTTAACCTCAGAACTAACCTGAAACCCAGTTGCAACACACTAACCCTAACCTTATAACCTCAGAACTAACCTGAAATCCAGTTGCAACACACTAACCCTAACCTTATAACCTCAGAATTAACCTGAAACCCAGTTGCAACACACTAACCCTAACCTTAACCTCAGAACTAACCTGAAGCCCAGTTGCAACACACTAACCTTAACCTTAACCTCAGAACTAACCTGAAACCCAGTTGCAACACACTAACCCTAACCTTAACCTCATAACTAACCTGAAACCCAGTTGCAACACGCTAACCCTAACCTTATAACCTCAGAACTAACCTGAAACCCAGTTGCCACACACTTACCCTAACCTCACACCGTTGACGAAATAAATCCCGTAACAAAATGTCCCTGGATCAAAATTGTAGGGTCAACCAAACCACTTCAGAGTTGCATTTTGCTGATCAAAATGAAATGGATGCATTCTTTCGTGATTGTTTGATATTATATGGACAGATTTTATCTCATCTATTCATCTATTTCAAACAGCAGCTAGGCTGGATGGGAATTGGCACTACGAACAGGTCTGTCATCAAAATGGGGGGGGGGGGGGGGGGGGGGGGGTTGTCAAGCATTGATAAGTTCCATAAGATACATAATTATCCAATAATACATAATAGAAATAATAAGCCAGATACATAGTTATGAAAAAAAAATAAAAAATTATATGTCAATTAATGAAATAAGGGGGGGGGGGGGGGAAAGCAAGATATGCATGCATGATAATGTGAGTTGTTATAAACTATTATAAAGGGGCACGCTCCCCATGTGACCCCCCCCCCCCACCCACCCACCACCACCTCTCTCAGTTTTCCCCTTCCCGGATAAAGCCTGGACTTGGATCCCAGCAAGTCAACAGGCAACTCATTAAAAACACGTTTGGCAACTTCAATTCCACGTACCCAGCATGAATCAAAATCTTTCATGTACATGTATTTTACAGGTCGATGGCTGCATCTCAATATGATTTATATACTTCATGGAGTTAAAAAAACAAACCCCTAGCTTTATATCATAGGACCTTTCAGAGTTGAACAGCCTACAATTCGACAAGTCATTCTTACTATAAGCCAAGCTAACATTACGAAGGGGAACATCTTTCATTGAATCAAGAATAACAAATGGATAAGATGAAACAAGCCAAATAAAGGAAATGCGAGAGAAATAACAAGGCGAGGCATAACTGAACATGGGACAATCCCCATGAATACATCCCTCCACTTTCCTAATCAACAGGAGCGTAGTAAGTAAAATTGAAATGGTTTAGATCGAATTGGGATGTACAGACGACCTACTTCTTGTGAGGAGGATCGTCCTAGATTCGTGATCGATATCAACAAAAGAGAGAAAAGGAGAGAGAAAGTAGAATATGCTACTTCCATCATAGAGGGGGAAAAATGTACATATTTCTAATCAAAGTTTGAATGATTATGGCATGGGGTTCAAATTCTCGCGTAACTTAGGAACACAGACTTGTCGGAGTGCAAGTGTTTGAACATTGTAAATCTGTTTGCAGGCAGTGGATATAGTGTAGGAGGTTAGTCTTCTACGTGATTTAAAGTGGGTTAGGGGTCAACAAAAATATAACATCCGCAATGGTCAAGCTGGAGTACCGCTATAGCACCACTTTAATGAAAGTACTTCCTTCTGATCTAATTATCTATTTTGAAAGAACAAGGATTTACTCTAACTTTCCCTTCAATAATACAAGACGTATGGCAGCCTAGGCCTACACGAAAACCTCAAAGTTGATGGGCTCCTCATGCCTTCCTAAGTATGACCAAGGGAGTTATCACAGAACACTCCTTGGTATGACAAGAACTTTGCAGGTGCATGTAATATAGATAGATAGGGAGAAGACAGAGAGAGAGAGAGGGGGGGGGGGGGGGGAGAGGGAGGGAGAGTCCCAGGGGCGAAGAGCGTGAACATTAAAAACGAAAAAAGGACCATTTTGTGACATTGTATTACCCTACAGTCTAGTTAAATGCATGATCAACACATTATTTAGCATCATCTCTTCCTTTTTATTGTGGTTCTGGGGAGCGTTTCAGCAAGCGTTTTGTCAGTGAATTTTTTTTACCGACAACTGTTATAAGCTACTGAAATCCTTGTATCTGATTGGCTGAAAGCAAATTTTTCGGTGAAAATCACTGACAAAACACTTGATGAAACGCTCCCCTGGGCACTTCCTCAGGTGTTTCCAATTAGCAGCTGTGTGTGATGGTATAATGATTCATTTGCAAACGAGCGAAGCGAGCGAGCAAAAATTTTCAGACTTTTTGTAATGTAATGTAATGTAATGGTTGTGCATTATTTACAGCAATATACGCGCTGTAATGAAAATGACAACAGCAAATTAATTTGAGGGAATTTCGAATGATTGAGGATTGCATCGATATCAACATACTCTATGCGATCTGCTTGATTTCATTATATACTATAAGAGCGAGCGAGTTTTGGAGAAATTTTCAGAAAATATTGTCCTTACTTGGTGTAAACTATGGCCACATTCGAGCGAGAATTAGTTGTTACTACATAAAGCCGCACCGATTCTTTGAAGCTAGATATGCATGGTTCTCTTTGTAGGCATTGTGTCCTTCTTGCCTCCAGCTACACTGCATTACAATGTAGCTGTAGTAATATGGGTACATGTACTACATAAAGCCGTACCGATGGCTCTCTCTGTAAGAAACAGTGGGAACTATAGGTAAAAGGGAGCATTTATCAGAAGTGAAAAGGGCGCTCATCAGAGGTGGAAAGGGACACTTATGAGAGGTGAAAGGGGGCTCTTATCAGAAGAGGAAAAGGGCACATATTAGATAAGAAAACGGGCACTTACCAGAAGTAAAGAGGTGGCACTTATCAGAGGGAAAGGGGACATTTTTCAGAAATAGAAAGGCCACTTTTGAGTACTTGAAAAAGTGGGGGCACTGTGCTCCCTGCCCCCCCCCCCCCCATGAGCGCCTCCTCTGGGGTTGGGTGGGTAGGGAGGGTGATGTCATGGAGAAAGGAAGGCGCAGAGAGAGAGAAAGAGAGAGAGAGACCTAGAGGAAAAATAAAAGCATATGATGACTAAATAATAATCGTTGCTTGAGACGAGTCTCCCAAGTCATTAGCTGCAGATTAATAACTTACTTGTACATACTGTATATATTTCAAAGAAGTGTTTAAATGCCGTCCAAGAATAATGCTCCAAGCAAACATGTGTGGATGTGGAAGTGTTGATATGATATTATTAACTTTATGTAATGTCTGTCTAATGCCCGTTGTCTAGGCATCAATTTAATGACGCAGGACAAGCGTTAAGCCGTTAACGACTGACGCGGTCTTTTGACGTGCTGGGTGAGATTCACATAATACAAAAAATGAATGCAAAAATGAACAATGTAAACATTTCTTTTAATCACTGGTGCATGGCTAACTGCTTTCTATAGGCTTGATTAGCGCAGGTAATAATGCAGTCGAAATGGCGCCTCGTCTGCACCGAGCATTATTCTGCGCTGCAGCATGGATATAAATGGCGTACTTACCAGGTACGTCAGCATGTTCGCGGCAAATTTCATAAATTCTTTCACTTGTGTATAACTCCCACTCACAGATTAATAATAGTTGCGTGTGGCATGTCACTGCCATAATGAAAATAAGAGTCAAGTGTAGGCCACGAATGGCACCATACATTGCCTGTAATCATAACACAAAACATAGTTATTCATGACGACATTACTATACCAGGGATCGATATGATTGTGTGTATGGTGGGGGCAATGCGTATAGAACCATTTTAACTGATTATGAGGGTGTGGTATATACATGTATGTACATGTACCGTTACGTGTGTACCACGGGAGGGAAATCAAATTTACACACATAATGTTTGATAATGCTATTTTCGTCTTGTTTTGTGGAGCTCACAATCACATAATTTTGATGTTCTATAAGATGCTCTTCATCATCTCCATATGGTCTGACAGCGATGGAGAAAATTCGTGAGTGACAAGTCCTTTCAGTCACGCAACTATTTCTACTGCGGTGTGGTATAGATTCACCTAATAGAAAATTTACCATGTTTGCTATGGCGTCGTCGCTACTGAATGTATACAGCAAAATGCAAACTATCATTGTGCAAGTTTGGTAGTAATTCAAAAAGTAATACATGTTTTTGCCTGAGAGCAGAATAAATGAATGGATGAAAACGTCTTCAAAGTGGTAGCAAAGAGATTTTTTATGATCCACCAATTTATTTAGGTAAATGTACAACAAATAACTTCGATACCGTACATAACACTGTGATCTGCTGCCTGTAAAGGGGGGGGGGGGGTGGGCACTTGTTTGAATAATAACTCAGTACCATTGCGTACATAGCTCTGTCATAGAAAGTCAAGACCAAACTTAGGAACGACCAGTGGTGGAAAAAATCATATACTTTCATCAATGCCATTTGTTTGGCGTTCAAACAGCATGCTTTGAGATGAAGGAAAACCGATCACCATGGAAACGCATCTAAATTGGATCGAGAGACAGATGGGCGCTATGACTTCAACCATAGAGAAATGTCTTGGTCTGCTGAGTCTATCTGTTTCTATCATTCTTCTCTTTCTTCCTTTCTCGATCTCTCTGTCTCCGCCCCTCCCCCCCCCCCGATATCTCACTTACCCACCCTCCGTCTTTTTATCTTTCTATGTTGGTCTCTGTTTTCCTTCTTACCCCTCTTGATTGTTTCTTACGGTCCCCTTATCATTTTCCCTTTGTTTCCTTCTCGATTTCGTTAATGCATCTTTCCGTTTTCCTCTATCCATGGTATCTGTCGGTCTGTCTCTTACACTCGTCTCTCCCACCGCCCTCTCTTTCTCTCTCTCTCTCTCTCTCTCCCTCTCTTTCGTTCTCCATCTCCTTTGCTATGCATCTCACCATCTTCTTTCATCTGTCTTTCGGTCTTTCCAATGCTTTTCTCATTCTCTGTATCCCCTTTTTTATTGCCTTTATGAAATCTCCATTTTAACGTCTATTTTACGCCTTTCGTGGAGTGCTGAATGCATTGCTTAACATTTAAATGTCAAAGTAAGGGTCCCGCTGTGAAACTCCAATGCTGGCATCAATGTAATAGCATCGAAGAGGATATAGCGCTAGCCAAATAGCTTCATGACTAACAATATGGTCGTATGGTGGCAATAGTTTTCATTCTTTCCCAGCAGGCTATGGCATTACGCCGATTCCCACATGCCCACTTCTACAATGTCACAACACGATGTTTACAATACGATGTTACAATACGATGTTACAATATGATGTTACAATACGATGTTACAATACGATGTTACATGCAATACGATGTTACTATTCGATGTTGCAAAGCTATGTTACAACAATATGGTACAACACGCTGTTATAACACGATATTACAGCACAGTATATCACGAGCTATGAAGTTCCAGGTTGTCTCCTTTAGTGGGAAATGAGTTTACTGTCCATGAAACTGAACTGTACTTATTCTGACTTTATAATATGTAATTGTTTTTCGAAGGTACTATAATGTGTCCCAGGCCACCAGCAAATGTGGAGAACTATCGATAGAATTAACAATTCTTTTAGTCTACCCCGAAGCATTGGCTGGTGTGTCTTCTTTATATGTATGTATCATTTCTTTCCTGCCTGGAAATTTAAAAAAAAATGAAGAAAAAAATGAATGAGATAATAAAATCTTAGGACAGAAAATGTCTGAGTAAAATGCAATTTCACTGAGAGCAGGATGAACTCACGCCACCTAGGAGTAGACGAGATCTTCAGAAATCGTGCTACATCGTGTTGTAACATCGTGGAAGTGGGCAGATGGCAAATGCATTGACTAATCGTCCTCAAGATCACAATCTGATTTCATACACTAATAAGGAATTTTTTAAAGTAAGAAACTTTGATTAACCCTTTTTTATGATAAAATGAAATGTATACATAATCACCCTTGACATTTTTGGGTTTATACATGCTGTTTTTGGGGGTTTTTTTTGTTATGGGTTGTTTACGGTTCAACGTTGAACTGCTGTAACAACAATGGGTTAAAGCGGCAGCAATTTAAATGAGAATGGAAAATAAATGGTAGATCAGTGTTTTTTTCTTCTTCATTTTTCGTATTTTTTTCTACCCACTGTGTAAAAGTGGTTCACTGGCCGCCCCATTCATCATTCTTAGCCAATGGGGATAGATTTATATCTCAATCTCAAATGGCATTACAAACTACATCCATACCGAATAAGACAGTGGTGTATATAAAACACCAAATCCGAAATGGTTTCGCCAATTTATTCCAAATCTATCAGAAAGTTAGCAGTACTTGAAATTGCTTTCGAAAATCTGTTCAATCTCTGCGAAATTGCTTGCCATTTTCCCACTGCATTCCACAAAATCCAATCACATGCAGTGGGGATAATAATGCATCTATTTTATTTCTGTACCAATATCTCTCTCTCTCTCTCTCTCTCTCCCTCTTTTCTCTGTCACATCTCTCTTCCTTTCTTTCATTTCTCTGTTGGATTTCATGTGAAGTCACATTCTATCCATATGTGTCTCTCTCTCTCTCTCATACACACACACACCCACACGGAGTGTAGTCTCTCTTTCTCTCTTTCTCTCTTTCAGCTCTTCCTTTTGTTTGTTTGTTTGTTTGTTTATCTATTGTTTGTTTGTTTATATATATATATATATATATATATATATATATATATATATATATATCTTCTCTCGCCTTTCTTTAGTTTTTTTTGTGGTCAATCATTTTTACATAATTTTTAAAGAATGTTGTGTGAATATTTTAGAAATAATTAGAATCCCAAATCGTATTAATTATTTAAAGAAAAGAATTTCATTGATGAAAAACCCCAGCTGGGATTAGTGAAGCAAAACTAGCTCTTTTTCATCGCATGTGCATGGTATACTATAGATCCAAATTCCATTTATCAAAATAAAACGCAATGATTTAAATTGCTCTTATAACTATTCTGACTGTCATATGTAAACTACACACAGAATTTCATATTTTAGAGAAGCTATTACGGGAATTTTTCTCGTCTTCGAATGGTATTTTCGAGGGTACCGAGATTGATGCAAATAAGCGGTCCGATTAAAAAAAAATCCAAGCACACGCAATTGAAACGAGGATTCGAAATTAAAGCATATCCTTTATACATATCATTTTCTTCCGGAAGGGCAGAGGGAGGGGGGGGGGGGGGAGCATCGGCTTATAAAGCATCCTTGCTAATGCAAACGATGTCATTGACATTTAAAACCCCCCGACCGAACAGGGCTAAAGTCATGATTAAGAACGATTTAACAGGGAGCAGAGAATAACGAGTGCTCCACAACATGCATGATATGTATGAAGAGGAAAGGATATGTTCTTTAACATTACTCAACATTATTGCATAATGAATAAAGAAAGTGACTAGAAAATGGGCCATTTGGAAAGTTGTTTATAACCCATGCCCCAAAACATCGTAGGAAATGATAATAGTTCATAATACTCGATGTAGGAGCGAAGCTGTTATAAAGTTTTTAAAAATGGATTATAATTATGTACATGTATATTTTCAGACCTTATAGTGAAATCAGATTATTTTAATGAAATGAGCCCAACCTGTGTGATTGCCTCCATGTAAATAGTTGGGGCTTTTAAGATAAATAGTTTATTTTTACGACTTTTTTTGCGACATGATAATCATTTCGCACTGCTGAATTATTTGTACAGCTGTCTTCTCTTCACTGCATCAATATTCAGTCTACATCAAAAAAAAAAAAAAAAAATAGAATTCATACCGTGTCACCATCGTGTCTTCAATTTGTCTTTTATCTATATGTCCATGTGTGTTCATCTCTCACTGAATCTCTATATAATTATTTTCTTTTGTATATGTGCCATGAATAATTCCGACCCATATTTTTCCACCCAGTCACGAAGATTTAATCATGACTATTTATGAAAATGTCATCGAATGCAAACGTGCGCAGCAATGCACAAAAATGAATTAATTGAAACGCAGCGACCCACCTTGAGAGCTAAGAAAATGTGAAAATAATTTTCCATCTCACTGGCGAAGACTAAGGCGTAAGTGGGACATATCGAAGAAGAAGAAAAAGAAGAAGAAGAAGAAGAAAAAAGAAGAAGAAGAAGAAGAAGAAGAAGAAAGTAAAAAGAAGAAGAAAAAGAGATATATTTTTTTATTCATCTTTATGTTACATTTCAGCCGTCGATTTCTAAAGGCAAACAAGTAAATTCTTTAAACAAAATGCAAACCGGAGAATATATCAGTGATTGATCATTGCCACTATTTTGAGATTTTAGAAACTTTTTGATAACTATATAACCTGGGTCTCTTTCATTCCCTTCATTCTCTTTTTTTCTGTTTTAACGGACTGCTTTTCCTTCGGAAGTTTGAACACGTACAATCTATAAGGGTTACAATCCTAGAGATTCGCAGATTCGCTGGCTATGTATGTATTTAAAAAATCAACTACAGCCACAGAAACAGTGAGTGCTTTTAAATAAGATTTTCTTTTGCAAAAATGGATTACTTTAAAATGGTAAAACGAATATGTCACTTATTTACAGTTAAAATGTTCTTTCTGAAGAGTTCTTGGATGAAGCGCGTCTCCCCTGGTAACGTCTGGGGGACCTCGAATTGGGATGAAGGAGGAGCGTATATACGAACATCAGTTCTCATTTATCAAGCGTAACTGTAGTGAAGAATCCTTGTCTAGATATTAAGTAAGAATACTTTACCTGCTGATCAACGTGAGGGAGTGTTATTTCACCAACAGAAAAAAAAAATCGTCTGAAAACCTGAATTTGGAAAAGAGGACGAAGAAGAGGAAAAAGAAGAACGAAGAAAAAATATTACTACACTAACAAAAAAATAACTGTAAAACCACAGGTTTTTTGGCCCTTGAAATTACAAGTTATTGCCGTTATTTCAATTTTACAGTCTTTTCCCTGTAAAACAACAGCAAGTTTTCTGGTTCATCGGAAATCGGCATATGTTTACAATCGCCCGACATAAAACACTGTTAAAAAAACATTTTCTCATATCTTAACAAGTTACCCTGTTAAATTACAAATCGTTTCCACGGTTCCGTTTTAATGTACATAGATTTTCCTGTTAGAAATTAAAATTTCTGCTATTTAACAAAATAAGGACTGAATGCTAACAGTTTCATGTTAGGGAAACCTGTTATTTTACATGTACTGTGGAAAAACCAGCATTCCCGGCATCCTGACTGCCAGGAAATTTCCTAGAAAAAACGGCAATTTTTTTGAAAGTGTATGAAAAATACAACAGAAGCAAAGAAGCAAGTGTGTAAGTTAGTGCAGAGAAAGCGATATTTGCAGGTAATGAGTAAAGAAACAGTCACATCTGAATGATGCGTTTATATAAGAAGAAAAAAGACGGAAGAAGAAGAAGAAGGAAAAATAAAACGAAGAAGAAAAAAGAAGAGGAGGAGAAGAGAAAGAAAAAGAAGAAAAAAGTAGAAATAAATATTAGTCGAAAAATATAATCCATTCATTCATTCATTCATTTCGGGGTTGATTTTTAAAATAAATAAATCCTTTTAAACACGAAGACTGGTACATGGTATACACAGTTTTCATAGTTTTTTAACCAAAAGAAAATACATAAAATAATACAATACACATCGCTAACATTGAGGGGGAACAAAAATAGAAATAATAGAAGCAAGCAAGAAAGAAAGTAAGTATTATGGAAGAGAAAGCAAAGTAATGAGTAGAGAAAGAATATTCGCTGAACGATGCGCATAATACATAGAAACCCATTCGTGTAATCCCGTACGCGTCAGAACAGATCAGACGGATGTACTGTACCTCTTGGGCATGCCTGGCATGTTAAAGCACGGACATAATGATAAGATGTAAAGACATTTATACCAAAGTGTTGTTATCATGAACATCAGTGATAACAGTGCCAGATCCAGGATTAGATGTAAGGGGGGGGGGGAGTCTGAAATATTGTCTGACAACTGAACAGAAAAAAGGATTTTACATTTTCGAGTGCCTTTTGGGGTCTGAATTGATCCGCCCCTGGTTGTTTTCACGAACATCATGATAAGATATAAAAACATTGTTACCAAAGTGTTGTCCTCTTATCTTACAACATGATGGACACAGCTGCAATAACAGTTTTAATGGGAGAATTATCTTTTCAGTGATGATCCCGGGGAAATCAATAAGGCTATCCAAACGCCTTAAAAGTAAAGGCAAAAATACTTCTAATAGTGTTATGGTTCATTCCTCAGTGCGCTCAATCAACGCAATCGTATATATATAGCGTGATGTAATGCTACAGCACATTCGCTGTACATGTCGCCACACATTTTTGACCTATTTTTGACGTGAAAGTAGGGCGAAGTCATTTGAAATGTTTTAAAACTTGTCGAGGGCGAAACCGTGATTGGAAAGGTACGGTGATTTACATTTTCCATCCCTTCTCCAATCTACCACCTTTTCATTTCCTTTCATCCTCTTTCATTTGATCGTTTCTAGTTACTACTTTTGAGTTCTCGTTTCTCACAGAATATTTCAATGTCATTTTCATATTTTTCACTTATTTCTTCGACTTTCTAATCGTTTTTGTCTCCCACCAATGGGTGTTGTGCCCCCTCTTTTCTGTGCTTTACATTACCTCAAAGCATGATTTATAGACGTGGACGGGATATTTCATTCTTTTTCATTTAAACATGTCTTTCTCTTCATTTCCGATTGTCTAGCCGTCGCTACAGGCCTTAAATCAGTATGTTTCATTGTACAAATATATAGAAATATATACATCAGTCTGTCAATATAAATTTCACACCTTTTAGATTTATGATTGTGACAGGATGTTGAGCTATGTTTAGGTCTTCGAATGAGCACTAGCAGAATGATTTAGATTTTCATAATGACAATTGTTATTATGTAGTCCATATTTAGAATGTAAACTGAGAACTTAGTTTAAAATGAGGAGCTAGTATTTTTTTTTCATGTTCATAGGATAGGATATACCACTGCCTCTTTCAGTCCTGAAGATTTCTTCAAGTCTTTTTTTTTATAGAACCACTTCAGTCTGGTGGCAGTAATACACCTTGTGTACACCCTCGTTTTTGTATGATGAGTGAATTGGTTCAAAGTTCATAGGCAATGACTCTACTATACAAGGGACCTCCATTGGCGTCCTATCAGAGGGACAGAGTGTTTTCCAACTCCAGCCGAATTCACTCATATAAAACAGTATTCAAATTGTCTTGATATTTCATTGTGTTATTTACTCTAATTTTGTATACCTGGTACATGAGTGTGTATATTACTGAGTACTTGATCATGCTATTGCGAATTTAATTTGTGAAGTAGGTTAAGGCTGGTATTTCATTATATGTTTTAGCTCTGCCATAATACAGTCATACCGAATAGTACGCATCATTGGTTTAATAGCTATGAACCTTGATGAGAATATATTACATGCAACATTGTCCACACTTATACACACATCATTATTCATGTTCGTGTGAAATGATCATTTGCTTATCATTTTCTTCTTCATATGGGTCCGTTTTCCTGGTTGTTTTTTTTAAAGAACACATAAAAATATTCACCCGTATTCATGTTATTACTATCACGTAGAAAGAATCCTTTTTGAGTGTTTTGAGCGATGGGCACATGCTTCTCTTTATTGATTTACTAAAAAGGGCACTACACAACTTTGTGTGTATACATAATTCCCTTTATCTTTTACTGAGAATCCTCCCCTTTACGATTCAAATTCAATTTGTGAGAGCACTGAGGTATATTTGTTAAAGCTTTTGACTCTCTTTCGAGAGTTCCTGGGCTCGATCCCTACTGGATGCTGTTATCCTCAGACAAGGTGTTTTCCCCACATTTGTCCCTCTCGTCCCAGGCGTATTACATGGGTCTGACATAGCTAGGGAGCATTTGTAATACTGATGGGACTCTGGATAAATAACACCATCACCACCACCACCACCACCACCATCACCACCACCATCATCATCATCATCATCATCATCATCATCATCACCCTCATTATGATCATGATCATCATGATCAGCATGATCACCATCATCATCATCTATGAACACAGAACTCGACCCCGCCCCTATTCGTGACCAAAAACAGTACCATGGTCAATTTGCATCTAGTAATAGATAATAATAAATTATTACCAGGCGATCGCAGTTGCTTTCCTGACCGGATAATGACAGAGCAATGATACTGAACATCTCCCAAAAATGGAATATGTCTACATGCAAACGAAAAAAAAAAGAAAAAAAGAAGAAAAGTTATTATCTTTGAAAGTCCTTGGCATCAAGGAGTCCATTAATGCACTGATTTATGAGACTGATATATGAATTCTGAGATTGGCAAGGCGGCTTACGCGCCGCCATATGTTGCGATAATTAAACATGGACTTAAATACATGCCCTGTGACATTTGCGGTAAATCAGCCAAGATGAAAGCAGAGCGAAGGAAGAAGGAAAAGAAGGAAGACAAGAGGAAGAAAAGCGTTAAGAAGCAGGGAGCTTAAAACAGATGAGAAATGAAGATGAAGAGATAGAGAGAAGACATTTGAAGTTCATAAAAAAGAGGAAAAGAAGAGCTCTTAACTTTAACGAGCGTTTGGAAAAGAGACATTCACATTTACTAAGTAAATGTTAATGTTTGTGGTGAGAGGCAAAGTGACTTTCAAAGTCCATTATGCGATACAGGGAAATGGATGCCAATAAGATCTTTCCAGATGACATTAAGCACAATTGGGCCAGTCTAAACAAAAACATTAGCTTGATACTTCGTAGTTCAAACGAATTTTGCACTTCACCCTTCTGCAGGAGGTCGAAGTCATACTTCCCCTCCCATGCCTTCATAGCGTACGACACGGAGAGGGAGGGGGTCGCGGCTCTTGCCCAAGTATCAACTTTCCAGTTACTAAACATTTTTACATTTTTGAATTATATTAATAATAGTAACAATCTACCTTCGTCATAAAAAAATACTAGATATAAAACCTACCAAAATACCACCTCGCTACCCGAAAATGAGGTGACGGTTGCCATATGTTGGTCAAAGAGCCTTGGGTCTGGGGTGGGGGGAGATGCATCTCCCTCCGCCCGCGCCCCCTTCTTCGCTACGTACGACAATTGCCCTTAGATCATGTAGATACCTCATCACAAGTTTTGTAGACAGTTACGATCCGTTCTTTATACTGAAGAGGGACCCAAGTACAAACAAACATGACTGAAGTGTACAACCATAAAATATTGGGTGGACAGACAGAGTGGTCTGGTGGAATCGTTCCCTATTGTTTGGACAGGATCCTCCATGGAGTCCGCAGACAGAACATTATATCTCACAGTAAATCTATGCAATCGATATCATTTACGTGCACCCATCTTAGGATTATGTTCGGCTCCGTAACGATAACATTTGTCCAACGTTGAAGTAGAAGACATTAGCCAGCCAGTCATGGGATGCTGGCATGGATAATGTTAGTCCCTTCATACCAATAAGTGTTTCTTAAAGTTAAATACTAGGGAATTTCCTGCACTATAGAACTTTAAAGACATTTTTTTATGTAATAGAATATGGAGGAGGTATATAGACATTCTGGAGAGACCATATCCCTTTCACATTGTTACGTTGAAGTGATTATATTTCGTCGTTTTATCCCCTATCCAACATGATAAGTAATGAGAAATTAATAAGATTAAGACAAAATCGAATATCTTAAATCTGTGGTTATTATTCGCTTCATCAGGATTTTCAACGTCACAAGCCAAACTGGAATATTCGAATCTAAGGTATTTGCATATATTCATATCAACAAGGTTATGTGTGGAACCACAATAAAATAAAAGTGATAATCTTGAAGTGGAAACGCTAGACTGATAATGCAAAAAGAAATCCATTAGACATTCCTTTTTTCCTCTCCCACTCTGTTAAAGTACAAACAACTATTAGAAATGTACGATTGACACATTGAGCATGTTGAGAGGTTGACAATTGACAATGATCCTGTATAAATCCTACATAAGAAAAAAAAATAGTTTAAGCATCTCACCCTATTCTCGGATCTGACGATGTTTACCACTTAAATCTACAAGTATATGTATAGTGTAGAGTTCAGTGGGCTTACCCGTGTGCATTGCATGCCTCATGTGAAATGATCTGTATAGCTTTGTGATGTATCAAAGTGATTAAGTGCCTCCACGCATGTTTTGACATCACGTTAATATAGTCCAGAGACCGTATAGTGCCGAAAGGAGCACATTGACTGAGAGAGTCTCCATGAGTATTGACTATAGAGGAATGATAAGACTTTCTCAGTTTGTCAGAATCAAAAGAATCCTCAAACAACAAGAAACGCGATGGCAATTAATATCTATTAATGATAAGTGATCTATTAATAATTCATGAAATGACATACTGATATTTTAAAGTGGCTCTTCACATCAGGAGATGGTCTAGCGGTAGCGTCTACAGACAACTCTTTGTATTCGCCTACAAAATTGACTCTGATCGGACCCAGGTTCGAATCTCAGTCACGTCTTTCGTATGGTGACCATTAAAGTTCGGTCCATTCGGTCCAAGACGTTAATGATCATATTTGATTAATCCACGTCTGTTAGTACCTTTTTGCCGTGCGTTAGTACTTTTTTTGCACGGTCACGTGGTGTTATTTGACCAATCAGGATGGCTTCATTCTTGAACCCGTTTTATAAAACTGAATGACACGCACATTGGCGGTCTAGAGACCGTATAGTGCCAAAGGCGCACATTGACTTAGAAGGTCTCCATCATAACATTAAATCGTCTATTATACTAGAGGGATATCACTTTCTCATTGTCTATCAGAATCATATAGCTTTCCTTGATTAATTTAAAACATGATGCGAATATATATAACTAATTATGATTATGATTCTTGAATTATTATTATGAATAAAATAGTAACCCGGGTAACAAGATTATAGTATTATGATAGCAGCGGCGTATCTAGGGATTATGGCTCCCGGGGCAAACAATGAAGTTACGCCCCCCCCCCCCCCCGAGTGCCCAAACTTATCTAAGTTTTGTACAAGCGAGGGAGCAAAGTGACCGAGCGGCATCAAGTTTTAACCCTATAAAACGCAATTTCTTGTGCATTTTATCCAGGAAATAGTTTTGCAATTGACCACCGCAGTTGAGCGGTAGAGAAGCTCGAAATTTAAACATGATAAAAGGGTTTTCTATTCATTCACTTCTACAATCGGGAGCAAAACTAACGAAAACCGTATAGGCTTGATAAAGAGTCGAGAAATTCAGCAAGGCTACCTGAAGTTGAGATTTCTTTCAAAAGTTGAACCGTTGGAAATGCTGTTTTATACACTTTATCCTATATTGGGGGCGCAATATTTAGCAGGAATCATAAACTTACATGATATAGCGAGCAAAGCAATTACATCTTTATTTTCTCTAACTTTTGAACCCTTTTTAAGAACTGTAGCAACTGTATACTCGCATTTCAAACCTTCAAAAACTAGATTTCTAGTGCATTTACCCAGCGGATTTAGGGGCGCGTAATCCGTAAAGTATTATGATTTTTTTCTTCATTTCCCCCTTTTTTCTTTCTCTCCTTTGCGTTTTTTGCGCCCCCTCCAAGTGCCGCCCGGGGCACGTGCCCCCCTGCCCCCTGGATACGCCACTGTATGATAGGCATGTCAGTAGATTGGTAGCTATGCATGTATACTGATAAGATGCTACAGAAAGATACAGAAATAGAGAGAGAGAGAGGGAGAGAGAGAGAGGAGGGGGTGCAGAAGAGTGGGGGCACATTATACACGGAGACTCGCGGACATACATAGATATAGATCTACAAACAGAGAGCCAGATAGACACAGAAATAAACTTTTTTCAGAACATGGCTGCATCTCTATACTAGCAGACTGCGCATAATGCGTATGAACGGGTTTTTAACTTAATACGGTACTTCACATTGTGCATGGGAGTTTTAGCAAGGCAGTGTCTTATTGCCTCCTAATCATGGACGATTACGTATCTCCTTACCCAAACCTTAATCACTCCTGTCTGTTCTAACTATTCACTATTCTCATCTCTACTACTGGCAGTTTACTTCTCTTCCTTCTTCTTCCCCCTTTTTCTGCCTCACCTCTCCCTTTCCATTACCCTCATGCTTGTTTTGTTCTTCTTTTCTTTTCCATCTTTTTTCTCCCTCTTCTTTCCTTCTTTCTTCATGGTTGTTTATATTGTTCATTTTTTCTGCTTCCCTTCCTCTTCTCTCCTCCATTTCCTCCCCTGTTACTCATCCTCTTCCTCTTTCTTCTTAAGTTCTTCTTCTTCTTTTTTTTTCCTTTCTTCTTATTCTTCTTTTACTTCTTGTTCCTCTTTCTTCTTCTTCTTCTTCTTCTTCTCTTTCTTCTTTTTCTTTTTTTCCTTCTTGTTCTTGTTCTTTTTTTTTCCTTCTTCTTCTTCCTCCTCCTCCACTCATCCATTTTCTATTAATCCTCGTCTTTTTGTTTTAGTTGTCAGCTGCTTGTTATGGTTATACATGTATTTCTCCTCCTTCTACATATTCTTCCTTATCAGCTTTTTTGTTGTCGTCTCTTTCTTCTCCCTTCTCGTTTTTTGAAATATTTTCATTTCCATCATAGACTGCTATACATTCATTATATTCATCCTCCCTTATCTTCATCCATGTTCATTTTTTTTTGTTCCCATGCATAATTCTGAAACGGATTTCAAAGACATTGACACGTTTGCTTCTCATGTCTTGTGGATTTCATTTCAGCCTGTGCCGTACCTGAATTTAAACACAGGAGTCAGACGATAATGATGATGATGATGATGATGATGATGATAATAATTGAAGTACCCCCTTCCTCCATCCGTCCTTCAATCCCTCCTCTTAGCACTGGAGGGTGGCCGCTCGTTCACTATAGTGAGGAAACGTAATTCGGCCGAGCGAGAAACAGGCGACGGATTGACGTCATACCGACGAATCAGAAAAAAGCCCTAGCCATTTCCCCGCTTTTAAGCTCGCTATAGAGGTGTACCGCGGCGCACCTGGAAAAAGCGCCGCCGGGCCCCCGGGGACCAGGACAGGGTAAGCTGAAAGATTGGGTAGTGTTGTCAGCTCAGATTGCCAAATATGATTTATCCTACATTTTAAGCTATCATTTGGTCATGTTTGTGTGCCGGATATATTGTACTTGACACATTCACGATTCTGACTGGCTTGTGTTTGAAAGCTTGTACATACGATCATGTGACTTATGTCCCTGTGACGTGTTTCATCAGATTATGTTCGTTCGGAGGCAAAGCTTGTTTGCTGACTAATGTGGGCACTTGCACACGTAAATTCTAATGAGGCTTCATTGAAACTTTTAATATTCATCGCTTTAAATACACTGTCATACACTTCAAATAAGACTTCTGCCTGTACAAACAAGATTTTTAAAGAATTATCAAAGTAGCAAATTCCCCTATAGAGCTTTAAAGAAAGTTAATCCAATATATTTGCAGTTGTGCTACACATTTATCGGTAATATTAATTCGGTATAATAAGGTTTTAGCTACTTTTAAAGATTAAATGCATTGTGCCAACCTTGAAAGAAAAGCAACCATAATTCATGACAAAATAGTTTTAGGGATACATAACTGTTTTGACCTAGGATTTTGTAAAGTACACCTGCCAGCTCTTTCATTATCGAAAAAAAAAAGTCATAATTAAAGTAAAAGTATTATTTGGATATAAAGCATTAAAGTGTGCATTGTGATTACAAACATATTGGAATGCACTGGCGTTGCGAGGGTATAAGACAGTGAGGGGGCACCGATGTCATGCTTTTCTGTCAATTACTATCTGTGCGCATTATGCCAACGAAATTTTTTTTTCTCCATATAATTCTATTATTTCATCTCCCTTTCTCTCATCTTCTTAGTCATATTTTACATTTATCCTTGATCATCTATCATCTTTGGTATCTAACTCTCGAAATAAAGCGAATATGCACAATATTATGAAAAAGAATATTGCAGGCCTGTCTGGTTAAATATTCCTCTTATCATTTTCATTCAGACCGTTTGCTTGTTGGAGCACATTTAAATTGATATCATATAGATTTTTTAAACAAATTTTATTCTAAAAGATATTATATTGACACAGAAAAAAAAACCAAGGCGGGGATACACATATTATTATAGAGTAGAGACTGATATATATAGATACATACATACAAACAGACCGACCAACAAAGACAAAGAGACAGATGGATACAGTTTGGGAGGAAGAGAAGATTTCAAAGACGATGACGCGCCTTTTTCCAAACATTTCCCCCCAAGAGCCTTGCATAATTGACGAAGTCCGATGACCTGGTATTGCACTTTCCCTCCCTTCTTGCAGGGTGTTGTCGCTCTTAATTTTTCATCCTCAAATGCATCTCAACTAGTCTTTAACCTTTGTGCGTGTCTGTATATATTTAGGAATGATGAACCCCCTGGTATTATTAAAAGAAGAAGAAGGCATTTAAAAAAACATCGAAAAAAAATAGAAATGGGCGTGTATAGGGGAGGAGAACCCACTAGCCCGAGGAAACGAGAAAATCTGACGTTAGCATGGTTAGAGTGAAATGGGTCGTGTGTTCGAAAATATTTGTTTTGGGATTTGATTCTGCTGTGTTTATGACGCCAATTTCCAAGTCGCCCTAACATTCGATTGTGTGTCTTGTTGGCGAGCACGTCCGCCATTGTGATATGAGGGAGCTTTCTGTAAACTCCAATGTGATTTTAATTTGCTCAGCGGGCTTGCAAGAAGGAAAGCCAGATTTTAAAAACACAAAAGAGTGGAATGGAGGAAAAGAAACAAAAAGAACATTTGAATAGAAGTGACAGGAAGATGGGATTTATGAATGCAGCTACATAAGTGGGAGTATAGGCCTACATAATGTAGTAATATTTACAGAATTTAATTCTCAAAGGAGGTAAATCAATTTAATTAAATTTGTGATTTTTTTTCTACGAAAAATCTTTCATATGTGAATAATTAAACGCACTATATACCCGGTATGATACATTTCAAGAAAAAAAAAAAAGAAATGTGAAAAAATGAAAGTAGAGAGAGAGAGAGACAGACAGGCAGAGAGAGAGAAAGAGAGAGAGAGAGAAAGAGTGGGCCGGGGGCAAAATTCAGGTTTATATAAATTGTATTAAAGATTTTAAAGTCTAAATAGGATGAATGGATAATTGGGGAATACGGAAAAATAGAAGAAAGTAAACAAAATAACATGAAAGGGATGAAATATCCATTCATGTTTATATGTAAGCCTGCAGGTGATGAGTGAGTACCCGAGGGAATGATGACCAATTTCTGGTTTGTTCTTAATAATTAGTTTATCGATCACTCTAATCACACGTTTCAATTCTCTTACTAATTATAACATAATAAGGGTCATGAAATAACTGCATACGTATGCACAGAGGTCTTGACCCAAATATTAGAGCGCTTTCATTTGATAAGGAGAAAATAGTGTGCCAATTCTTTGAGTGAAACCAGTTTATTAAATTTCTAGGTATACGTGTGGGAGCTTTATACGACGGGACTTCTTTTCAGGTGGGATGCGGGACTTCTCGCGAAAATTTAATTAAGCCCACATTAAAAAGGAATCATTGTTTGGTCTACCGGTGAAGCCTGAAATGGCAGTCCGTGACTGGAACGTTGCACCAGAGCTGCATTTAAAGGGAGGATTGACCGCTCGACCGGCTATGGAAACTTTCTTTTTATGGTGATCGTCAAATGGCTATGCAGCCTTATATTACGTGGATCTGTATGAAGACATATACCTCATGTGTATTGCAGGCACACTATTCTGTTATACACCAGATTTACACCCTACTCTTTGCTGGTGTGACTCTCCTACAAACGGGGCCGCCAGTTAAGCTATGGTCAGACGGACAGATACGCGCGATACGCATGTCTGCGGATGTGCATCCGTAAAAATCCGTAGAAATCCGCAGCAATCCGTATCATGCGTATCATCCGTAAGTGCATCCGTAAAAATCCGTGGGAGTGCGCAGGAATCGAGGTCTTCCGCGAAAAAGTTTTGAAAATCTCAAAATTATTTTAAATTTCCCGCGCAAGGTCTTTTGCGCAGAATTTAGGTAGAATTTGCGTATTGTTCCGTATCATGCGTATTGATCCGTATCTTTGCGTATTTTTGCGTAAAACGTCCGTATCCATCCGTAACCTAATCCGCAGGATCCGCAGACATACGCAGATCCGCAGCGTGAATTTTGAAAATCTCAAAATTCTGCTGCGGATGAAATATACGTAAGCATCCGCAAAATATACGTTATCCATACATAAACTACGTAACTCATACGTATCGTCCGTAAGTCATCCGTAATTCGTCCGTGACATGTGTCAGCGGGTTGGCAGCGGATGGGCTCATCAACAGGTTTTACCCGTAACATCCGTAATTCATACGTAACATCCGTAACTAATCCGTATCGTCCGCAGAATATAGGTAACTTTTGCTCAAATTTGCGTTATTTGGGGGTAAAAATTACGCATTTTCATTATCCAGATATACGCAGGCATCCGCAGGTCCGTAACATGGCCGTGTGACTGTAGCATTAACGTTCTGTCCGAGGAATGGAGTGCTTTCCCGTGAACCCGAGCCTGCATCGAGAACAGAGGGGAGGGGCACGCTTATACAAAACACAGCGACAATTACTTTTGTCAGGTTAGGTACGGGCTTGTAACCCATGCGCGCTTAGTATGACGAAAGTCAAATTCAGAGCCTAGTGACTATCCGAATGCGCCACTTAGCCTCCAATAATAGTGGAGGTCAAATCCCATCATGTTTTGAAAGTAAACAAACATGAATATTCATCCTGAGATATTTCCAAACATACACAGTCTTATGTAGAGAAAGCCTAATAAGACCCTTCGCTAAATCTCATGCAAATCTAATTCCTATGTTTGGAGTATAACGTGAGTTTGTTGCATGCACCACTTACTGCAAGGAGGATGCGTGGTTTTTCGATGAAATGATGACCTGGGGCCCGTGGCACAAAAAATCAAACTCAAGTCCTTAATGCGCACTTCTGATTGGCTGAAAAAAAGTTGCGTTTGATTCTCATGAGTTGCTTTAAACGTTTTGTCCAACGGGCCCCTGGACAAAGTTTTTCCCAAACTGAGCATGCATGTAAAGGCAAATGCGCATGGAATATAAAACCGAACTTTCTCTCTCCCAACAAGTCATATCTACGATAATCATTATCCCTAACACATTCCCCCATTTCCGAGTATTTCCAGCGTGCCCAGGGTACAGTAAGACCCTCATTGCCACTTTGATCTTGCTCGAAGAAGTTTTCCATGACCTTATTTCGCCATATTTCCATATATTTTTTATCCCTTCATGGCTTTATTAGATCTTATTTCATGTAGTTTTATCTCTTTTTAAAAACTCACCTATTCCTTGCCTGTATGTAGTTCGAGTTTCGTAGTAACCTGGACAATCTACAATAGAAAAAACAGAAAGATAAGATTTTGAAAATATGGGTTCTGTCTCTACGCTCTGGCACCCTCTTTCGTAACAGTCCTCCTACTTTGGTAACCCCATGCAATGAATTCTCATGTTTTTCATAAGATAAAACGGGACTCTTCTCGCGTGACGCCACATACTAAAATCCTTAGCACAACCGCGGAAATTTAATATCACGAATACGGGATGTGGGATGCCCATCAAAGATTGAATGAATGTATGGACACCCATGGATGCGGGTTGTAGGCCTTGGGCTGGGTCTCGACTACAACTGATTGATGGTTTCCGAGAGTGGATATGTTTTGCTTTTTGGGGAGGTTATAGTTTACAGGGGGTACTGGTGGACCCATAATTATAATAAGGGGGGGGGGTGAATATAATATGATGGGTTTGCATATAGGGTGATGATGAATCAGGCATATTATACTTTACGTTGTAAAACGAAAAGGCGCGAAGCTCTAGGATGACCTTCTTTGCTGACAGGTGGGAACAAGGAGTATTTTCTTCCTTTTTTTTTGGGGGGGGGGGGAGGGGCAGAGGATAATATTCAAAATTTTGCCCCGTCTACAAACTTCTAGATGCGTCTCTGCCCTTATGTGATAAAAGTTCATCAGAAATTCAAATTCATTTGTTGTATGTGGGTGTGTGGCGTTTGAAAGAAAATTTGCATAAGGATGTCATATCTAGATAGACATCTAAGTTAGATGTGAAATATTTGGAGTTCTTTTCAGTGGCTTCCCATATCGAATATGCAAACTAAATTATCGAATGATGACGTTCCAGAGGTTCTACAACATGCTCCAGTGACATTTGCATTAACGGTCAATATCCGGTGTTTGGTCCAGGTTTGAAGTTAACCCGTTGACGACTGAATTGTGTCATTCCCATAGGGTTAATGCAGGAATCACCCGGTTCCAGTATGCAATGGGTTAAAGGAATTAGGTTAGTGTCTTATGTCGCCGCAGAATGTGTTGTAGAATCTCTAGAACCACTTTTACGACACATGATCCGGAGACATTTGCTACGCTGTTATCATCCCACACTTGCCGAATTTCTAACTTCCTAGACTAAACCCTGAGCAAATGTCGGAATACAGGTTCCAGAATGAGGCAACGATATGGTGCTCCGACAAATTGCTCCGGGCTTTATTTCCTCAAAGATATAGGTTTAGTGTTAGAGTTTCAGTTGGGTTTTATAGGTTAGGTTTATGGATAGTAGGTCCATGAGATATAGTGCTGTGTCCAGGCAGTAGGTCCATGGTTAAGGTGTGGTATAGTGCTGTGTCCAGGCAGTAGGTCCATGGTTAAGGTGAGGTATAGTGCTGTGTCCAGGCAGTAGGTCCATGGTTAAGGTGTGGTATAGTGCTGTGTCCAGGCAGTAGGTCCATGGTTAAGGTGTGGTATAGTGCTGTGTCCAGGTAGTAGGTCCATGGTTAAGGTGAGGTATAGTGCTGTGTCCAGGCAGTAGGTCCATGGTTAAGGTGAGGTATAGTGCTGTTTCCAGGCAGTAGGTCCATGGTTAAGGTGAGGTATAGTGCTGTGTCCAGGCAGTAGGTCCATGGTTAAGGTGAGGTATAGTGCTGTGTCCAGGCAGTAGGTCCATGGTCCAGGGTGGAAGTTCTGAATTCGAGTTCGGTTAGGGCACATTATTGACCGCGGAACAAAATGTCGCCGAAGCGTGTCGTACATCCAAGAATATAAGTCGCTTATAGATTTATACATTAGGTCTGTCACCCTACCATATATTAGTCTATGCGTCCTGGCATTCGCTCTAGTACAGGCAGTACCCTGCTCCATGTTCCTCGGACATACACCATAGCTGGTGACAATGCTTTCCAGGCATGTGCTAGCTCCTAGACCATGGAACGAGCTTCCAAGATTAATTCGTCTGTCTATCCCCTTCTTTGGAGGTTTTCAAGAAAACATCTCGAAACTCTGCTTTTCAAACAGTAATCAAATCAACAATAATATCATTCTTTCACTGCCTTTATAATTTTTAAAATCTTTAATTGTTAGTTTAATATTGAGCGCTGTAAAACAACTTGTAGTTTGTAAGAGCGCTATAGAAATGTAAGTAGCGTATTGTATTGTATTGTATCATTTTGAAGAGAAAGTGAGCGGGCGAGACGGTGAGCTTTGGCAGGGGCGGGGTATTATGATTATAAAATTGAATC
The DNA here is from genome assembly GCA_025617745.1 of Heliocidaris erythrogramma. Classification (NCBI taxonomy): domain Eukaryota; kingdom Metazoa; phylum Echinodermata; class Echinoidea; order Camarodonta; family Echinometridae; genus Heliocidaris; species Heliocidaris erythrogramma. The sequence goes on from CM046853.1 coordinate 48,005,947, forward strand.
TGACACAAAGATTTTATAAACGAAGTGCTAGCTGGAGTGGGCATTGTTTAGAGTTAGAGAACGAGAGCGTGCATAATATTGAAATGTTGAAAAATCTTAGTGACGATAACTAGCACTGGAATACCAAAATACACTGTGTACATTAAAGGAGAATTATCCCCAGGCTTTTAAATGTAAATAGGGTCATAGTGAATAAAATAACATTTAATTTGATATAAAAATCACCGTTTTAGACCAACTGATGCCGTTGTAAGAGCAGAAAATAGAGACCACTTTTTACGATGTCTACTCCTACTGGCGGCGTCCATTTTCTCTAAATTTCCCATAAAACCTTGCGCGTGATGACGTAGGGGATGGAGAACTCACTAGCTAGTAGCTAGCTTGCATGAAGCGCGCGCTGCATATACACACGGTAAACATGGTGTATTGTCAAGCGTTCGGCTGTTGTAACTGTTCCAAGAAAACGATAGGGAAATCATTTCATCGGTTCCCAGACCCGCAGAAATGTCAGCAATTGTTCAAGCATTGGGTGACCATATTGAACGTGGAAAAATTCCAAGGAAAAGACTTCAAACTTGATCGGAAAAATGATGTGATCTGCAGTGATCATTTCACGGAGGCCGATTATCACGTAGATCTGCGGGCTAAGCTTATGCCCGGGCGAATCGTATAATCAAGCTAGTGTGTCCTGGAACACGTTTTACTTACGATGATTATTTTACTCTAATAAATGTTTTTCAAATGTGATAGTTACGTAGATAATATAAATTGATTTATTTAATTTAATTATGAAACTCTTGCGTAATTTATGTTATTATTAATAATAATAAACTCTTTTTAAAATAATGTTGGTGAACTATTGCGAGCCAATTACAATGCGCTACGGCCAACTCCATGCCCTACGTCACACAGCCCGATCGCACCGGGAACATGGCGACGCTGCTTTACTCTTGAGAACAATAAAAATCGGAGGATTCAATCGACAATTCCCATCCTCTCGATTCTCGAATATACGATGTTTTTACTTTATCAGAAACTGTTTAGAATTCTGTTTTAGGTCAATGATAAAAGTCTCGTGGGGATAATTCTCCTTTAAAGTAGAAGAACATTCCGTGTCATAATGTTCTGTTATCGACCATGAAGTGAGCTAATTATAAATGCTGATTAGAGTGATGTAATATTGAATGTGAAAGTAGGAATAGTCTAGCGCATTGCATGGCAATTAACCTCGGCTTTTATAGGAAACTACTCTCTAACAAAAAAATTAAAAAAAATCAAGTGATCACTGACGTCGCTCCCTCGGGGAGTGAAAATAGATTGAAAATTCACTCCCTTTTTTAGAGAAAGTAGTGAATGCGTATAGCTATGACTAATTTATCAACAAAGTGCAATTAGCCTCATCAAACTACGGTCATAGATAATAATCTCTCATCAACCTTTTGCAATAGCATCTGCCAAGTCTACGAATAATTATACAAACATACTCCCATTAGCCAAATTATGAGTTTTTTAATCTTTGAGTTCATTATAGATTATACATAAATAATTTTGACATGGAAACAGATTTTACAAGTGATAAGTATTTTTCAATATTTTCGCTTTTAGGCTCTATATTTTTAAACCTACCAACCGTCGTCTCAATAATGCTTACTTATATCCATTGCTTTAAAGCCAGGATATATGTTTAAAGCGGTTCCAATTTCTATTTCCCCAAATTCTATTGACAATCAAAACCTTTGCCCTTGAAAGAGATTTTCTCATCTTCATTAAGTAGACTACCTACCTTCCTTGGGTTGTCAATGACTTTATAATGACTTTCGCAGCACTGCGATGGGTGACATTTTCTAATTTGGAAAGATGGCGGATAAAATGATATCCTTTCGCTCTCATCATCAAGTGATTTGATCTGCGCTCGAGTTACTGCTAATGTAAAATGTAAATTAAACCAAAACCAAGTCTTAGGAAGTTATGCGTACATAAGGAAACACATCGGCTTAGTCAGACGTTATGAGAGACGACCTGAGTGGTATTTCTTAACAGTCTTTTCATTATCTAATAATAGTGGGCGATGCACTAGTAGATTATAGGCGCTTTTTTAAAAGGTTACTTGTAGTAGGTAGTCGTAGAAAAGTCATAGGTTCTGAAGGCCCATACACACTAGTGACAATTTTTCTGCGCTCTAGCGCATATTGTTGATGACATTTTTTTAAATGAACAGTTGGTTGTGGCTCAAATTTGGTATTTTCCCTCCTTTGTTATTGGAGGTTTGTACGTTAAAGGGATTTCAGACCATTTAAGCTGATTTATCAAAAACATTTTTAGTCTTGTAATCTGGTAAACCTTGCCAAATTCGTTAAAAAATATGATACCAGCGGAAATATAACATTTTTTTAATTTCATGATGCATGCTCTATTATATATTGACGTTTCTCTCACTCAAAGGCTCAGATTACTTGAATCAAGAGTAGCTTGCAGGGTTAAAGACTGTTCGACCTAGTTTTTGTTCTGCTAAAATCTGGTCACGTTCGTGCATTAGCATGCATATCCTCCATGTCAATCAGTTTATTCAGGGGTGTAGCATGAGCCCAGCTACTGAGGGGGACTGACATCATTAAGGCACCCGTCTTACTCGGAAAATGAAATGTGAACTTTCGTGGCCATTGATTGAGGGGAGAGTGCGGGGGCCGGGGTCATATCACTCCTTTTCTTGTCCTTCTCCCCTGCCCCTTTCCTTGTCTTTCTGATTCTTCCTTTCTTCGTCATTCGCTCCGGGTGTATGTGCGTTTGTTTAGCATTATGTCCGAGGACATTTTCGGACAGAGAACAAAAAAAAAATCATGACAACAATGGTCCTCGGAAGCCGGACAATAGTCCTCGAACGTCGAACAATGAATTTATGCCTTATTCCGTCGACTGTCCGAGGACGAGTAACAATAGAGGAACAATAGTTGTCCTCGGAAGTAAAGCCATGTAAACGTGTGTGTGTGTGTGTGTGTGTGTGTGTGTGTGGGTGTGTGTGGGTGTGTGTGGGAGGGGGGGGGGAGGTAAGGGAGGCGGAGTGATTATAGAAAGAACTCTGTGCCATTTTGGATACCTTTTTGCGCTTATTATGTTTTGAATGGAATGTGGAAGCATTCACTTGATCCTATTCAAAGTACATTATATATATATTTTATAAAAGTGAATAAATGAGTAAATAAATGAATACATGAATAGATAGATAAATCAATAGATAAACAAATAAATAAATAAATAGATAAATAAATTATTTATTTATTTTTATCAAAAAATGCATCAAATTATTCACATTTATTTGTTGTCAGTCGTCAAAGAAGTTATGATATTAAGGCCCCAAATTTGCCTTCCCCTTTCTCATTCAACTGCTCTTGCTCCTAACATTGCACATACATCTTACAGCTTCACGAAACATCAGTAAGATTGATGGTTGAGTGTTACTTAGCTCTGAGTAGCTCAGCTGACTACTTTGAACCCCCGTTATAGTTCGCCCTACATAAGGGAGACGGATGGAATGTCGTTGACATGTTGATGAACCAATGTTGTTTAAACGTAATACATTGTATATTACATGACGACCCCCCCCCCCCCCCCCCCCCCCGCACTTACTAGCCCAGCCAAATTAAGGATAAGCAAATTCGTTCATGCATTAGTTTTAAACGGACGTTATAAAGATTTTGGGAAGAGAAAGAGAGAGGAAGAGGAAGAGAGAGAGAGAGAGAGAGAAGGAGAGAGAGAGAGAGAGAGAGAGAGAGTGAGAGAGAAGGGGTGTCTCAACTTTTTTGTAAATCTCAGGTACAAATAACCAAAGAGGCATTTAAATCAAGGGAAGGGAGAAACTAAATTGATAAATATGTGTGTCTACTTGTTGACAAGGGCTAATTTATCACGCACGAAGGGGACTTTAATGAATTGTTGGTAAGGGTCCCACTGCATGGTGCGAATAAGCGCCACGAGTTAATGCTCTATCTAATGAGCAAAAGAGCAGGCTCTTTAGATTCGGAGATAAAAGGCTTTTAAGATCATCCATTTTCCTACCTTTCGAAGGGTTGTCGGTTTGATATTAAAGAGTGTGCTTGCCGAAGACGTTGTAAGAATAAGTTGTCTGTCCTTTGTTCATCACCGTGGAGTATGAATGCTTCAGATTATGGAAACTTTTCAAGCATTAATTATCGTTTAGATTTCTAGCCCCTCTGCAACTAGACAACGAGTTCTCAAAGTTGGAAGAGGAATTGCACTGTGTAGTGCAGCATATAGCATGTTGCAATTGTCCTCTGCGATTTAAGCTCTTTGAGAACATTCTACTGTATACCTTGGATGTTGCCATGAGGTTTATATGCTAAACTTGGAAGAGGATGCGGGGAGGATGCGCCTCTCGTAACTCATTCGGTTCATCTCCTTTGCCCCATGACAGTGCCCGAATAATGGCACCTTTGAAGCGGAGATGTCAACGGCATGCAGAGTGAATGACCCCTTTTCAAATGAGGTATCTATCTCTCTCGTTTTCTCTCCATCTCTTCTCCTCCCCCTCTCCTCCTTTTGACGTCATGTCGCCAGAACATGGTAAGTCTGAAATAACAAAATAATTGCCCATTACTTCTATTCATTGAAACCACAAGATGTGATTTAATGGCAGAGGAGAGGGCCGAGGGTATATTAAAGCATACTTTCGAGCATAATCACATTTTTGTTTCTACACCGTGCCTAACTGAACTTTCTCCGAACTATGAATAAAAAGGCAACCATACTGCCATCACGCGATGTCACCGTCTCCATGTTTCCGCTAATAAAATGGTGGTATTGAAGCTTTAGTAAACATGTTTTCATGAGGGGTTCTCAGAGGAATTAATCTATGATGCTATTTTGACTGGCATCATGGATATGTTGCCTTGAAATAAAGATAACGGAAGTTTTTGTTTAATATTATGATGCTATGAACTGATACCATCAAAAAAAAAATCATCGCCAAAAGGTTTTAGGTTTCGTTGAGAGAATTTCAACATTTGAGGAACAAAGAAAAAAAAATCAATGCCTGCTCTTCCAAATCACAATTAAATTGTACTTTAAAAAACATTTTTGTAGGTTATTGAGATCCCTATAATGTATGTTGCTCTATAAAATGTATGGGTGTTTTCCTCGCCCTCAGTTCTTACAAGTTTGTCTTCGTATCTATTTTCATATTTTATTGGTTTTTGTGTTATTCTATTCTCGCTTCTCCCCCTCTCTTTCTCTCTCCCTTCCCCTCTCTATATGTATATATATATATATATATATATACCTATGTATTTCCATGATATCCCTTCTTAATCTAAAAGTGATCAGCTTGATATGCAGCGTTATAAAGAATAATTGTCAACATTGTCTGAGAAAAATATGAATGGAAAAATGTTAACACGAAAGATTGTCAGCAGTGTAAGATATGAAATACCGTATATATTACTGTAGTATTCGTAACCCGTTATTGATTGTTATTACAAACACCAAGAGAGCTATATAAGTAATAGACAGGAGAACTATAAGTAATAGACAGGTTATTGGGACATCGGAATGAGGAAATCGATTCCCTTGGAGAGTATTGAAGAGGTGCTTCCATGTATATCAGCCACGGGGGAAGGAATTAACGTGTCTACGTTTACTGAGGGACAGATGGTCTGAATTTGTCAGTTAGCATTTGATTACATTTCCTTTGCCTTTTGTTTAAAGCACTCTTATCCTTGAACTCACATGCCGTTGACTTAGCGTTGAGAAGAAAAACAACCACGCAGCTGCATTTTTTCAGGAAATTGTTTTCAGACTAATTGATAATGCAAATCGAAGTGTTGAAGGCTTGTCTTCCTTAGATGTGAAACGATTTTGACTGCGCGGCTTTGCACGGGATTAAGATGTTGAAAATACCAATGACTTGGTAATTTGTCACGACGTTCGAATGTTGAAAAAAAATCAAGTGTCCTTGTTTGCAGTTCATAATTCATCTTGCCAAATCAGGCTCAAGTCAATACCGTTTTGATCTAAGACTTGAAAGACATCGGTGATTTTTTGTATATGAGGAAACTAAAAAGAAAATGATTTAAATGATTTGTTTTTGTTGCACTATGACTTAATCAACTGAATAATACCTTACTTGTTATGACAGTTTGAGACACTCGATAATTTGAAGTGTTCTATTTTGCTTGTAAGATTATTGCGGCATAGGATATCCCTTTTTTCACAATCCAGAAGCCGCCCCTGATATAATTTGGTATCTTTCTAAGCACGCTCTATTTCTTTGTCTTCGCGAATATAGTCAAGCTACCCATGATGAATTCGCTATTTCCATTGTCCGTACTAAAAAGTGGAAATATATAATTTTAGATATCATCAACGCATTATAAGAAATTAACAATCCAACTTTGTTATGGAATTGAACATAATAACTAATATCACTTCACTGCAAGCTCCATGCAATGTGACATTTGTTTCACTCACGATAATTTGCACAATGTTGGCAATTTATTTCTTCTTGTAAAATTGCAAATTAGAAGCTTATTTCATTACAAAATGGCAGCGAACTGCCCCGAAATATACTTTAACGACAGTATTTATCCGGGCTTTATTTCGTCAGAGATGCAGGGTTAGGGTTAAGATAGCAATTGGGTTTTATGTTAGTGTTATATGTAGGGTTAGGGTTAGGTATAATGTTTGGTCTAGGGCGAAAGTTAACCCATTGGCTACGGGAACCGGGTGCTTCGTGTATTAAGCGTATGGGAATTAAAAAAAAAAAAATATCAGTAGTTGACGGGTTAAGAATCGGTTAGAGCTTATAGACCAGGGAGCGATTATCGCCAGAGCATGTGTCGCACAACCTGGATGTGTCATGTATTAGATAAGACTTGTACCATTAAGTATTGATACAGACACGTATCCTTCTTTTGGAGATGAACCTTGCCTGCATGGGGAAAGAAAATGAGCCAGAGCAAAATCTCTTCTTTCTAAATCCGGGTCCTAAGGCAATTATTATTGACACTTTGTCGATTAGCTATCGGCATCGCTCAAACTTGACCTGGATACATAACAAAGTTAGGCTAAAAACAGTCCGGTGTGTCATCGAGCTGTGTTCCCTTGTCATGCCAGGAGCTATTACATGCTGTGATTGACTTTGAGTAGGAGGACGTGGGTAAGGAAAGGAGAGCAGACAAGAGTTATTACGAGCAAGAGAGAGGAACGAAAAAGGATAAAAAGGGGAAATTAAGAAGAATTACCAGAGGACACGTGGAGAGGGGGGGGGGGATCGTTCAATCTTAAGGGGCGGGGGACATCGAAAAAACAGGAACAAAGAGGAGGAGGAGAAGAAGAAGAAGGAGGAGGAGGAGGAGAAGGAAAAGGAGGAGGAGAAGGAAAAGGAGGAGGAGGAGAAAAAGAAGAAGAGGAAGAAGAAGAAGAAAAGGAAGATACATAAGAAGAGAGAAACAACAAAGAAGGCATCAGTTTCGAAGAAAATTTCGCAAACTCAACTACAAAGTAGGCTTTAATGGAATCGATGCGCTGATGAAAAAAAAAATTCACTTGTCCCTTCCAGCTGGCTCTCTTAAATTGGAATCTTCACCCCTGCGGTTGTATATTGAATATGCATCACATTTGTATAGTAGATTTTAATAATGTTTACTTGCAGGAAAAATCGTTATCGCAACAGGATTTTCATTTTCCGTGTGGTGCAGATTGATTGAAAGGGTGAACTTTTAGATTACAATCCTAAAAAATCTGCGCTGTTAATTTTTGTGTGTATACATGAAGATTTTCATGCCACTTAGGAGTTTGTTTTGGATAGAGCCAAAAGTAGTTAATATTATTTCAACAGTATGTTGTTTAAGATATTCTAAGAACATATTTCTTTGCAACAACAGTAATCAAGAATGTTAAAGCGGTCATTGATTCGTGATCTTAACCTTAATTTTTTTATCAGATGTAGGAAGACAGAAAATAACAGTAAGGCTTCATAATTTTCTCTGCTAAAGGCAACATCATGACGCATATTCTACGGAAAATGTACGTGCTTTGAATAATAACCGTTAATTGATTACGTGACATGTGTGACTCTGGCATTACCTCGTTCACATGATGTAAGTGGCAATTAACCTTCGAGAGCATGGTCAACTTAAGACACAATATTGGAAGATATCAATCGGAGAAAATACCTTTGGAGCCATTATGGATGATATATGCTTGTAACATGAATAATGATGATACTGATAAGTGTCCTTTGTATTATAAACACGGCCGTTTTGTCTTGTGTTAATGTTTACTTTATTATAATGCTCATGGACTACGTGGATAATTACCATTATAAACGTCAGGGTATCGGGAAACCTTGTTTAATAAAATGTACACAAAGTTTGTAAGAATTTGAAATCTTGGTTTACTCTGCACATGTGACAATATTGATATGACGTTATGTATTAAGCGGCGGATTCAGAGGACGTGGTGGGGGGGGGGGGGGGGGGCCTGCTTCTGTTGGCGAACTTCCATAGTCGTTCATTCGTTTGAGGGTGCCCGTCGTAGTGTGGATCCACGACTGGGAAGTAGTAGGATTTTATCAGGTCATAAAACGAGAATATAAATTGAACACAATCGTCGTCTTGCAGTATTGTCTATCGTAAGGGTTTTTTTATAGTATGAATCATGCAGCAATCTTTGAATTTGAACAACGACTACGCTAGAGAGAGAGAGAGAGAGAGAGAGATTTTAAAAGCGTATTTATATGGATGGAACGTGATGGAAACCTTGGCCTTTGCCTAATGTTCTTTTGGCATTTCCATCCATCTAACATTTCCAACGTTTTTCAACATTTTCTGAAATCAATTCACATTGTTGCACAATAATATGCCCATCATTCCTAGATGTGAATATCAGAAATGGAGACAGTCATGTGCGAACAAAAAAGACATACCCCCCCCCCCCCAACAAAAAAAAAATAACACTAAAAAACAAACAAACAAATGTAGGTCACATCGTTAACGGGAATGATTAAACCACGGGAAAAAAAATCAGCCGAAAGGCAAGATAGTTTTCAGCTCTGTTGATGACACAGAATAAGGAAAAGAAATTACACAGAATTTCCAAGATTTTGATAATGGGCATATTTTTTTTAACTGAATCGATATGAAATATATAATGGCTTAGAAATGAGCAAAGAAAGATGGGGAAATCGACTTGATTGATTTGATATTTGCCCCTTCCCCTTCTGAACAGCTCAATAAAATACGTAGTCCCAAAATAATGTGCGTATACGTGTGTATGTACATTTTAGTGTGTGTGATGTTCAGCGAGTTTTCATAACTTTTTGTCAACATCTTTCTGGTCTAAACACTCTATTCACAGCATGGAAAACAAAAACTTTTATATTCAGCTAGTTTCTTTCAAAATGAGTTTTCAGTTGACAGAACTCAAGATAACGCTGCCTATAAAGAAGAATACAATAATTATGACTATCTATAATTATTTTCCTATTTATATGGTATTATATACACGGGCTAGCCTCATAAGTAAAATCAAGACCACTCTGTCTGAGTGCCATGCAGTTATTATTTCCCCAGCATAGCCAGATACACATTTAATAAACCCAAGTAGAGAGGGGGTAAAATAATGTGGGTAAAACACCTTCAAGGATCGAACCTGTAGCACCTCTCGTACATTGTCATACTAGAGTCGAGAACATTCACCAATAAAAACCACAGTGCTCCCTTTTGAAATGTACAGATAGAGGAGATGATCGGGTGTGATGTGGTGGCAGAACTGTTGTGAGAGGTCTTGTTGAATTACTTTTCTCCCCTCCGGGACTATAAAGTCGCATCAATGATTCAAAGCCGATAAATCTTGTAGGCCTAGTACAGTAACCAAAATGACCTGGGTGACTCAAGGCACCACGCCGAGGCACAGTGCGGCTTATACACGAGATCTGACCCTCTATCTTCTAGTCTATCGTTATTCCTTTGAGTAAAATAAATTACGCCACTTTCTAGTGATCACTGCAATTTGAAGTCACCATGGGCGATTGCTCTGATACTAGACAATGAAGGTGCACTGGAATTATCACTTCTAACCAACTTAGATGCCAGGAATTGATCGAAACTTTGCTATTTTCCTTTTACCATATCCTCAATATTTCAATTTTAATAAAGCTACACTCCTTCATTTTTTAAAACCCATACTTGATCAAAATATACATAAATTGACCCTTCCCTATTTCATTTTGGTAAATTTTCTGTACTATTGGTTCTTCATTTTGCTTTATCATTATGTTTTACTTCTCCGTCAGTATGGCGCCGTCTCCTTTCATCCTTATAGCTTGACCGTTGATGGATTGCATTCTATTGCAACAGAAAAAAGAGAAAAGGGTCTCACTATTACATTAAAGATCCGTCAGTTACAATTTTGCGATAGAGATGCTGACGTCATTGATGACGCAAGTTGTTGTTCCTTCGCTTCCGTTCTTTGTTATGTGGTCGTTTCTCTGCCTTTTCGGTGGCGTTTTCTCTCTTTCTGTGCTCGCGGAATTACACTCGTGTCTCTGCAATGAAAAGGTCATGGTGAACTGAACAAGATCACGTGACACCACTCAGGGTCCATGTCAGTAATGAGCTTAGATAGATATCGACTAAATTATGCACGGACTAATAATTCTTTTCATCTGTACACACGACGAACATCTTACAAAATATTGAAGTACATTGTGTTTCCATCGAGAAACATGGTAAAAAAAATATTGAATTATCGATAAATACTGATAAGATTAATGATCATTATTTTGTTGCACAGCATGTCCCTTGGTTAAACAGCAATGTAAAAAGTGAAAGTTATTCTACATTAGCGGTAATCATGAAATGACAATAAGAATTACAAAGAGTTAATTGATCACTTTATAAGTTAAATGTTACATGTAACTTAAAAATGTTATAGTAACAAGGCAAAAAGGGATTATGGAGGGAAACTGAAACTGGCGAGACCCCTCCCTCCAAGCAGTTTTCCAAAGTTGAAAATCCTGCAAATTTTGTGTGCCCCCTTATACAAAATCCTGGATCCGCCCCTGGTAGTAGTAGTAGTAGTAGTAGTAGTAGTACTAGTAGTAGTAGTAGTAGTAGTAGTAGTAGTCGTAATAGAAGTAGAAGTATAGTAGTAGTAGTAGTAGTAGTAGTAGTAGTAGTAGTAGTAGTAGTAGTAGTAGTAGTAGTACTAAGTGGCGGATCTAGGGGGGCAATCCCGGCCTGTGCCCCCCCCCCCCCTTGAAAAAAAAATATGCATTGTGCCCCACTTTTAGAACGGAGAACCTTATTTTTTGTTTTTTGTTTTGTTTTGTTTTTGTGATTGGCAGGGGATTATGGAGGGAAACTGGACCCCCTCCCCTCACTGAGCGACTTTTGGAGGGCTGGCGAGACCCCCAAAATACGGATCTCCCTCCAATCAGTTTTCCAAAGTTGTCAATCCTGCAAATTTTGTGTGCCCCCCCCCCTTATACAAAATCCTGGATCCGGCCCTGGTAGTGGTAGTAGTAGTAGTAGTAGCAGTAGTAGTAGTAGTAGTAGTAGTAGTAGTAGTAGTAGAGTAGAAGTAATAGTAGTAGTAGTAGTAGTAGTAGTAGAAGTAGTAGTAGTAGCACTAGTACTACTACTATACTACTAAGTAGTGGTAGTAGTAGTAGTAGTAGTAGTAGTAGTAGTAGTAGTAGTAGTAGTAGTAGTAGTAGTAGTAGTAGTAGTAGTAGTAGTAGTAGTAGTAGTAGTAGTAATAGAAGAAGAAGAAGAAGAAGAAGAAGAAGAAGAAGAAGAAGAAGAAGAAGAAGAAGAAGAAGAAGAAGAAGAAGAAGAAGAAGAAGAAGGAGAAGGAGAAGGAGAAGGAGAAGGAGAAGGAGAAGGAGAAGGAGAAGAAGAAGAAGAAGAAGAAGAAGAAGAAGAAGAAGAAGAAGAAGAAGGAGGAGGAGGAGGAGGAAGAAACTACAGTATAGTTGTAAAGATAGAAATCATAAGAACTAATAAGGATGTACAGACAAAAAAAAACCAAACATGTTAATATACATTTATGCTTATTCTTTTAACAGTAGAAATATTGTGTTCCGCTAATAATCATTGTATTTAGTTCATTGATTTTGGATGTTCTGAGAATAACATCGTAATACATCATCTTTGGCATTGAGATCATTGGATTACATCGTAGATCTCCCACATATGGAAGGATTGCCTCTGACATTTCTTAAACCTCTCGCCCATTTATTATGACTACGTTTCTTTTTCATTCGCCATGCAGATAAAATAAATGGTCTTCATAAAGTGAATAAATATTCAAAGCCGTGAGTGGCCCAATAAAACAGACCAACAGACCTCACTAATATATATATCATACATATTCGAAGACAAAGAGTAATTTTGTAACAAAATATAAATATGAAATTTGTATAGTAATTCTTACTATTAATCGATCCCATGATTATTTGTTCTACAATCTGTTTGATGAGTTCACTTTCTGTTAAATGACTATGCTTATTCATTGTATCCAATGCTGTATATCATTAACATGACATTATCGTGTGAGAGGGTGAGGGAAGTGATAGAGAGACAAAGAGAGTTGGTGGAGGGGGTGTTATTTAGTCTCCGGACTACTGCCTTGTACTAAATTTTGATAAAAGCCGGATTTAACTGAATTAAAAATCAATTTCTCCACAATACGAGTAGCAAACAAAGTGGGGTTGATAATCTAAGCGCTTACAATCATCATTTCTGATATCAACGGGCGTCCTCTGTTGTCGAATAACAGATACCTGTGGATTATTATTGGTATCATAGACTTAACACCATTCAAATGTAATATTTGTGAAAGCGATCTAGACAGTGTTCAACCGCAAGGTTGTCTGTCATTGCTATAGCAAGCAGATGTTATGTCTTTCAAACTTCATTCATTATTGGGCAATGTGGTTCTTTTACTTTGAATCGAATTTAAACTGATCGTCATTTGTCTTTGAATCAATCCTTTGGTTTTGGAAGCAGACAGGTAAGTTCTTTAAATCGATTAACTTTGAACTTTATTTGAGTATAAAAACGGATTATGACTTTTGTCACCTTATTGTATTCATCTCTTTTTTTCCTCTTTTCTTTTCTTTTCTGTGTTTTTTTTTTTTTTTTTTTTGGGGGGGGGGGGGATTAAAGGTTCGTACTAATATGACTAATAATTGGATTATATTTGGTATAGTTTATGATACTGTGCAGTTTTTGATAGATTATTATCGCGTGAAATAATGAAAATGCTTTTGATCGGAAAGACCGAATTATAATTTTGTAAGAGGTATTATGATAATGGATATGAAGAGAGAGAGAGAGAGAGAGAGAGAAATAGAGAGAAAGAGAGGGAGAGAAAGATAGGGAGGGAGAGAGAAAGAGAAGAAAGAGAGAGAGAAAGAAAGAGAGAGAGAGAGAGAGAGAGAGAGGAAAGAGGCGGCGAGGGAGGTAAAGAAAGGGAGAATAGTTCCGTGAAGAATATTCAATGATGCTGGTGTATAACGTTAAAATGTCGATAGAATGTATTGATTGATTTTCAAAATATTATTCTGCATTGTCTGTAGTAACGTTGGAGGAGGAAATAAAGGGAAGAAAAACATCAGCAAAGTTTCAAATAATGACTCCGGTCATGCTTGTTCTTGTGTGAAATATCTTTATTCTGACGGGGAATTCATTTGAGTATCTAACTCTGTTTCACCCGTTATCCAGCAAATATTATCTGTAAAAATATCAGGTATTAACGAGGATTTCTATGTATTTTGTTTCCTTTTCTCCTAGAAATAATCGAGTAGAATGAACTACTTTATTGGCTCCACGAATCAAACAATATAGAGCAAGCAATAGGAAAATGCCTTAGGATAAAGAAGTAGAGGTTCGTGAAGCCCTGCGGGCGTCGTGACCGCGTGAAATCTGGCGGTCGACTGTGACAGGTCTGCTGGCGGGCGGGCCAGACGAGTTTGGTGGATTCAGCTTGTGCTAGTATTATAAAGGAGGGGAGAACTATAGATGAAATATGTGAACAGTGATCGTTACATTGTTAGCATTTTGCCATCATTGTCAGGAAGAATGAGAAGCGGAAGGGAATTATAAGATAGAGGATACTAGAAAGAGAGAGAGAAGAGAGAATATGTGAAAGAATAGATTAGCAAAATATGAATATAAAACTATTAAGATTAATTTATATAGCACAGCTGCTATTGAATATACTGCCCTCTGCTTTGATGGAGACTCCTATATGCTTACATCATACTAATCTACTTAAAAGCTTCTGAAGACAGATGGGACTTCATATAAATAGAGATTTAAAGATAGGGTAGGATTGTGCTTTCCTTATTTCAAAAGGAAGCTGGTTCCAGAGTTTTGGAGCAGCACAACTAAATGCACAATCTCCAAGTGTTACACTGCATGTGACGCATAAGTATTTTCTTTATTTTGTTGTATAGCTAATGTTGCCAAGGGACACTGCATGTGACATCGAGTCATTGAATGTGTTTAGTCTATACAATCCACATCCACTTTATTAGCGCCTGTTGAGAGCCAGAAGGACGTTATCCCTGTATTGGATGGTATGTATTAACGACCTTCTAGCACTCATTATGAACATCAAGTTAATAACTTTCACTAACTGCTACATGCAATATCAGTTATAATGATAGCAATCTATTCAGCATAGATGACGTAAATACTTTCTTTGTGACGTCATATCAGTTGCGTAATACATGTATTTAAAAAAAGGCAGAAATAGTCATTCGGAACTCACTTACTCTAACGCAGTATTATTGCAATTAAAACGATAGAATTAATCAAATGTATAAGGTCATGGAATATGTTCATTCATGTAGGCCTATCCAAAAACAATAGCAGGTACACGACGTATCTGTGAATCATCATAGCAATATTGATAGCATCGAGAGTGGACACGTACCGTCAAAACCAATTTTCAAATTACAGTGAACTTTGTCATTAGGCACTTAGATTTGTTATACAAATGGAATGAATAATTGATCATTTCCAAGGTTGGGTTTTTCCCTCCGTCACTTTGCTTGCATAGAGACGTCAGAGCCTAGTACGGCATTGTTAATAAGATAATCGCGATGAACATGTATTATCATACTAATTTGACTGAATGCTCGGGTGTATACACTCAGTTCTTGAATAGTTCAATTTTATGATGAAAAATATTATTATACTATAAATCAAGATCCATAAATACACGTTTTGAATTGAATTTTTCAATATATATTTTGATTTGATCATTATTGCCAAAATGTAACATAGGTACAACAAATCGATATACGATACACAGTACATGCATAATATGCGATACACAATATAGACATAATTTTTGTAAAAGTGAGAACCAACTTTTGTGAAATTGCAGTAATACCATAAGAACGAAAACATAGGACGAAAAATAAGATGCTATACGGAATGTGGTGAAAAGAGGGATGAGACACAACCGTATATACAGGAGATTATAAAGCAGAGTTTTATAAAAAGGAGAAAAGTGTGAAAGCTCGAGAAAGAAAATGCATGGAAGAGAGAAACAGATGGAAACGAAGAGAGAAAACAGAGAAAATGTGTTTGTGGCTATGTGACAGAGAAAGAGATGGACAGAGAGAGAGAGAGAGAGAGATAGAGAGATAGAGAATTAGAGAGAGAGAGAGAGAGAGAGAGCTGACTGTAGAGGGATGGGAAAGAGAGAGAAAGAAATATAAAATCTTCGATTGTGAGTATCAAGAGGACATTAAAACATATACAGATTACAGTATTAACGGATTTTAGCTTTTAGACTAGATTGAGCAGCTTATGTACAGAGAAGCCGACGCGTGGTTTACCGTGACATTAAGCAAGGTATTAAAGTACCCTTATAAAACGGTGGATCCTCAGTTCCAAAAGCATCTAGCATTATCGAGAAATTTACAAAAAAATACTGCAAAGAGAAAAATCTGGCAAGGATTATGAAGCTGCCCTAATTGAGAGCAGCACTTTAGTCATATTTCTAAAAAATAAAAAGGGTCAATTTTCATAAATTGACTTATTTTTGGCAAACAATCCTTCGTGCATACACATTAGAAATTGTCATAAATTATTATCTTTTGTTTTACTTGGATTTAGCTTAGCAACTGAGGAAGTTTAGCAACGGAACGCGGAATAGTTAGTTTGTAAGGGTATTCACCCGAATAAAAAGATTTTGAATTTTGCTGTATAACATCTTTGCATTATGGTATAACGCCTTCTTCCGTTATGTTTATTAATTTGTAAATTTTATAATTTTTTTACATAAATAATCTTCTACTGCAATATTTTAAGGGTTTAATGCAAGGTAATCAGGTAAATTCCACTGTGATTCTAAAACTGTAATGTCTAACATTATACCATCATGCATGTACATGTATGTACACATATATTTCAAGTTCTCTGTCAAGTGCTGTTCATAATCATGATAATGAAAAAAAATCTGTAAAAGATATTTTTATAAAGAAACAATCACCTAACCATGTTGAGTACGAATGATTAACTAAACGCTCTGAATATTTAAACTGTATACATTCTGCTTGTGGATTTCTCATTAAATCATTATTTCTTATAAATTACGTAATCGACCATGACCTGGTATTATCATTATCAGTCTGTATTATACTTGAACTGAAGGACTTGTTTTTTTTTTCTAGTTTTGTTTTTGTTTTTATAGAAGTAGAATAATGATAACAATGTCAACCTGGGTTTAACAATCACAGCTTTGCATAGGGTAAAAGTTCAATCGGAGCTTTATGAATGATCAGAGGATTTCCGATCGATTCGGATCAGGAATTGTAAGAAAGAAGAGGAAACTTATAGTCATGTTTTTTACGAGTGTGTTCACATTCAAAATATGTGGGGAAAAGGTTAGCATTGAATTTAAGTATCCTATTTTGAAAGATTTGAACTGGGAGAAAATTTTAGGAATTAATATGGAAAATGTGGGGAGAGAAAATTTAGTAAATCATCTTATTCTATTAGTTAAATATATGACTTTCCAATGGAGGAAAAGAGCGATACCTCCGACCGAAAAAGAAATTAAAGCAATGATGTAACAATCACAGCTTTGCAAGAGAAAAAAAAAATGGCTTTTGGAGAGAAGTAAAAAATGGGGAAATTTTGATTTCCGGGACGTAGGGACGGACATGGGGGAGCTAAGTGTGCTTAATAACATCAAAATCATGAAGAAAATTCTGAACTGTAGTCTTTTAAAATCTGAGGCGGAACAAAGGACAAAATGGCAATGGAGGGGGCCTTTTTTTGATTTCTTTCTTTTTTCTTTTTCTTTTTCTAATTTCTTCCTTTTCTATTTTAATCTTCATTTTATATTTCCCCCCTTTTTATCATAAAAAAGACTTCCAGATTTTGCATAATTTACTATTTAATACATGCATGTAAAATATTATGGTTACTTATTGTTATTATTATGTCATTTGGCACAGTGATACTGGCGTGTGAACATATTTGTTTGTGTATTTTACCTTGATTATTGTGAAAATGTTATTTTGAAAAAGGAAGTAATAAAAGATTCTTAAAAACAAAAAATCAATTGTAACACTTTATGAGACGGGGTCCCAGGCAGGGGCGGATCCGGATCCAGGAATTAACGTTGGGGGGAGGGCACAATTCAGAAATTTTCTGACAAGCAAAACAAAGGCATCAGATTGACCCCAAAAAAATATTTAAAATGATCGAGGCTCGAATTGTTTAGATTGTGCAATAAAATGTATGCCACTTGGGTTTCAAGGGGGAGGGGGGTGTTCTGGCTTTTTGTGTCCTCCACCAGGGGCGTATCCAGGATTTCCCAATGGGGGGGGGGGCGCCAGGAATTATTGATCGCCGTCATGGGGGGGGGGCCTGTTGCGCCCCCCTGGATACGCCACTGCTCCAGCATCCACCAGTGGTCCCAGGTGTGACATATACCTTGGTAGGCCCAATTGCTTACTACATCTCTACATCTTCTTCTGTCCTTTAACTCGCTCTCAAAGTAACACAGAAAATCTGCAATCAATATAATCAAGCCTTAGTTTATATGCTAGTTCATTAATTTTGTCCACTCAATCTTTTGTCCATAATCAAATAAGCGCTGTATTCTTTTCAATATCGTATTGCATTGTGTAATCATGATAATTTATTACATCGATATGCTAATAATTCAGAATTTAATGGATCCAAAACTCCAAGGTATAACTAGTAAATCATGATGTGTACCGTTTATCAATAAGGAGAATAACAAAGAAATATGGGTAAGGGAACACGGTAGATGTTCAAGATATTTTCAGTGGAACCTCGGCAGTGATAATTCAGTGCGTATAAATTGTAATTTTTCTGCCTAAAATGTTTGTTTTCCCCTAAATAATTGTAAGCATACCGTGTACGTTACAAATGTTACTGCACAAACTGTAAGTTTTCTTGCTGTAATTTGTAGGGTTAGAGTTACGCTACGATTGACTAGAGTCCATGTATGATAATTTCCCTCTACTAATATATACATATTTCGTTCTTTCATTCTTTCTTCCAGAATGTAGCAGTCTGCGCGACAATGAATCGATAACGAGGTCGTTCGGTGTTATGTTTTTAGATCCACCACTCTCTTCTTCACCTACATCCTCATCGTCCGCCTCATCATCGTCATCATCCCCTTTACATTCAAATTTCCAATCGACATCGTCATCGCCGCCGACGAGCGATTCAACGATTAAAGCGAGTGAAAGTGACTCTTTATCGATCAATGGAAGCAGCATTGATCAAGAGAAAGCACAGAGCCATTCTTGTACCATCACGCATGCGTATCATCCCTCGGAAGGTACGAACCAGAAAGATGATATCGAAATGAACATCACCGTATTGCCATGGCAACTCACCATCTCAGTGGCCAACCATTCATCGAGTATTAAGGTAGGGGCATCTTGGTATTCTGCTGAAAGTATCCAAATGTTAAAGACCTCAGCCTGACCCAAAACAACCATATATTGACGTAAAGCTTAGTAAACAAAGAATATAATTACCCTGGTTATTCATAAATTTTCGTCTCCGTTTATCCATAAAAAATAAAAAAGATAATTTTTTTGGTCCGCCCCCTCCCTATGGCGTAACACTGCAGGGGGTCGCTAGACGTGTGACGACATGTCATGTATACAGCTCCGAGTGCGTCTACACGATATGTCGTCATCAAATTTTCACCCCCCGCAAAGTAGCGTTCCTCAGAGACGGGGCCCAAACCACCGGGGCTCAACATTCGGGACGCTGTTACTCATTCCACAGGAAACGGAATCTCATGAAGTTGGTTTCAATTTGTTCAGAAAATATATAGCTCCCCGTGGATGAATAAAGGGTATATTTCAAAATTCGGTCAGGCTGAGGTCTTTAAGCGTGGATGTCGAACAAGGAGGTAAAGGGTTATACCTGGTACTTTTTTTTTTAATGTCTGTTTTAATGCCAATGTACATTGTGAGTAAAAAACAGAAAGAAAAGGTAACCCATATTCAAGCCACTCTATCTTTAAAGTCAAATGAAATTGCTAAAATGAATGGTAAGACAGATAAGTTTGTCTTCTTTAATTGGATGTGTTGCTCATCCAAATGCAAGCATGCATGACTGAACACTGGCTCAGTGCTCAATCACCGAGCCAGTGATTTTTAAAAACATGTCAAAATCGCCTTTGCCCAAGTTTGGTTTAAAATGGTGTTTATGAGTTACTTTCATAATATGTGAACGCATTCAATTGGAATGGAAACCATTCAACTAAACTTTAGGTTGATCATCCAACACTTTTAATGATGACTGCTGTACAGCTGTCCATAGCCGGATTTTGGCGATTACGATGTCAAATCAAAGAAAACATGACAGGCTATGAGGTGAAAATCTTTGACTAACTAATGTGGGTTTCCTTTTTTGTGACTCGCGCTTAAGTTAGATCCATTCATGTAACAACCTCCTGTAAAATGAAAAAAAAGTCTGTCATTCTTGCTTCTGAGCCACTTTGGGAAAAAAAAAGACAGAAAAAAGGGAAAAAAAGAAACAGTCGGGGAAGCAATAGAGAATAAATTGCACATTTATAAGAAATTTATGGAAAACTCTGAAACTAGAGATCGCTAAACGTACATTACTGTTTACATGGGGGACATCCAGGCGGGGATTATAGCTGTGACGTCATGTTTGTACTTTTTATTTTTGATTTACTAAAAATATAGCCACATTAAACAAGCTAAAACCCGGCAAAGGTTAATGCCAAGAGATGAATAATATGGCATCACTTTACACCGTTTTCGCCTCGTCCGCTCATTAAAACAAATCAAAGCCAAGCAAAAACAAAATGGACGACAGAGACAGATATTCTATTCATCCAAACATGCCATAGGTTTGACGTTGCGTACTGTCTTATCCCCTAAACCCTGCCCTTCTTTTCAATCATTAACGCTGTAACGTGCTTGTGTGCACACACAATTATTACAACCCAGAGGTCATCACTTAAATCCAGCATGAAATTAACACTTATCGATCTAGCATTAATTGAAATGAGCTAGATTATTGATTGATAAACATTCACCTGCCGTTTGATGCCTCATTCACACCGCCAAACCGATTCCACACTGATTCCGAAACCGATCAATTCTTTTCCATTCGGGTTAATGTAAATGTTTGTTCAGTCTGTTGTCGGTCTAGCGTGGGTCTCGTTGGTGCGACTGGGGTATGTATGGTGCATCCATCGTGTGGCATACTGTGCTTGATGAACTTAACTTCTGAAGCGTTCACTGGAGGCAAATTATGTTCGAGCACTGAAGAATTTAGGAGGCACAAGTAGCCCATGCCCCTAAAGTGGCATTGCGTATCTACCCCCCCCCCCCATAAAAAAGGGACCTGAAAATGTGATAACCTTTTTTTTTACCTTTTATTTTTATGTTTGCTTCTCAGATTGTATAAGAATTTGGAAAAAAAAATATACAAAATACATAGACGACTTTTTAAAAACTGAACTATTGCAAACATTTCCCTTTCACTCTCTCTCTTTCTCTTTCTACGCCCTCTTTGCATTAATATTTTGAGTTGGCTCAGTCCGTAAAGCGTCTGCCTATCGAACCAAAGATCGTGGATTCGAATCCACCCCGGGCGGATGACTGAAGCCTGCGTTGTGTGTTAACGTGCACCTCCCTTGTTTCATAGACGCAGGCTACGTTACAGTGGAAAACACTCTGTCCCTCGGACAGGACGTTAAAGGGATACTCAACCGCAGGTTGTGGACGTTTTAATGCCGCGAGAGGGCACCGTGATCGTTACCTGATCATGCCGTTGCCCCACGGGCGCAAACCTCGGATAGACTGGTCGCCGCACAAACATAATACGCTCCACCTGAGCTCGAGCTCTCGTGCGAGATTCGGTCGGCTTCGTGCAGTCGAAATGTAATCCCACTTAGTCCAACGGACGCGTTCGACGCACAAACTTTGTGTACGAGTGAATGGGGCTTACGCAATCCTGACTTTCCCCACGGCCGCCCGTTGGCGTATCCCTTTAACTGGAGGCCCCGTTAAAGGGAGTGGCAAGTCGTAATCCATGGGCCTGACCAGTTGGCCTGACTCGGGGAAATTCGGATACAATCAGGTCCAATCGTGCGCTACCGAAGTAATGTTATTGCCGGATTCCCCGCGCGATCGTTAACTCGAATCCCTCCATACGCAACCGACCAATGAGATTCAAATACTGGAATAAAGAACGCGCGATCTTGTTTACTCAAATTTGGGTCAATTTGCGAACTTTTATTAGCTGCGCACGATAAATTGAAGTCGCTTTGAACTTTGGTCCAGAGAAAGGAGCAGCCAACTGTAAAAGCGCCCATAGATTGCGACTTGTCGCTCCCTTTAAGAACCCATTGCACTATTCGAATAAGAGTATAGGGGGAAACCCCGGTGTAGTGGTACACCTGTACTCCCAGTCAGTTATATCGGGAGGAGAGACCTAAAGGGTTACAGTGATTCAGTTCGCTTTTCCCCTCCCAGGCACAGGTGACGCCAATACATAATGATAATAATAATATTAACCATTCTCTTGTCAATTTTTCCCAATATCCTTGTTTTATATCCTATCTCTCTCATGCGAATCTAACTGAATGTGGTTATAGTGGTTGGTCGCGCATGACACTTTGTAAACAAATGGGGCTTTTATACTTAAACTTTGCGCCTCTTTATCATCGTGTAGGGGGGGGGGGGGCCTCCCCTCTTTCTCCACCTCCTTCTGTATATCGCTACATCTTTATCCTTCTCTTTCTCTCTCCCGATCACCCTCTATTTATGTCGTCCTTTCTCCCGACCTCCCCCTCCCTTTCTCACCCCTTCTCGGAGCTAGAGGCAGATCAGGGGAGCGTTTCATGAAAGGAAGTTGTCAGATATTTTATCCGACATCTGTTATAAGCTACTGAAATCCTTGCATCTGATTGGCTGAGAGCAAATTTGTCGGATGAAATATCTGACAAGTTCTTTCATGAAACGCCCCTAGAACAAACTCTATTTCCAACAATATTTATCTGTGAATAAAAACACACACACTTTAACTAATTGGAAAGCGCATAATATGTCGTCATCTCAGAAGCCATTGATTCAAGCATTCCAGTAGATTGGGATTTGAATAAAACATGTTTGTATATACACTGGCAAATCTTCTGTGACATAAACTAAGCTGCTAAGTTGATTGCTCTACCATGGACCTACTACGGTCCATGGCTCTACTAACTGTAATAATATGCTGTGACAGTTTCTTGGTCAAAATAAATGAAAGGTACGTGAGAAGCTAATATAAGGTAAATGAAAAGAAGATGTAATGAAGAAGTAAAAGAAGAAGAAGAAAGAAGAAAAGGGACACCAAAACTTGAGAAAACTTAGAGGGAGAGAGAGACGAGGGGGAAGAGGTAGATAGACAAAGAGATAGAGAGACTTCGAGGGGAAAAGATAGATGAGGGTGGGTTTAGAAGAAAAAAAATTATGCTTCATTGGTGGTAGAAAACCAAACAATAGTATATAAAGAAATGATCATGTATGAGAAAAAGGAAGGGCAGGAAAGGAAGAAATTGGAGCAGAAGAGAAAAAAGAGAAAAAAAAGTACAAGGGAAGAGGAACTGCAACAGAACAAACAGAGGAAGAAGGAGAAGAGGAAATGAGATTGAGCGAAAATAGACACAACGCAAGGACAATATTATTACTTGACCATACTCGCTCATGCAGTCTAACAATAGCCTGTGTACAATTCTAACAAGTGTAATATAACATGCGAACGACAGTTAATTTCCGGGCCAGATATGTGATTTTGATGGCTACATGTTTCATATTGCTAATGCGAGAGAAAGCCAGCTAATGCAGCTCGGATTCACGTTTGTCATGACGTGAGATAATGCGAAGGAGATGAAAGTTAGAGACAATGACTCTTCTTCAATCTGTATAAGAGAATTCAAGTTGGGGGGGGGGGGGGGGGTGGAGAAAGACAAACATCGATGCAATGAGTGAGGAGGAGAGAGGGTGAGAGAGAAGGGACGAGAGAAATAGGGAAGAAAAGACATAAAATGGGGAAAGGTATTAAAAGTGGATGATGATGATAGTTACTATAATGATATTGATTTTGATGAATACGAAATACTAAATAAAATTATCCTGAAATGGAGAGATTAGACAAGTTATAAATCATCATTACTGTGAACTTATTGTAAACAGTGTAAGCTCTGTCAGGTGTCAGACCTGATTAGCATATTTTCTGATACCTTTTGTCCAATGTCATAGTTCTGTTTGTATTACTGTATGGTTATTATGTTATTTTGAGCACGTTTTGTACAATAAACTTCAACTTCAACTTCAATGCCATTGCATAATTCGATTTGGCCTTTTCATTAGGTCTGACATAAGACGAAGAAAGAAAACAGAATCCATTTTTTTTCCATCTTATATAGTGAGCCTAACATTCTTAAACTGCACGGTTATGAAAGGGAGGGAGAGAACAGAGAAACCTTGTCACATCGGTAATTGATAAGGTTCATAAACTACAACGGATAATATGAAAAAAATATATTAGATAGAAGACGAGAAGAGAAAATGACGAAAAGAGAGATTTATATGAATAGAGACAACTAGACAGGAAATTTGATATACAGGGTGAGTCAATTAAATGGAAACCCAAATTCAACCCTCAATATAGTTGCAATAAGTATACATATAGACTTAGTCTAAGATACCTAGACGTTGTAGCCTATCACCTTGGCAACATAAAAGTAGCCATTTTTTCCCGATTCGTTTCAATTTTCATGTGCCCAAGTTTTTGCATGAAAATGATGATCAACCCAGGGTTCGGTTGATTTGTCCCAACTACAGTTAACACATAATGAAAGTAGCTTATGAACACCATTTATCATGTTTATCCCCCACTTGGGCAAAGGCGATTTTGACATGCTTTTTAAAATTGACCAGTACTCAGTCACCCATCATCCAATTTTGGCGAGCAGGGTTTCAAATTATCAAAGAAACCATTATAAACTATCATACCATGAAAGCATATTTTAGCAATTTCACTTGATTTTGAAGATATAAGGGCTTGAATATACGTTTATTTTTTATTGACTCACATTGCATGCTTGAGTACCCTAATATCAAAAACAACATACATTTGGGACATTAAAGCTATACTATAAGCATGAATTTGAAAGTACAATCCACTCGTTATTCGTAAGAGCAGGCATCGATTTGTTGGTATATAAAATATCGAATTCTCTCAATTTAGAAAAAAAAACCGTCAAACCTCAATGTTATTTTCAATCGATACGTAAAATCAAATGCAAAATGAAATTTGACGTCTGACAGTTTTGAACGCACTTCGCACGTGTAACCACAATCCGTGGTTTTTAGAAACGCCGTGTGTTTTCAAAATGTTTCCTTTTTCCCTTCTCTCTCTTTTTTTATTCCAGTGACTGTTAAACATTTTACATTATAAAGTTCGTTAATATTTTTTTCCTTGAAAGAAGAAGGGGAAAAAAACAAATTGCATTATAGTATTTTTTATGTTGTTGATAAGATGGCGTTACACAACCTTTTGCGTTGTGCGACACATGCTTTGCATGGCGACAATTTCTCGGTGGTCAATTCTCTAGACTTTATACAGAATTCCTTACTCCAGCACTGGACCAAATAACCCTAAACCTAACCCATCTTTTGACGAATTAAAGCCCGGAAAAATTATGGTCGCCAGAGTAAATCATGTCCGAGCTAGCCCCATTAAATTTCGACAAAAATTAATGTTCGTATGAATTGATTTCCGTTACTGTATGTATCATGACAAAAATCATTAGGTAGGTCTAAATAGCTAGCCCGGTGAGGATTAAATGATATGTTATTCATAGTTGTATTGTTCAATTTACCCGTCGGGATGAATTATGTTCTCTCTTTCTTTCATTTGCATAAATTTGCACTAACACGGGCGGCTGTAGGATTTTTTATTATTTATTTTATTTTTTTATTTTGTATTTTTTATTTATTTTTTAATTTAATTTTATTTTTTATTTTTTATTTATTTATTTTTTTATTTTTTATTTTTTTTTTTTGGGGGGGGGGGGGGTATGATTTAGACGTAGTTCCTAGTTTCCCTTGTTTTATCCCATTGACTACCGGTTGCCATAGGCTTAACACAGGGACTATCCGCTTCCCGTATGCAATGGGTTAAATAAAGGTCTTTTCGGAATGCCCCTTCCCCGCCCCCCTCCCCCTTACCAGCTATAGAAACAAGGTCCCACATTCCCTGTTTAGAAATTAACGTTTTTCTTTACACCGAGTAAATCTATCTCTTCAAGAAAATTATCATATTCAAATAATAAATAACATTCCCAAGCGCATGTAATATATATATATATATATTATATATATATTATTATTATTATTATTATTATTATTATTATTATTATTTTTATTATTATTATTATTATTATTA
The DNA here is from genome assembly GCA_025617745.1 of Heliocidaris erythrogramma. NCBI lineage: Eukaryota > Metazoa > Echinodermata > Echinoidea > Camarodonta > Echinometridae > Heliocidaris > Heliocidaris erythrogramma. The sequence continues at coordinate 48,031,953 of CM046853.1, forward strand.
TTATTATTATTATTATTATTATTATTATTATTATTATTATTATTATTATTATTAAGTGGCGAAGAATTATTGTTACTATCTTTCTGCTATCTTATCTCTCAGAGCGTTTCCACCATCAGCTCTGTTTATTGACATGGAATGTTCCTCTCGTACTCGCAGCCTCCCGTTCTCGTCTGTTGTTACTGCAATCATGAAATAATTAACATTATCGATGTATGTTATCCACTGTCTCTCTAATTCCAGTGGACTGATACAACTGGAGCCGAGAGGTTAAAAGGATCGATCGTCCAGATAAATTACAGCTGCACCTTTCATGATGTTCTTCTGCCACCGTGTCTTGTTGTCAAGATCGCTGGATCAAGATATTGTGAGTAGTATTCTCTTAAAGGGCAACCTACCTTTCTAACAAATTGCATTGCATGAACACAGAAGGAAAATCAAAGGAACAGATTGATGCAAGTTTGAACGAAATCGGACCAACAGTAAAAATTTTTTTTTGATTTTTTGAAAGTTGTATTCACAATACCTAGGCCTATATGGGAATCTCATTTTTCTCCTAAGCGCTTTTCCCTCTGGGCAATACTAATCTATGGATAGCATATCTGCATAGGCCTTCCAGAAACATAAAGATCCTACTAAGTTATAATTATAATTTGACAATATAGTGTTTTAGTAATCGTGTATTGGAACAAATGGGAAAGTTGACCGCCACCGTAAAATCACAGTGACATTTGATTAATAATTTGGCTAATATGGAGTTCCCATATGACGTACATTGATAACAACATTTAAAGGTTCATCACTTTCTTTAATTGTCTGATTTCAGCGAAACATTCAACAATCTGCTTCTTTCATTTTTCTGCTTTCCTTTTAAGAGCAACTTACTATAAGATTGGATTGAGAGCTCAAGGTAACGGGCAATTTTCACAATTTCCTATGGTCATTTGCTTTTGAAATTAAAATTTTAATCTATAATCAGTTATAATGTTTACGTAATTTACAAGAAATGGTACATCTGAAATGTTCGCTGCAACACCCTTTACATCGAAAGATTGCTTGATCAAGATGTTGAAGTATCCATTAGAATAAAATCTGAAATAATGTGTGCCTTAACACAAACTTTATATGAGATATCCGTTATCATAATTCATAGATTGTATATAGGAAAGATGGTTTGCATCCTTAAGTGTCTTGGAACTCATCTCAACGCAGTGTTAAGCTTCAAAATGCTAAATCTGAAATATTAAGAGGAGAATGGCTTCACGTGATTACTGGATCAACACGTTGTGAGTCATATTTCATGAAAGGGAAATCAATTTGCACATTTCTTTTCTCTCTCGTTGCCTGAAAAAATCTGGATAATGCTTTTGCAATAGTAACGTCAAAATGCAAAATACTAGCTAACAATGTATATTCTTTACTACAAGATCGACGGTTCAATATATTATGAGGATTATTCATTACAGATATAGGGAATGATTTTACGATAAGGTAAAAGGAAACTTTATTTGGCTATTTATTCTTTCCTGCATTCGGATAACGCTTTCACAAAGTCGGGTACAAAACTCGCAGTGGGTCTGTCCGGGGGTCTGTATTGCACGCGTGATGCTGCCGAAGTACAATATAGCTCACCACCTCCTATTTCTTTCTTTTTTATTTGATACGCCACTGAAAATCTGAAATTAATACAGATAATTAAACTAAATGCTTACAATTACATATACAATTTCATGATAACAGAAATGTAAGTTTTAGCATGTATAAGCTCCTTTAATTACAATTTGTTTTTGATCATTCTGATGTTCCATGCATACGTTACAAAGTCTGGAAAATTAATATTAATTTACGCCGAAGGTATAGTTTTCCTCCATATTTGGTCTGATCCTAGCTCAAGTAGAGCTATCAGCTAGACATAATCATCAGGTATACTAATATCTGGTTTTCAGTTGATAACGTATGTGGCAAAAACAACTTGGACTCGTCCTTGTAGTGTGGAGGTGTAGAGATTGAGTGATCGCATCTCAGCGTACATGTTATTAAACCTAGATCAGCCTAGGGCGGTTTTAACTTGATTTCCTCTCATTCTCCATCCAAAATGCCTGGATGAATTCCTTCGATGTGATTAATAAATAACCCATTCACCCTTCGAGCTCGCTTGCCGACAATCATAAGGCAGGTATACCCAGTCAAGCACCGTTCGTCAAAAATCTAATTATGACATCGTCAAAAGACCACAAGTCTTTCCTCGTTTTCCACTTCTTTATAAATATACATGCGCCGACGGTATAACAAAATGAGAACATGAAATGTGAAGAAAACTGCGTTGGATTTTCCCGTGAGATATCAGTGAAATGAAATAGAAAAAATGAACATTATCAGAGTGAGGAGGAGTGAAATATTGCCTACTTCATTTTGATTGCATAGCAAACTGACTTCCTCTCACTTGCTCATGATAAAGAGTTTATGATATCAAACGCTGCCTATAAATAAAATGGAGTTGCTAGGTTCCGGTACGTTGTGATAACTACTATTTAATATGATTTTCCACCTCAAGATTCCATTTCTATGTTTTACGTTTATCACTAATTCGGTCATGTATTTTATACCCAAGATTATATTGTGCTGCAAAAAGTAACGCATACACTCTTGCTTACTATACTGAATAGAAAACAAATTGTTTTCTATTCAGTATAGTAAGCAAGAGTGTATGCGTTACTTTTTGCAGCACAATAACCCACCCCAAAAACCAAAAGAAAGCAACAAAAAAAAAAAAACACAATAAATAATAATGTACAACGTATTGAAGATTTGACGAACCGAATGAAAGCGAGTGCTAAACAATAACGTGGTTCTATATACCTAATGACCGTACAACGATTGCCATGTAACTTATGTCTTATTAAAATGATCGCACTTATTATTAATGTCAGTTTGGAAGCAGGGTGCATTAATATAACCATAATATTCATTCATAATTATATACAGCCCGAGATGTTTTGCTTGGCAACGGCAAATAGAATTGGGTCTAGGTTGTCAATACACCAAGCATTATAATACCATTCAATATTGAGATGCCTACAGCTGCTTATATATTGCTTTCATCAATCTTTAGAATAATAATCTCCCCTTCCTGAATTCTCTCTCTCTCTCTCTCTCGCTCCTTCTATTCACCCTCCTACTGTTCTAGCACTCGTTGTCTCCTTCCCCAATATCCTTTTAATACTCACCTGACTCTTTTTTAAAAACCTTCTCATTTTGATACACCCCCCCCCCTCTCTCTCTCTCTTTTCCCATCTTTCTCCGACAAGAAGGTGACATCATGGAAATGGAAAAAGTGAAAACAAAATCATTTGTAACAGAGGTCATGCGCACAACCGGCAACAGAAGAGATAGAAAGAAAAGGAGGAGAGAGAAAATAGAGAGAGAGAGAGAGAGAGGGGGGGGGGGGGGGAGAAAACGTGGTAGAGAAATACACATTATTAAATATTGTCTTGATGAAAACTCTGATGTAAAATGTCACCTTTTCCTTCCTTCCTAACGGAAGTAAACGTGAGAAGAATTCAAAAAGAATGAGATGGATCGATGTCGATGTGCCATGTGCTGCAAAGGGTGTTGTCTGCACTTTGATTCAGCACTCCCAAAGCAAGATGTAGGCTCACATTGAAATGCTCTGGTGCGAGGGATATAAATCGTGTTGGATATGTATTTGGGGAATTAAGGGATGTTACATCATCCCAGTCACACCGAGAAGACCGACACCAGACCAACGACAGACGAAACAAGACATAACATCACCGTGAATGGCTAATATTTTATCGGTTTGGAGTCGAGTTCGCGGTGTGACTGGGGTATGTACAGTGGTGTCGAGCTGCGGCAGGAAGGATGTGCAATCTGTAAAATGTGCTTAAATAATTTGCGAGGAAATGGAGACTATTGACAAGCGAAAACCGATGAAAATGTGCTGTGCTGAAACCCCCTCAGAGAGTGTGATATATTGTGTGTCTACCATCACATTTTGCTTATACTTATAGACAAGGAGTGTGTGATGTGTCGAAGGAGAAAAAGTCTCATTCTTATTATTTTCTTCTTGGTTTACTTTTTTTTTCCCCTCCAGATTCTGTAGCAACCGATGTTCTCAGGCAATCAAAATCAACGCCATCTACGGCAGGGAATAGGTTAGGAGTAAGCAACGGTTCAGACGATAGTATGACGTCAATTTTCAATATATCGGCGACGCCGGGAGCACCCGCCGAATTTGTGACCAGTAATAATACCAATGGAACGACGGGTGAGTATACTAACTACCTCTCTCCGGGAGGATAAACAAGTAGGGCGAGCGAACAGGATGGGCATATCCAGGGGCGGACCCTGGAGTTTGTTCAAAATAAGGGGGGGGGGGGGGGTAGAACAATGCCGATAAATTAGGCATATGATAAAGGGGGGGGGGGGGGTTCGTTATTAAAATTAAAATTCAAATTAATAAAAATAGATCCTGACATAATCATGCCAAATAAAAAAGGGGTCGGTTATGCCCACCATCATCAGCGTGTCTACGGAATATTAATGGAAATAGAAGAATAGGCAAATAGAATTAGATGAAGACACATAAATGGAGTTGTAATGAAGATAAAGGAAACTTAAGCGAACAAAATGACGGGAATTAATTACGTTAGGAGTAGCATAGCTGGAGAAAACAAATGAAAGGTTGAGTCAAATAGAGAGTTAGGCTGTAGGATGATTTGAAAATGACGAGAGCAGAACAGTGACGAAGAAGTTCCGAAAGCTGGGGGCACTTACGGCGAGTCCCCCAGAGGGAAATCATAATCAGACAGAGAAGGGCAAGGCACCGATGCCTCCCCTGTCACTCATCATTCCCCGTCGTCCTGCATTGCTTTTCCAAACAATGAGCGGATTCATTTACTGCCGATTCACGTCTGCACATGCAAATGAATACAGGAAGTTGAAATGTAGATAGAATTGATTGTCAAGAGATACCATTTTTTAAGCACATAGTTGATGTTTTTAGATGTTTTCACTATAGCTAGGGGAGGAAGAGCTGGGTAAATCAATGATTCTACCTCCATTGGAACCTTTATTGACAGAGAAGCATTATTTTGATTTTCACTGAGCGAGTCAGTAAAGTATGAAGGGGAGTCGCTGGAAAATTTAAAATAGGTTTGTTTGTTCACTTTTGCATTAAAGTTTGTCGAAAATCACAATCAGTCAAGAAAAAAAAAACAAAGATTTTGAACACACTGCTTGAGAGTTGGTTTAAATTTGCCGAAAAAGGAATTTTGAATAGGGATGCTACATCTCCTGTGTATCGACGTCCCCTGAATAATCCCTATGATCATGATAATGTTTATGCAGTAGCGGACCCAGGATTATCTGGCGGGGTAGGGGGAGGGGGCAGGTCTGAAAATTCTGTTTCAAGCCAGCAAAAAGGGGGTGGGCAGTGCCGTATATCGAGAGAGTCTGGCCAACTCGGTTTCCGTTGGGTAACAACATGGCGTATATTCCTTCGTTATGTAAGCTTGCAACAAAGGAATATACGCCATCTTGGTACCCAAGTGGAGCCGAGTTGCATGGCTAGACTCTCTCTATATACGGCACTGGGGGCGGGGAGGCACGTGCCCCTACCCTGTGAAACCCTCGGGATCCGCCACTGATGTGACAGTTGTTAGATTCGTAGTCTTGCTGTGTGTTTCTGATCATTGATTTCTTCACTTAAATGCAGACGGAATGACGGCGTACGAGGAACGTTTGGAGGTGATTGTAACAGGGCTTTGTGTCGGTGTGGCCATCCTTCTCGCTTTCTGGCTGGCTTGTTTCCTGGTAGAGAAACGGTCCCAATCAAAATATATGTGAGTATCAACTCTCTTTTCTCTTATCTACTACATTCCTCCGTTTATTTTGAATCCACCTCGCTCTATTTTTCTTCAAAATTATTATAATCATCATCATCACCATCGTCATCATCATCATCACCTAGCTGTCTTGTGGAGTAAAGGTACCAGTCATCAATACATGAATAAAATGTGCGACTCACACTCCATCTCTCTCTCTCTCTCTCTTTGACCCACACTCGCACATACGCCCCCAACCCCATACATCTCTTTACTATTTCTCTGTTTTCTGAGAGAGAGGGGAGGGGCTCCCCTTATCTTTTTTTCTCTCCGTATCTATGTCTATTCTTCTCTTCCCACCTTAATAATATTGTATTGTGCGCTTAGGCGTACCTGACACAAGCTTCAGCTTAATCTTCAGGGAATTAAGCTTTTTTCTCTGTATTACCTTGATCAATTGTATGCCACATTTTTGTAAACTGTGAAAAAGTACCAACAGAAAATTATGTTTTGAATAAAAAATAAATTAAAAAGTTGCTCACTATTGTCTTGTATTATTTTCATTCTCACTATTGTCATGCATTGATTGGTATCACCCGCAGGAAACGAGGATCAGATAAACAGACTGTATCACAGACGAGGCAGTACCCACATGAAGTAGCCACTGTTAGAAAAACTCTTATGGTAAGACATCCCCGCTCAATGGTTCTCTCGATGTTCTTATTTCAGATTTAGAATGAATCATTAACACTGCCAAAAAATAATTACTTACAGAACCATCGCAAAGACTTTGAATACCAGCCGAAGTCGATTCTTCAAAAAAAGCATTTTTCAGTATCCCTAGTAGAAGGCTTCACTATATTTCAGACTCATTTCGTTATTCAGTTCATGTGGTTAGTGTCTTGAACTCATGATCCAAAAGCAGAACATCTTCATGAAGATAGGCCCACACTTCTCACACGCTCAATTATTGTCCCTCACATTTGCAGGAGATCTACGACATGCCAATGATACGGGTAGCCCAATCAGACGAGGAGGGATCAGAGAGCGGGTCAGGTCAGTCGTCAACAGGCTCCCGCGGACGGAATCGGCTGGAAAGCGAAGGCGATGAGCAGAATAGCTCCACCAATATTTCGTCCTCCGACCAGCCAACCGGTGCCGATTCGTCTTCGTCTGAGGATACTCTCCGAAAGAAGGAAACGAAGAAGAAAACGACATTTGCCGATCCAAATGTTCATCTGGATGTCCCCAAGGTAGTGGGTCCCTACTAGCCATTAGAAGACATACTGACATGGGGTGTCCGCTTAAGGATGCCTAACGATTATTAAAAAACTTTGGGGGATCGCATTATGACTAATACCTGTTTCACACGAGGCGCCATTGACTGGTTTGGTCTTTGCTGCACCATACAAGAGTGACATTGTTCAAAAAGTAATTGGAAAATGAACAATGCAAACATTGTGTTGATTCAATGGTGTATGGGCTCATTGCCTTCAATGCCTCGATTAGCGCAGGAAATAACGCAATATAACGCCATCAGATTAACGGAATCGAAATTAACGGAATGAACTCATACTCCAGTAATTCGAAGCAATGTTTCCACTAATCTGCAATCACTTTTTGTACGGTGTCATTCTCACATGGCACACAAAAGAACCCTTTATTCGCTGACACAGACCTCAACATTATCAAAATGATGCCTTGTGTGCAACGGATATTACTAAAAATTGTAACTTTGCAATCCATCATAATTACATTATTTGTAACTATTGTTTTCACTCAGATTTGGAGATGTTCACTGTGCAATTTTTTTAGTCGAAACCTTTAATCGGGGAAAGATGATACGGAATGCACGTCCTCATAAATTCATATGTAAATCGGCAAGTGTGCAACTCGACTTTATAGACGTATTGTTTTCCATTACAAATACAGAACTGTACATAGAAATATAATGATAATACATGTATAAGAAGTTTATGGTAATCAGAAAAAAAACGATCATGATTTGGAGTGGGAAGCGGGCATATTTTGAGCGAGATACGACACAGATTAAAAAAAAAGAAGAAAAACTTCTGTCTTGTGTCATTGTCATGGCAGTAAACAAAAAGCTTGAGAAAAAAGCAATTAGCATTCATTGAGAATATTGTGTCACACATCACATGGTGGTACAATAATCATACAACCGTTGTGAATATTTGGCTGTAAAATAGCGACAAAGAGACTCATACAGGTGTATATAAAAGTGCCCGAAACTACATGTATTCCATAAAGTATTTCATCAAGGCTTTTGTTTAATTGCCCGGCAGGAAGGCACACCCGAGAAGTTTGGTCAGTGGCGTCCGGTAGCCAAGACAGGACTGGGTTCACCGGGAGAGGTTCGCTCCAACCGCTTCATTGCGACGTCACCGCAGGCTCAACCAAAACGAACACTAGCTGGCGGGAGGTCTCCGTCAATCCTCAAGAAACCAAGCAATTTCAACGCCAACAAATCGCCACCGAGTATACTACGGTTCTCCCGAGGTCGGAAGATGCGTGACGACCCTACAACGATAGAAATGAACTCCATGGGCGATCACCTCAACCACGGCTATTCCTCGCCTAAAAAACAGATGAAATTAGTCTCTGCTCTCAAGACCTCAGAATCGAGAAAGCATAAACGAACTCGGTTTAAGATGGACGAGCCAGAAGACATCAGCAACTGCGCTGGCGCAGGAGCAGATACGGCGGTAATACCTGTGGGGAACAAAGCTATTCCAAAGCAGTTGGTGACATGTGAGGTACACTTCGAAACCCCTGCTGCTCCAACCCTAAACGGAGATCTCGAAGCCGAGGATGAACTAGACGATGATGAGGACGAAGAGGTGACTGAAAGGACTCCGCTCAAGAAAAATGTGAATTTTGTGGTTGTTGAGAAAGGTCTCGCGAGTAAATGCAAGTTTAATCTGAGCTGGGAGGATACAGATGGATTACCATGTACTGACGTATGACGTCGGTTTGGTTTGCAGTTTTGGGGTTCAACATGACGATTCTTTATTGCAAGCCTGGTTCGGATGCCGAAACTTCGAGTTTTTGTTGCAATCCTGCTATCATTTACCATTCTGTATTACAATAATAAGATAAGATGATCGTTGAATGTTTTCATGGTGGAAGGATAATAGAAAGGTTTACGGTTTATCACCATGTGATAGTCCGGAAAAGGACCGTTTGTGATCTTTCGTGAGTTATGGTAGTTCTTAAAAGAACTGTTATCTTAATAATAAAATAAATTCGAGATGATAGGTAGCTTACATTCAGTTTCAGAAATGGCGTGAATACACTTTCATCACACAAAAGGCCTGCAAGGCAAACCAACCACCTGAAATTATCCAAGTGGGATTAACGACGCTTGTCTGTATATTTTTTTTTTCATTTTCTTTTTGTTCAGACTCTGCTATGGTTTGTCTATCTAAGGCGACTTACAAAAGACGCACCTCGTGGTCTTTTTTTACATTACAGGGCCCAGTTTCATAAAACTTAACAAGTTACATAATTGTTTTAAGCTACTGAAATCCTTGAATCTGATTGGCTGAGAACAAATTTGTCATAGAAATGGGTCGCTTGTTATTGATAACAAGTTTTATGAAACAGGGCTCAGATCTAGTACAAAGAACACAGTTTTAATCCATCACGTGAGAAAAGTTGCATTAACTAAAACAAATTGAATTTTCGTTTGCGTTCGGGATGTGATGGGTGCTAAATCGCTGGTGCCTAACGTTTCTTATGGACATTTTTCAGACAGCAGATCGATATTGCTATGGATTGGATAAAGACTAACCTTCGTTGTATTTTCTGTTTTTGAAGGAGTGCTTTGGCTGAGACGACTTAGACGCACACGCTACAGGAACGAAACACTTCTGCATTCCAACTGCGTACATTCTCAAAGCAATAGACTTTTGATACGCAAACATTAAGTAGGATATTCATGATATTCATGAATACAAAACGGGACAAGAATGATAAGAGTATTATGACCATGGTGATAAAAATTGAAATTGTATTGGCGATGTTCTCTACGAATGTTGTAAAGAGATCACCATGCAACCTCAAGATTATTACAAACTTAATTATACGATGTCGTAAGTGTATGAAAAGCTGAAGAAAGACTCGTTCCAATACAGTGTTGGAGAATATGAAACAAAACAAATGTAATATCACAAATACATGCAGGGATAGGAACATTGAATTTATTCATTGTTTAACTTAAGATTTATACTAAATTTATTGGAAACGTCAAATGGGCAGTCTAATGGGATGTATTTTTTTATATCACGAATTTAAATTGCTAATGTATGTCAATAGAATTATATCAATAAACTATTAATAAAGATGTGTAATGACTGAGATGTTACTGATGAGAATCTGTGCAATTGTATTGGAAATGAACACATGAATGATTATTGTCAGTACTTGTATTTTCTGGTTCAATAAAGAGTGATTAGAATAATGTTTTAATAAAATGTATGCAACCTGTTAGGAATTGTATTATTCAAATATATGTAGATACAATCATTTTTAATTATACAGAGTTATGTTATATATTGTACACAAGTGTAAACAAAATGAGATATGTTTATAGTCACTTCAGATCAGGTAGATAATCACTTTATGGCTTTTTGAAACGCAGCAAAGTTAAATCAATCAGGACAGTGATAAAGGCAAAGAAGAATTACTGTGGTATTCATGTGTTTATTTATATCATTTATACTCTTTTATATAATAGCTGGACTGATTGTTAATCATCTGATTATCATTTATCATTTTATAGAATAAAATGATCACAATCAGAAATAGATAGAGATTGCTCAATAGATAAAATCAAGTTCATTGGAATAGATAGAAATAGATGGAAAAAATATCTTCACAGTTTAGAACTGTTTTTAATATTTTTCATGCCAAATCTGATATTGATATTTGCAATTAATTTTGATGTCATTTAAGTATGTTTTATAATAAGGTAAACTATTCTGCTCATCAAACCATACAATAACTATTTATAAATAACTAAAATTTGATTTGTTACATAAATCATGTAATTTATTTGCATTAGACAACTGATGTTTGCATCCTAAAATTCAATAAATATGGTCATCTAAATCCCTGTATGACATGCATTGTTTCATTCCGTGTGGTTTTAACTATCGACCCTCACATAACACATTCACATTTTCAAAGTCCTGACTCAAACATATCTGTATTTTTTTTTTAAATCCGAACTTCAAATAACTCTAATGAAAAGTAACATAAGATACAGACCAATTACAATTACATATGAGTAAAAAAACAAGTATACATGTAACTACATCATTCTTCACAGTGAAGATTTAGAATATTAGTACTTGACATGCATGTAATTTTAATCAGTGCTGGGTTTTTCCTTTTGTCATCACACCTTTATAAATAATGTTAAAAGGTCATGGACAATATCTTAGCACGTCATGGACAATATCTTGGCACATCACGGTAGGACAGATGGAAAATGTGTAAAAGTGGAGACATCTTTTTATCAAACACCTATCAAAATTCATATCAATAGGCAATACAATAGAGTATTGAAATTGTCCGACATAAGATTTGTATTTGCATATACGTTGTACAATAAAGATTTCAGACATGTATTACAAATAAAGTCTTTATGTGATAAGTTGTTTTTTGTCATCGTTGCCGTTTCATTGTTCATCTTGAACTAGTGTTCTATGGTAACAAACTTCACAATTAATGAGTCCATTTTTAACCAAGAAAAACAATGAACATACTTAGAACAAGAACAATTAAACATTAACATTTTGGCAGTTTAACCCTATTTTAACTGGGCTATTTCAGACCAGTGCCCGCCGCACAGAAACGTTGTTAGCGCTAACAGCGCGCTAACAGTACCGATAGCGATGATTTGGCCGCACAGAAGAGTAATGTTAGTCAAATTCACTATCAGCGCTGTTAGCCTAACATTTCAAGGCCGCACAGAAGCTAACAGTAGTGGTAATGTTTTAACAACTCACTAACGGTGCCAGGGGCACCAATAGTGACAATGTTTGTGAATAATTTCTTGCGTGCGCTATAACTTGTCTCTCCTTTTTTTAATACCAAGTACTTAAACATAGACCTAGACTAATTAAGAATGTGTCGGGTAGCGGGTGACATAGATTTTGCTGATAACGACACAAGGAGACCAAGATATGATCCTTTTCAGGAAGAAAATGAACATGACTATTTCAATTTGGAGAAAACTAGTATGTTATTTAGTAATTCAATCTCATGGTAATGTATTACTTAAAAACACCACATTTAAAATGGTCGAGGAGTTAAAGTTTCTTGGTTTACTTATTGATAATTTCAGGAAGAAAATGAACATGACTTTTTCAATTTGGAGAAAACTTATTGATAATAAGTTATCTTGGAAACCACAGACTCTGTATCTATACAAATTACTCTCTAGAAATGTTGGTATTAAAATTGAAATATTTGTTTCGTTCTCATGTATTACTCTTGTTGTATTCCACCTTGGTTCTACCCTAAATAAGTTATGGCATTCTTGCTTGGGGCAACTGTACTAAGTCTCAGTTGGACAGACTCTCAGTTATACAAAAACGGGTGATGAGAATAATTTTGAAAAAGCCTAGACTAGCTCCGTCTAAAATATTATTCTTTGAAAATAAATCGTTGAGACTAAACGATTTGTTTTATTACCAGTTAGGCAGTTTAATGTATCAAGTACGAATTCATGAATTGCCTCAGGTTTTACAATCAATGCTTAAACCGAATGATGGAATACATAGGCATTCTACACGACAATCATCTTTCTTTCATTTACCACTTCTTCGTACTCAGTTTGCCCAGAAAACATTAATCTAAACTGGGCCCTTCTATTGAAATCATCTTGATTCAAATCTAAAGCAAGCTTCCTCTCTTAAATCTTTTAGAAGAAATCTTAAACATTATCAAATTACCTCTTACAGTGTAAGTCCATAACAGGGGCGTATCCAGGATTTCCCAATAGGGGGGGGGGGGGGCAGGCATTGTTGCCGTCCTGGGGGAGGGGTCTAAGGGGAGGGGTGCCCCCTCCCCTTTGGAAAATTTTTGCTTCTGAAGAAGGGCTGAGATGCAAAATAATCCTATATGTGACCAATTTTGAAGCCTATTTAATGAACAACTTTTTTTTTTCCTATTTTTTTTTTTTACGACGGCCAATAGGGGGGGGGGGCGCCTGTTGCGCCACCCCCTGGATACGCCACTGCATAACAACTGTACAGTATTTGGTTTTCTACCTGTGTCTAAACAGAACATAAACAAAACCTTTCCTAAGGCATCTTTTTATTCATACTTAATACACATACATGTATTATGTGTATCTGGTTTTTCTACTACTATATAAACCCAATAGGCTGACATTAACTGCTAGTATAATACTAGTTCATAGTATGCTTATTTTATTTTGATGTTTTAGTGATGTTGTGTGTGTGTGTGTTAGCTTCTCCCATGATACTGCTTTTTGGAATTGTTATTATGATATCTGTATTCGAAATTTTGAATGATGTATGCTCACCAATAATGGCAAATAAGCCTACTCCCATGAGTGAAGAGCTAAAAACTAAACAATAAATAAATAAATAAATAAATGAGAAGTGGGCTTGCATTTTTTTGTCAATATCTTAATCTAAAAGCTAAATGCTAGTAGTTGCAGCAAGCAATAATTTCACGCGAAAGTCTTTGGAATCAAAGTTAACTGTTCATATATTGTCCGTAATCCAGTAAGTTTATGCAATCAGAAACTTGAATAACCTTTGTTAAAGAATGAAACATACGCTGAAAACCAAGCACACAGTAGACCACCAACATAGATAAGCATATAGTGGGAACGTGTAGTATTATTGATTAGAAAAAGACCCGTCACCCGGCAGGAATGTCATGTTTATTTTGGTCATTTGTCAGCAAATATACATTTTAAAACGTGAATACACAACGCATGCGCACTGTGCTATGCTGCATCAACAAGATTCATCTATCTATACATAGATTACTACGCACAAATCATAGATTTTGCCTAACTCTATGGCTCAAATCCATTAACAGCGCTGTAACAGCGCGAGTGTCTAACAGCGCCCTAACAGCGCTTTCTGTGCGGTCATCTTACCCGTGTTGTTAGTGGCTGATTTGTTTGTGACTTGTTAGCGCTAACAAAGCCGCTACTAACAGCGTTTCTGTGCGGCCGGCACAGGTTTTTAATGGGGGGGGGGTTAATTTGACCCCCCCCCCAGGTCTTGGAGACCAAATGTTCGATTCACACAAAATTTTGCATGGAGGTACATTGAAGTATTAGCGACACGTTCATGTTTTCGTTTAAACGATCCAATTTTAAATATGCAAATTACCAAAGTACGCTTATATTTGCTAATTTTCCTAATCTTTAAAGAAAGACATAATAAACAGTATTATATTGACTCAAAATGAATTACAGACATGGATAAGTTTGAGATTCAGGTATTTACTTTGTTTATTATGGTTTTCTCTATTACATATTTACATAAGCATGCATGAAATTTGCATATATTGCTTATGTATTCCTTTGTTTTTCATTTCTTTTGTATTCTATTGATATTATTTATGTTTATTATTATTTTGACAATGATAATAGATATGACATCCATAAAGGCAAGGAAAAAAATAATTATATGGGAAAGATGGATTGTATTTCACAAGTTTCAGAATTTGTTGATTCTATTATACACACATGTATGGAAAAGTCACTGTTTTGGAATGACCTTTGACCCTTAATTGTCATGTGACCTTCTAATGCTTGGTCCGATATTTACAAATTTAGTGCCAAAAGTTGCGCAAGACTTCAAAGAAAAAAAATCATGAAAGGATAACATGATATCTACCGCGGTTCCAGAGAAGTCGTTAAATTACTACAGGGGGGTCCCCCCCCCCCCCCCAGTTAATATCGGGTTAAACTTCCTACAACACTTTAACGTTTCAGTGAAAGTTATCATTTTGAAAAAAACATTCACACACATCTAGCAAACTATAAGAAATTGTAGTAACGGATTAGCACGAGTGGATTAATCACTAAAAAACACAATTAATATTTTGTGGTTTGGATGACAAAAGAAAAAAAATACAAACTAAAAGTTGATTCTCTCTGGAATTCGAAGCTTCTGTTCCTGAGCACGGATACTGGAATGGCAGCATACACCTCTTACATCTCCTGTTGAGGTATGGCAGTGATCAGATGAAGCCTCATGGCTCATATCCCCATCAATATGTGCGTAAACTTCTGAGCTCCTGTGGATGAGTGTAGAGAAGGTGGAAATTTAGATTATAGTTATAATACAGAGTAGAGTATTAGAACAGGAAAAAACTAGATTGAAATTTTCTATAATCATTCACAAATTTTGGTTTTCAATGTTGTTCATTCCTATAGTTATATATTTTTTTCTCGATTATTTTGGTTTAATGCTTAAAGGTACTTCCTGCCTTTTGCAGACTTACAGAAAATTCCGGAAAACTTTGCACAGGTTTAGTAGACATCCTGTAGATACTGCCTATGAAATTTCAAGGTCACAAGTTCTATAACTCCTTTGTCGCAGAGGGAGCTATTCAGAAATCAACAGAGTTTCATGTACTCGTAACGATCAAAAAATAATTTTTAAAACATTTTGCGATATATTTCGAGTAAAAAGAGAAATAGTGTTACACATCCGCACAAGTTTTCCAATCATAATTCTTTTGTCATTTATTGCGTACTCACACAACTTCCAAATTTTGGGCTGCAAAAGGAATGAAGTACATGTAAAAGAAAGCTCAGTAATCCACAATGAAAAGAAAATTAGAAGAGAGACTTTCCCTAGAAAAGAGAAGAACTATTTTTGCCCAAACTGAATGATTACAACTTCAGTGCAACAAGGACTCTGCCTGAATTTTTCTGGCAAGTAATGGCCTTTCACCTTTGCCCTTGTGTCCATAAAATACAGTTACAGTGAAACCTGTATATAAAGACCGCTTAAGGGAGACAAGAAAAGCGGTCTTTATGAGCAGGTGGTCTTTATGTACAGGTTCCTTTAATACATGTTTCAATGAGAAATACTTTTCAAGGGAAACAAATATATAGGTGGTCGTTAAAGCAGGTTTGACCGTATTTAATCAATAAAACTTTCATCTTGTTTTTAGTAAAAATTGTAGATTACTCCCTTTTAACAGTATTGGATAAACTTTATATCCAATGGATATAAAGTTTATATCCAAGTGATACATGACTGATCATGATGACTTTTGACTTTGCATGCTTTCATCCAAAAATGTAACCATTTCATCTCCCAAAGCAGATGCACAATAATGCTACAGAAAAATCCCAAATCATTATTTTTTCCCCTCTAACATCCATCATTTAACAGTGTCATGCTAGTAGGAATTCATGATCATTTTTCACATATAACTGGACAGTCCAGACTCCTGACACAAATAAATGTAAACATGCAAGTAAGCCAACCTTGGATGATGCAGAACAATTCTTCATTAGCATGCATCTGCAGTTCCCATTCATTTGACATCATCTTGAGCAGCCAACTGAAGAATAAGATTCTTCAGTTCATCCCTCTTCATGGTCACAGTAGCCTGTGTCACAGCACCGGCCATCAGAGGAGTCCCTTGGAAGTGATGCATGCAGATATGTTCAGCATTGCATATCACAAACAATCCACAGTCAAAACCTGCACAATGAAAACAATTTACTGTTAATGGACACTAAAAGTGGAACTCTGATTTGGGTTTAACATATACAGTGTAGCTAAGCAAACAATCATTTGCATGCTCTCAAAACATACTGCTTTAAAATGAATTCTTGAGAAAATGATTTCACATATTGATCGAAATAGAATGGTGCCTGGACTTCTTTAGAATAAACAAAATTAGTTTCATAACATATTCATGAAAATTTATAGCCACAGTTTTAGTCTGTACACTTTGTCATAAGGTATTTCTGAAAGTATTTATGTATTTATGTCCAGAAGATTTTATACTATACTGCATCATTCCTTTTCATAATTGCGGTAGGTTGCCTCTCCAATGCAGGGCCAGTTGTATCTTTGTTTTACATTCTCTTATAAAATGAAACACAGGCCAATGATGGATCTACTACAGGGCTCCAAAACCAACTTCCAAGTGAGACGGTAAATCATCATAGGTGGTCACACTTGCCTTTGGATTCCTGCTACTTTTTAGCCCTGTGGTTCTATGATACACACTCCATGGTCAGTAATCTACAATAACATAATTCCTAACTTCAAACCTGCACCAAACAGTATACCTAACCTTAATCCTAAACATAACCTTAAAGCTCATGTACACAGTTTTTTTTAGCAAAAAGAAAGTGGAAAGAAATGTGTCTCATGTTGTTTTTCATGTATCAAAAGATGTTTGTACGAGATCCATTTGGTATTCCATCAATGATTTCCGGTGACTTTTACCGTAAATATATACATGTATGTAAGGAATGCTTGATCACGGCAATATACTGCTCTACGTTAGGACCTTTCCACCCTGACCGCTCCCTGCACAACAATCCTGAGGCTTCGCAAGAGATAGCAGGTGTGTCATTGTGTGTAGGTTTTGAACGCAGTGCACGCTGAAGTTGTTGGGAGTTTATATCCCTGACCTGGCACCTAAATTATATTTGTTTAATATGCCACTTTAGGACATGAAATTCTCACAGCGTCTTTGCATTGCTAATATCTCACTATTTATCAACAAACATCCAATAAATCTGACAAAAGGTTTTTGAGGGCTCACCAAAATTAAATATTACCTTTAAACCCAATTGCATCCCTAACCCCATATCTTTGATAAAATCCTGGTAAAGCACCAAGCAATTGTCGCTGGAGCATGTGTTGGGACACCTTCTGTATACAACAAGCTCACCATTTTCCTGCTGTGTAGATTGCTCCTGGACAAACAACACATGGGACTTCTGCAGACCAACATGAGGTTGCACCTTTTGTGCTATCTGCCTTGCTGCATGCTCATTGTAAGAACCTGAGGAGTCATAGTGTCTGAAAGTACTGTCTCTTCTGGAACACACCAGCAAGCTCCTGTACAATATACATAGAAAGTATTAAGGGTAGTCTCCTGAGAGATGGTACTTAAGGAAAACGAGAATAATAATAATACGGTAATAATAAATTGTTTCTTTTATAGCGCCATATCCAGTTCAAACTGATCAAAGCGCTTTACCAATTACATGAATCAATTAATACTAACAACTTATACTGTAATATAACATAAATAGATGATTATAGCCAAAACGTTAAAGCCTAGACACATGTACATAAACGGATGCCCAAGACATTTCTTAAACAACTCCACGGATGCATTGGAGTGCATCTGACATTGAAGTTTGTTCCATACTGTGGGGCCACTATATACAAAACTTCGCTCACCTAACTTTGTAATTGTTCTGGGCACTTGAAGGGCCGTAGTGTCTGTAGTTGAGCGAAGTTTGTATATGGACCGCCTACGACCCTGCAACAATGATGACAAGTATTGGGGGGGCAGTATTTTGGTTACATTTATAAGCAAATAGTGCGATCTTGTATAGTATTCTTTTTGCGACAGGTAACCAGTGAAGATGTCTAAGCAGGGGTGATGCATGGTCGTATTTCCTAGCTCAAAGAATAACACGAGCAGCACGGTTTTAAATTCGCTGAAATCTTTGGATTTCAGTTACCAGGGCATTATCGAGTAATGAATTGGCATAGTCTAGCCGGCTAAGGACTAGTGAGCAGACAGCACGATAACATGCTTCTTCTGTCAAAAATCTTCTCACCCTAGAGATGTTATGAAGGTGAAAATTCAGAGATCGACTCAAAGAAGTAACTTGTCTACATATGGACAACGAAGGATCAAACATCACCCCTAAGTTAAGAACACAGTCTGATGTCTCAACTTCAGAATTACAAACAGATTAGAGAAATGTTCTCTGGAAGATAATGTCTAAGTTTAGGAAATACAATCACTAACATCTCTGTCTTGTCTTCATTGAGTTTCAATATGTTATGTGACATCCATTGACCTATTTCAAGGAGAATGAAACCCTGGGGAAATATCCATTTTAATGAAAAGATAGTAAAGAGAGAAGCAATTTAAAAAAAGTTCCATCAAAATCGGTTAAGAAATGAAAAAGTTGTGAAAGTTTGAAAAGTCTCGATTTACTTTCTATGGCGATCCTCAAATTGGCTATTTGCTTCAATGTGGCAGGTTTTTGTGGACAACTCTCCATATGTTTTGTACACAAAATTTCAGATTTTCTCCATTATCTCTCAAGGTACAGCTTGTCTCTTTTTTAGCTCTATGTATATCATGGTAAAATGTATTTTACACAACATATGTTGAGGTCACAAAGAGACAAGTAGCATCTTTAGCATCTTCATTAAAATGGATATTTCCCCAGGGTTTCATTCTCCTTTCAGTTATACACTTCTGAAGAACACCAATTGCTTCCATAACGCTATCTGGCTTTTTCGGATCAAAGCTATAATACAGCTGGGTATCGTCAGCATAAATGTGATAATGAATACCATAACGGCGAATAATTTCTCCCAATGGTTTGACATATAATGTGAACAACATAGATAATATTGGCCCTAACGAGTGGTATTCCATGAAATAAAGCCATCCAATATAATTATTATTATCTATACCCTACAGGAAAATGATTTAGAACTTAATAAAAATCATTTTAACCAACCACATTCAGTTAATAGAGCCCCTCATCATACTTCATTGTGATCACACAAGTTTAACTTAACCTCTTTATGACGTCATGTGCGTATGTGTGTATGCGTCGCATTATTTGCGAGCATACAAACAGACCAGACAAAATACGGCATAATATTGCACGGCAAATTTAGTACTGTAGCCTATGGGAATTCAGCGTTCCGTGCAATATGAGAGCATATTGCACGCGCAAATCAAGCGGACAGAAATATGAGGTTTTAATGCGGCGCTAAAATGCCTTATAAAGGTAATAACATAATATAATTTGCAACAATTCTTACAGATTTACAATGAATGCTACAAGTCAATTACATTACATCTCTGAATTTTTTTTGCCAGGATATGTATAATAGTTGATGAATAATCAAAGGAATGTGAGAAAATTGGATCAATCAGGGAGTAAATAGAATAAATAGTCCCACATATGCAAATTTGCAGGCTTACCAATTCATCAATTGATATGCCTGCAACAAACATGTATAATTTGTGGTCCCATATAGTGTGTAGGCTGAGCAATTCAGTGATCTGTCTCCTACAAAGAATTTAAATTCAGTTGTTTTGCTTTTTTTCTTTTCCTTACTGAGAAAAGAAACCAAACTGACTTACCAGTGAGACCCACCTACAGCAGTCTCTGAGTCACTGTCATTGATGGCTAAAAACACCAGTTCCTTGTAAGCTAGGTTTAAAGATTCCAAGAACATCCCAACCTCATCATCTAAAAGAAGATATACAATAAAGTGATCATAAAACACACCATTTAATGCTGGTTGAACATGTGGACAATGATAGAGGTAGAGAAAATAGAAAAAAATAAGTCATCCACTGACTGAAGCAAAACTTGTTTCCTGCAATGCAATCTTGTAACAATACTTTCCAATGTACAGCCATAATTTGTAAGGTCTAGAGTAATCATCCAGGAAGCAAAAGGTTGTCCTAAATCTTCCCAAATCTTGTTACCATAATTATTACCAAATATAATGCATATTGTACATTAATATAATGCAAACTATACTAATCAGTGCATACTGTATTTTTTTTAGCTCTGAAGGGGCAAATGATGAACAAGAGGTTTTGGGAATTATTCTAGGTTTGTAGGTGCCCTGACATAAAATGCTCCTGCAGCAAGTGCTCCAGGCCTACTTCCGTCAAAGATATGTAGGATTAGGGTCAGGGTTGCAATTGGCTTTTGGGTTTGGGGCTTTGAGAAAGGTTAGGTATAGTAATACATGCTCCAGGTTTGAAGTTAAGAATTTGGTAAATGCATATAATAGATATATAAAAAAACAATAAATAATATAACAGAGCAATGGTCACTAGACCATTTGCCATACAACTAGTTTGTAACGTGACAAATTTAGTACAGGTTGAGATGGTAAAGATAGACTACCTTGAGAAAACTTGATGAACTGAGCTATGTCAGGACCGATGAATGCTACATCTTCTGAAAAATCCTTGAAGAGGTCATATTCAAAGTACCTGCATAATGAAATTGAATTTGAAATAAATTGTAAATTCCCTTTAAAGGTTGACTAAATTAGAGAGAAAATGGGTGCTCTTTCCATGTAGTTTTGCCTTCTAATCACGAATCTGCCAATCAATTGTCCAAATTATGTCTCGTTTTGGCAAAAAAGGGGGAAAAGTAGAGGTTTTGGGACCGTTCCTTAAAACTCCTGAGCTGATTGGCTAACCCCCAAGTGACGTATGAAAAGTAAGAGGCACAAGATCTGCAGGCTGCAGCATACAATATTGTACACACAATGCGGTATTTGACCCCTCTGTTCAACGGACAATTTATGAAAAAAGGAAATTAATCAATATAATCTTAGGAGTGAATAATCATTAGCAATATATTTTCTACAAGATCAGAAAACGCTTTTGCCCAAATATACAGCTCTTGTTTTGTTTTTTTACCTTTTCTTTTGAACAATGTACTCATCCATCTGAGCTTGCCGAACGAAAATTTTGCATTGGTCATAAACGCGTGCACAGCCGTTTTATGCGTCTGTATGTACTATGTCCTACACATCTTTAGTACGGCAGTGACTATGTTCCCCTCGTACATAGCGACTGGTGAACCCTTTTGTTTTGTTTATTTCACTTACGGCTTTTTTTTTTTAACTTCCCTTTACATAGTACGTTAGTACTGACTTAGATTTTTGCTGAATTCGAGTAACTTATATAGAGAGAGGAAAAGTGCCCGCGATTCCGAGTTGGAGGACTTTTCTGAGCCATGCAGATACGAACTCTGATTTATCAGATGACTTATCAGACCCCGAAGGCAAAGAAGCTCGAGTGGCAAGGGGAAATTCGACCATATTATATGTTTGAGCCCCTCGCAGTATACGGTGAAGGGCCGTGGGTGAAGTAACTCCAGGGAGCTCCAACGCGTTGGAGCTCCATGAAGTTACGGGTGAAGTACGGGTGAAGTACGGGTGAAGTAGGTCGTCTTAGCTAACGAACGAGAGACAGAATTTTCGGTCTACGGGTGAAGCTGCTGCAGCTGCTGTCGTTGAAAAACAAATTGGAAGACTTGACTCCAAGTCTGATCTTTGGAATAGCTGAATCTTTTAGCTAGCTTATCCTTCTCTTCATGCCAAATTCGGAATACAGGCCAGGATTCTCAAAATCATCTTCGGCAAAGTGATCGCTGCAGATTGTACTCCACTCACTTGGCCGGCCCTTGCCACTCTGCCCGCGTGAGCTTTACATTTGCGACCCACAATTTCCGTAGATTTTCATCTTTAGGAAAATGATGTAGGCTTACACAATCTTTAGGGGTCTTGCTACAGCCCGCAACTATACACCGATTAGGCATTATTGATGAAAATCAAAGTTATTGTGAGGAATTAAACACACGAAAATACGCAATGCAAATGGTCGATGCGGTGAATATCATGCTCGGCACCGGGCTGGGCCTGCCGGGGGCCTCCGGGCGCGCACAGTATAGGTTAGTGGAATATTTTCCCTTACTTTTCATGCGTCACAGATCACGTGATCACGGTGTCGCTTCGATGGGTTTTTTTAGGGGCGGAGCTTATGACTGTGTAAATCAGCAAAAATGTACTTTTCAAATGATTATAAAATATGACTGAATGCATAAAAAATTGTGTGATGGATATTTTTTGGCTCCTGATGACACCTTCCTACGAAAAATGGGCCATTATTTTTTTATTTTAGTGACCCTTTAATGACTGATACAAGGTGTGAGAACTCAGTATAATTATACATTTGGCTTAAAAATATTTTGAAATGAAGATCTACTCAGGCTTAACCCTCAATAGCCCGGGGGGGGGGGGGGGGGGGGGGGGGGCTAATTTAGCCCCCCTCAACATTTTATTATTTCTCTGTGTGTTTGTGTGTGTAGGCTGTAGCATTGCATTCAGTGGCGTACACGTTAACAGTGCAGTATAGTAACGTAACCAGAACGTATGTAGCGATTTCCTTTATTACCTTACCTACTTTATTTTTTAAACTTTTAAATATATCAAATGTAAGCTAAATATGGCCTAGACCTTTATAA
This sequence comes from Heliocidaris erythrogramma, assembly GCA_025617745.1. NCBI lineage: Eukaryota > Metazoa > Echinodermata > Echinoidea > Camarodonta > Echinometridae > Heliocidaris > Heliocidaris erythrogramma. The sequence continues at coordinate 48,055,122 of CM046853.1, forward strand.
GTTCAGTAAATACATCTACTATCTAGATCTTTTTCTAAAATAGTGAAAAACTATTCCGACCTAAGCTTAGGTCGGCTGTTTGGACACCTTGTTGGTGATATACGGGTGTACCGTCTGTCTATGGGGAAGGTTGAGAAATGTCAGAAATATTTAAAGTTAAACTTTAAAGATTTCCCCATAACAGACGGTTATTTCTGTCTAGTGCCGAGTTAGACCGAAAATTCTGTCTCTCGTTCGTTAGCCTCTTATTTGGATAGGGTCGGCTCTTCACTTAGAGACAGAAACGCTCCATACACTCGCCTGTGCAAACTCACTGACCGCCGAGGAACAGTAGGCATGTCGTTGTTAAAATGTGAATATTACGATTTTTAAAAATATTTGTGTAAATTAAATAGATTAGGCCTAGGCTCTATACTTAAACGAACATGTTCAACTTAGCAATTTGACTGTTTTATTCCTTTTTGCTCCTTTTTCAGGTAATTCAGGGTCCAAGGTTTTCTCCGTTTGAAAATCTTCCAGCCGTATTCAAACTGTTATAGTGTGTAAGTCAATGTGTATTCGGTTTGCACAGCAGAGTGATACGGCCGTTTCTGTCTCTAAGTGAAGGGCTAGCGAACGAGAGACAGAATTTTCGGTCTAGTGCCGAGTTAGCCTGGATTCTTCTGGGATTCTTCACAATCACAGACAACTTGCTGGTATTTTGGTATTAATTTTATTGGTAAGTATGGCTAGAGTGCCCAAGTCTGCGCAGTGCCCATGTCTGCGCACACGCGTAACTGCGCGATTCTAATAAAACAAAACCCGCAACGAACACAAACATTTAATATTTATCATAGCGATAGGTATTCATGCAAAAAACCAGTCAAAATATTGAAAAAAGATCTTATTTCATCCATTTCATTTACAAGCCTCAAAATGTTGTTGTTCACGTCAAAACTCCCGAACTGCCTGTAAAATGAATGAGTGCGCAGACATGAGCACCATTGTTTTTTCAATGTTGAAATGACACGGCCGCCGTTTCTTGCCGTAAATGGCATTGTTCTTGCTCTAATTTTGAGGAAAATTTTTGCAAACTTACTCTTTAGAATATCAAGAATAATATAAAATTAAGCTTTAGAGGAATATTTAAAAATATTTGTGTGAATTTCAGGTCAAAACCTTAGGTGCGCAGACATAGGGCTCCCCATCATAATTAAAGTCTAATATTTTGAGTTTCACTCTTTTGTCTTTTGATCTGGTAATGTATTTTGGCTGGATATATTACAGCAGGTTGGAGCTGCATAGTTGAGTGGGGCTGAGTGGTTCAGACATACGAGTGTCTTATACTAATACTAATAGATATTACATTTCAATATGGCACGAAAAAGAGACATGATTCATTGATAACGAAGCTTTTCGACCTGCACTCATTACAAACATATTTTATTATGTATGGGACTGAACTCAGGATTATGGAAAATCTTGCACACACAACACACTGTCAATTTCCCCCAAACTTACTCAAATACAAAGGCAATTACTTGGTCATTCAACCATCTTGGTCCTTCAAGTAAGGCTAAATCGCTACGTCGAAGAAGGCAGTTGTGATAGCTCAGGACAGTTGGCCCTGTGCTCGCCATTTTGGCAGTCTGGGTGATACACAATTCTACGTACCGTACCTATACGCGGTACCCGGTAAATGAAGCTGGACAGGCCACGGCCATGGCTTTAAAGCGGCCAGTTAAAGCCCACCGCACACGATCCGATTTTGGAAATAAATCTCAATATCATTAAATATAGGAAGTTTATTAAGTGAAAGCTACCTGATTCAGGTTCTGAACAATATTATGAATACTCAACATTTGAATTTGGTGCGATGTCAGCCTTATTTCCAGAATAAGGATTGCAAAAGCAATTCGGCCAACCCTCGGGATGATATTTCTCTTTTATCATTTTTGAAGAAAAGTTCAACGTTAAAGGTCTCCGTTTCATACACATTATGCCTAATGTGAGGTCTATCCTGAACAAAATTACGGAGCTTAGAATTCTTTTTAAAAGAAAAAGGCTGGCTATTATTGCTTTAACTGAAACATGGCTAAATAATTCTATAAATGATAAGGAAATTGAAATTGATGGCTACAAAATCATACGCCGTGATCGATCCTTCGGCTCTGGAGGTGGTGTAGGCCTATGTTTCTATATTCGAAATGATATTGCATTCAATATTATTGATGATTTAAGCACTGGTGATTCTGAATCCCTGTGGATTAATTTTCTTCTTCAGAGATCGAAACCGATCGTTTTGGGCGTCCTATAGGCCTCCTAAAAGTAATTTTTTTATTGAGAATATGGCAAATTTTCTTGATATTTTGAAGAAAGATGACGAGATAATTTTAGGTGATATGAATATTTGTCTCTTTCAGAAATCGCCACTGGCTAAAAAATATACTGACTTGTTAAAACTTCATGGATCCCAAAACTCAAAAGCAGAGGGTTATGTGATACTCTTTAAAAGATTTCAGAAAATAAGAAATATGGTCCACTGAGGGAGGTACAAAAAGCCAAACTAGAATATTTGCAAAAAAAGATAGAAGAAAATAAACATGATTCTAAGAGGCTTTGGAAGAATCTAAAAAGCTTAGGATTAAAAGGAAAGAAGGGAAAAGACCAAGATTTTGTCATTTCAATCGGTGGAGAATTATGTCATGATAAGGTGAACATTGCATTGCCAACGAATTCAATTCTCATTTTACTACTTTTTGTGGCTGCTAAATTGGTAGAAAAACTCCTTTCTTGCAAAGACTTTTTCAGTGCAGACAGTGAGATCATTCGTGAGCTTTATGAAAGAAAAGGGGTATAAGCCAAGGCAGATTCGAGTTATTACCAGTCAGTGAACAATTTGTTTTCAATGAGTTGCGAAAATTGAATGTATCAAAAAGCACTGGCTTAGACTTGATTCCGGCTAAATTTCTGAAAGATAGTGCGATGATGCTATACAAACCGTTAACTTTCCTGATAAACTTATCGATCTTGACTAATACTTTTCCAAAGGAAATGAAAATAGTTAAAGTTACTCCTCTTCATAAAAAGAAAGATATAAAACTGATGTTGGAAATTATAGACCTATCAGTGTTTTAAGTATATCTAAAATTCTAGAAAAGTCGGTATGTGTTCAGATTGAAAAATATTTTAAAGAAAATGATATAATTTATGAATTTTAATCTGGTTTTCCACATGACTATTCAACCGCGACATGTCTTATTCACTGGACTGATTATCTGACAACACAAATTTCCCAGGGACAATTCGTTGGTATGGTACTCCTGGATCTTCAGAAAGCTTTTGATACAGCTAATCATGGCATCTTATTAAAAAGTTACAAAGAATGGGTTTTAACGAAGCTACTTTAGAATGGTTCAAATCCTACTTGTCTAATCGACATCAGGTAGTGGCTGTTAATGACGGTTCCAATGTTATGCCTATAACATGTGGTGTTCCTCAGGGAAGCATCCTTGGACCAATCCTTTTTTCAGCTTATATCAATGACATGTGTGCTTGTATAAAAACTGACTGTAAGCTGCTATTGTACGCTGATGACAGCGTACTACTTTGCTCAAATCCAAATCCAAAATTTGTCGAAGAAAAACTAAACGACCAGCTTTCTACATGTGTCGATTGGATGACTGATAATAGGTTATCTTTGCACTTGGGCAAAACATTTTGTTTTGTCCAAAAAGTAGTTCTAAAAAGTCATTTGAATTTCAGGTGACATGCAATAATCAGGTAATCCAGAGAAAAGAATCTGTGAAGTATTTAGGCATTGAGCTGGCCAGCTCAGTATCCTTTTCAACTTTAATAGAATCAGTTGTAAAGAGAGCGAATTCTCGCCCGAAATTTTTGTACAGATATCAAAATTGTATGGATCAAAAGGCAAGACGTATATACTCTGTTTTGCTCTTATTCAATGTTTATTTGATTATGCTAACCCTGCTTGGTGTAGTAGCTTTAAAAAATCTGATCAAAAGAAGTTGAAAATTATTCAGAACAAAATGGTGAGATTCATCAACTATTACTACTCTGGTCCCAGAACTCACGTTGCCGTTGGCTACAATGAGCTCTCTGAAGCTGGTTTTCTTAAAGTCAACCAAGATCTAAACAACTGATTTTGCACCATGTGCATAAGATATATCATATTAGGTCGAATCATTATATTCGATCAAACTTTAATCTTGTTAACAACTTACAAAGTCATCATACAAGAAACAGTCGTTTCAATTTTAACTTACCAGAAAGAGTAGGCAGTGTTGGTAATTCGTTTTATTATACTGCCATAAAGCATTGTAATTCTCTGCCTAATGACATAAAAGGAATAGATAACTTTGTTCATTTTAAGAGGAAATTGAAAGAATATCTTTCAATAGAGAGTCAGAGAGAAGAAGCAAATGATTATGTTACATCTAGGTAAAATATCCTGAATACGGACCATCTTCTTTTCACATGCAGGTTAATATGCTGTTTATTGTATATATTTATAGATAGTTTTAACATGTAACAGATTTAATGTAGTTTTTTTTCTTCATTCTCATCTTCGTCTCTCTCTCTCTCTCTCCATTTCTTCCTCCTGTTCTAACTTCGTCTTCTCCTCTTTTTCCTTCTTTTTCTTCTTCCTCTTTCTCTTTCTTTTCCTCTCATTCTAACTTTGTATATATTTATCACTATTATTTTTATGATTTACTTTTCCTTATTTATTCCTCAACGTGTAAAGATATATAAATGTGTTCTAACTCAATGATTATTATTATTCATAAATGAGGACCCTACTGGAAATAAGCTTTCGAGCTCTCGTGGGTTATCCTGTTCAAGCTTGCTAATTTGTTATTCTACTATGTACAAATTTATTATGTTCTGAAAGCTTGGCAAATAAAATCAATCAATCAATCAATCAAGGGCCAAATCAGTTTCAAATCGTAGACAATCGCAGACCTGCTCTGACGTCACTACGATTCGGAGCTGATTTGGCTTTTCCTCCGACTAGAACTAGAAGGCTCGTAATAGAAGGCTCTATCTATGTAACTATTCAGAACCTCAATAAAACATAATGTGTTTAACTGTTTTATATCTAAGGCCAATGGCGGATTTATTGGGGGGGGGGGGGGGGTAATACATGCGGCCCGTGCCTGCCCCCCCCCCTTGGAAGAAAAGTATGCATTGTGCCCCCCCCCCCCCCTTTTAGAACGAAAACTGTTTTTTCCGAGCGACTTTTCAAGAGCTGGCGAGACCAAAAAATACGAGTCTCCCTTTTCCAAAAGTTGACAAACCTGCACTTGTGTGCACTCCCTTATACAAAATCCTGGATCCGCCCCTGTCTAATGCTATAATATTTTCTTTCAAAAGCGGATGGTAGACGCACATAATTATTATGCACTGCGTGTTATGTACGTATATAATTATGTACGGTAGGAGCAGACGACGATGCTCTCACCATAACACGAGACATGATCAGGGGCGACGCTGAAAAAAGGGGGGAGGCGGGGTGATCTTGTTGTAGTTGTTGTTTTTGTTGTTTCGCTGTGGTTTTAACCTTGTCAGCAAATCGACAGGGCTAACTTGTGAATACCACCCCTAAAGATACGGACGTCAAACGCATATTGAGTTAATGTAAGAATTAAACTCAAGTTAACGATACGAACGGATATTCGTGCGGATATTATAAAGTTGCTCCCAAATTTTTGACCTAGTTTTTTGTTGCTTTTTGGTACCCAAATTAAAATGGACTAGAGACGCCCCCTCCGAGACTAATAGAAGTTCAGAACCTAATCATAAGCTATGATAGGGGACCTTTGATTATAAAACAGGGACAATGCCACAGTAGGATGTTTTAAAAGTGGCACAGGTCTAAAAAGAATAGCAAAATGACACATCGCCCTCAGGAAAAATAGCTCTCACAAGTACCTTGGAGTGCTGATCTCTGATGACTTCAAGTGACGGTCTTCCCACATCTCATCCATTTCAAAGAAGGCCACCCAACAACTGGGGTTTGTTCGTCGCAACACCAGGCAACTCCCGCAGTCCTTCGGGGAAGCAGCATACAAGTCTCTAGTCCGTCCCCATCTTGAGTATTGCTCCAGTGTATGGATCCCTACATCATCTCGCATATCCAGAAACTCGGAAAGTATCCAACGCCGGAGTGCGCGCTTGGTTACTGGAGACTACAAGCATGACAAGGGAACCAGTAGTGTGACTGACATGATCAATACGTTGCAGTGGCCTACCCTATCGACTATAGGCGGATGGCGGATGGCGAATAGGCTAGGGATGGCGGACAAGATAGCTAATGGTCTCCCTGCCATACCACTAGAAATACTATTCTCCTTCAATCAACAAATCACAAACACGGAAGAGCCATAAAAAGACCCTCCAGGTGTGGATGTACCACGCAAGAGGCGACGTATTATAGACAGATTTTCATTTTCCCAACGCTGTATCTCTGAATCGACTATGACACCGGCATCTGTAGTACATGCTGACAATCTGCAGTGCTTCCAGGGCCTCAGGCTCCTGAAGCATCTTTCATCTCAATAAATCTGAAGAAACCACTCTTCCTCGCACCGCTTGTAATCTTTAGTTCATCTTCGTGATAGGCTGCATAGCCTTTTGAAGCTTAAAAGAAGAAGAAAAAATGAAAGAAGAAACAAAGAAGAGAAGCAAAATAAAACTCGTCCTTAAATTTGTTTGGGGCATGTTTGGCAAATCGTAGGGGGCAATATCCCCGCCCCTTCCTCTGAAACCGTACAGCCACCCCCGTATTCAAGTCTACCTTACTAATGAGAGCACGAATGCTCACAACGACTAGCATAGTTTTCTGACAACAAGCAGCGACTGAATATGAATTGGTCTTGGATTGTGAAGAGCGTCACCACTGGCAGAGGCTGGGGAGGGGGTGGATTTCACAGACAAACTGAAATTTTTATATTTTGCTTTACGTCTTTAGCCCTTTTTAATGATATAAGAATATAACCTGTATCATGATTTTGTTTCCAATATTAAGTCTAATTTGAATATTGAATTGCCATTTCATAGCCTCGATAATTGTGAGCACCTTATGAACACAAAACCCATATGAATGACCCTGACTTTGAATATGTGATTTCAGTTCGAATCTTAATAATGATGTTTGTGTTTAAAGATAAAGTTGAGTTCTGGTCATGAGATTGAATTGTGAAAGAAACTGTCTCAAATCAATTGGGAAAGGTTGATTATTATTGCACATACGAATTGGTGTATGCTGTAAGCTTTTGGAATCACCGAAATGATAAGAAATTGACTCAATCCTGCTGAGTCACAAGCACTGCATACAGAAATGTGTATACGGGACCACACACAAATGTTTGACCCGAACATATTAGCCGTTTCTTGTCATATTTTGAATGTGAGGGCATTTAAAGAGCAATCCTTTTCAGGGGATATTTCTACTATGATAATCTTCCAAACTAACATAAAAAGAATGAAAAAGCTCACAAATTATTTTTCACCTTTCCCATGCCAGAGCTCAGCTTTCTCTTTTATTCATGTCAAATCGCATACTGGAATTCAAGCATTTGAAAGTTATCCATAACTCTCCACAGATGATAATGTTTGATGAACCTGAGTTTCTACTTTTAGTTATTGAACTTTAATGGTTGATACTAAAATATTAATATTAATAATGTAATATTCATAGCATCTACGTTATAATTCTTATTTCTATAAATAGTGAAATCATAATTAAAGATTCACAGTAGGTCTATTTGGAGAATCACATATTTTAAATTTTGGGTAAATTCAACCAATGTTAGGCGTCAATATTGCGAAGAAAAAAAATAAATGAATAAACAAGATCGATTCAGTTCAAATTAAATTCGAATTCTCTGGCAAGTTTCCACATATTCATGCACGTGCCTTTTCGGGTCTAACTTTGCCTTGCCGCCGGTAGCGCAAATGGAGGCATGATTTTTTTTTCTTTCTTCTACTTAATGTGAATACCAAATTCAGACAGGGTTTGGCAGGGGTGGGGTGCATGTGCCCCCGCGCAACCTCCGTGATCCGACTCTGAAGCAGACGTAATTTGATGTTTCTGCTTTCACCCAAAACAACTTTGCCACCAACTTTGGTTTTCCCTGAATAATACAGAAAAAAACTCTCGTCAAGCCAACCAACTGCAATACAGACGACAGTATTGCTTCCTTATTACAATGAACTACATGATGTTGGGCAGATTCAGCAGCATGTCTGTGGCATCTGGAAAGCAAACGATGTCAGACTGATTTTGAGTATAGCCCGAGGCAACCATGTTATCTGCTGTGCACTTACACATGAGCTGGGAAAAAGTCAATCACATTTGGCATCAATATTCCTGAGATGATTTTTGGGGGCATGTTCGACAATGCATTATTGCTTTTTATTAAGGTGAGTACTATACTTCAGTTGCATGTCGAATTCTAGGAAGCGAAATATGTTTGTTCCTCTTATTGAATCTCTCTTTTTTTCTCTCTCTCTTTCCTTAATCCATGAGGAAGGGCCAGTCAAATATCTCCGATACCGATAACAACTTTCAGTCTCCTGAAATTTATGAGGAAAAGGCATTTGATTTGCTACCGAAGGCTCACTTTTAGATAAATCGGATTTGGCAACACCGATATTCAATACTATTTTCACAATCTTCAGGAGACTGATATAGGATTTTAAAAATATATATAGAGAGTTATCGTAGTCGTTAACAATGATAGGGGACCTGCCCTTTTAAATAATATAGTTGAGTTCTGTGATGAGATTGAATTGTGAAAGAAACTGTCTCAAAACAATTGGGAAAGGTTGTTTATATTGCACAAAAGACTTCAAAATTACAAGTGTATGCTGTAAGGTTTTGGAACCACCAAAATGATTAGAAATTGTTCTCCTGAGAGTCACATGCATTGCACACAGAAATGTGTATATGGGACTACACACAAATGTTCGGCCCAACAAAAAATTCAGCTTTTTCCGGTCATATTTTGAATATGAGAGCATGTGAAGGGCAATCTTTCTCAGGGGACATATCCACTATGATAATCTTCCAAACTTTCTCAGGGCAATGGATTTAACATTGAATGGATTTTAGGCGCATTACGTTTGAGACTAGCTGATATGTTTAAACAGGAATGGCAAGCAGCAACCTGGTCCAATCGGGTGTGCCTTAATTATGATTTTTAAACTTGAGCGAGTGTTTGAAAAATATTTGTGTTGTTATTTATTTGTTATTTATTTATTTCTCATTTCTCAATATAACAATATACAAATAAAATACATATATTTATAGAACAGAACTACATAACAATCATAGTCATAGGATAATACATCTTAACTTAACAGTTGAAATTGCGTAATTGACAAGCAAAAATTGAAGAAAATGAGAGGAAACCAGCCGAAAGGCATATAGCTTTTGAATAATGCAGATGCAACACTATTATGCCAGTTTAGATGTCGAACACATAGATTACCAGTTAGTAACAGTTGTTTTAACTCTAATTTTAAATGAAAGTTTATGCACACTCTGTACATCATTAGATATTGGTGATGAATATCACTATTTGTTTGCCCATTTTTTATTAATGAGAGAAAATTGTACTTATCTTATTTTAATATACATAGATCAAATTCAACAGTAATGGCTGAAATTCTTCTTACAAAAAATCCCTTAAAAAATGCCTTAAAAAGCTTGTTAAATTTGTTAAAATTATTGTGCAGTAATTTAGATATAAATCCAAAGAGGATGAAGTTGTTGATGTTGTAAGTGACGATCAACGATTTCCTCTTTCTATCTTTCTTTCTATCGTCTTCTCTTTCGTTAAATTTCTTATGTTCTTCTTTTCTCTTTCTATCTTCTATCATTTCCTCTTCTATCTTTCCTAGTGTTTTATTTCTATCGATGGCCTGCACTTATAGGACAATCAAGGACAATCACACGAGATTTCCCGCGGAACACACACACTCACTTCCGGTTGAAGTACGCTTTAGGATCGCTTTCGCTTTCACGCTGCGCGTTGCAGCGGTCTAACTAAGAACCGTTCCTCAGGACCACCTCTCGAGGTGGTCTTCTGGAGCGCTCCAGAAGAACGCTTCCTGGACCACTTGAGTATTCACACTCACCTGGGAACCGCTCCTGAGGAACGGTTCTTAGTTAGAGCGCTCTAACGAAGTGAGTGTGAAAGGCCTCTTAGTCATTGTTCGGAAATTAGTTAAAGGGGCTATTGAATTACGTCTCACAGTGGATCTGATTCGAATCACGTTCGCTGCTTACACAACTGCACAATGTGTTCAAACATGGCGTCATCATGATGTGGACCCCTATTGTGCGATCTCTAAACAGATATGACTTGAAAATGAGCAAGGAAATTATTATTTTCCTATACGGTATATGTACCTCTCATTTCATTGCTAATATCCTAAAAAGGTTCCCCAAAATCTTCAAAATGAACAAAAACATTGAAATAAAAAGAAAAATATTGTCGTGTCATTTTGGCATCGCAAAACCAAACGTTTACTTTGTCTGCGAACTTATTATGCACATTCATTTCTAAATGAAAGGTAACATTCCGGAGCTTAATTGTTAAAAAAAACTGCTAAAATAATAATTTTTTGCTTCATTATTTTGGTTCGCTATTTTATTTGATGTAAGAACACATGATATTTTCAGTCATTTCAAAAGAACAAGAAAAAAAAAAGTGACGATCCAGTTGAAAGCCATCGAACCAGGTAAAAAGAAACACATTATTAGTAACGAAACATGATCCGGAACACTAATTGGGCCAACCTGTATAAAGCTATGGAAATGTTTGTAATGGACTACCAAAAAAATTATAAAGAAATTTCAGTGTTTAAACTATCTATAATTAAGCCCATTTCAAATAAATAGGCGCGCCTCGAGAGCAAACCTTCTTATGTGATATTCCACCATTTTCATAAGCATATGAGGGGGGGGGGGGGGGGGCAGCTGAAGCATCCAACCCCTACTTCAAAGATTCGGGAAACCGCCACATTCCACATCATTTTACTGGGCATCCTGTACCTCGTATTTGGGAAGTGACCTCATCTGTTTGTATTTTCTCATCTAGCATATCTTAATGACAACAGTATACATTTTCATTATAGGCCCAATTGTCAAACCAAATCAAATAAGTTTATTGAATTAAAATCCACAATTTGGGATAATCATCAACACACAAATACAAAAGATTAAAAATGAATCACAGCTGGGCAAAGCGGAATACCAATCATGAACATTGGGAAATTAAAAAGAAAAAGAGAGGAACAAACAAAAATAAGAAAGAAAAAGCAACACAAGAAGATTCAAGAGGTAGAGTCTTATAATCAGGAATTATGCATGTAGGCCTCTTGCCGAACTCTTCTTACTTTTACGGATAATTTACCTATTATTTGAGCATGTATCAATCCTTATTCTGTCACTGTACATAATTATTACTGATGGAGTTGCACAGATCTTGCTAACGTCATAGAAATGGCAAGGTTATATTCATGCAAGACGCCTGTCCGTTGGTATCCTAGCATTCTTCTACGTTATAATCGTGATCGCTGTGGCTAATCAACTGATTTAGGGTCCATTATCCCGTGAAAACATCATCTCAAGTGAACCTTATTTAAAGCAGGTCTTGAACCATTTAACTGCCAATTTTCTCCCTACACTCACAGCTCCTTTTTGCAAGTAAGTATCATCCTTCGTGGCGGAATACTTCACACCTACCTGTCATTCGAGCTTTCTCATCAGAAGTTTGCTGCCGGGCCTTTGTCGCTTTGATTCTAAATGAAAACTAGCCCAAGCCTGACCCACATCTTTGAACGCATCTCTCTACCCTTAGAAAAGAAGGGGAACTGTGGAAGAGAGAGAGAGAGAGAGAGAGTAACAAAGAGGTCGAAAATAAGACGGAAAACAACTCGTCTGTCGCATGCAAAATATATCTTAACAGCTTTAGGCACTGTTTACTTATACAACGCTTACACCGTAACACACTTAATTGAAAACTGTAACATGAAAGGCTATACCCTTTATCAACTGCAGGAGCCGTCTAGGTATTTCCTGCTCAGATTTACAAACAGTTTCATTATTAAATCTATCTCGAATTTTCATCGTCGATATCTGCCCTCGTTCACTTGTGCGATTTAAGCCTTAAACGCATACAATTGCCAAAACTATACCAAGCCCTTGCACGATCTTGAAATCTAAGAACCGATATGAATCTATATTTTGGTTTGAGTGCACAACCCTACACCTGGTGCAGGTGGTAGATCTAGTTAGACCCACATATTGACGATGGTGTAGGGAACTGACAAGATATGTTGGTAATCCTAACGGCATTTAACATCCAGGAGACATCGCCAAGCATTGGATTACGAAGCTAGTTGAATCGACAGTGATGACTTACCTTGATATTGTGAAAGAAAACATCGTTGGACTGCCTACGCGGCTTGAGGTAAGTTACATCTCCATTGACGTTTCCTATCGATTTCTGGCTATTATAGATGTCAAAATTTAGCAGTTACGTATCAGTGAAAGTGTAAACCGTTGTTGATCGTTTCAAGCTATTTTAAACATGGAAAGCGATGACGTCGAACACCAGAATGCCTTAATATTATTGGCGCCTTCTGATTCTTGTGGTAAACAAGGATGGTTGTGACTTTACGTGTTAAATGTTTTGGGAGAAAGTCAAGTGCCTATTAAGTGACTAAGAATCTGCTGTAGAAAGTAGCTAGTGTGAAGATTATTTCGTACATGACCATGACAATTCAATTTCAATTTGTAAGTAAAGTAACCATTTATATTGACATACAATTTTACAACATATTAAAATTATACAATGCATATAGAGTAACATAAATACAGTTAACAACACAATTATTCATACCCCTTCTAATTTTGAAGTCTTATGTGTTTTTCTTAAGAATGAAAGGTGGGCTAGTGGAATTTGGGCACTGGTTGAATACTTTTAATTGTTAGCTTGAGGTGAACAATAATTGTGGTTTTACCTTATTTGGATAACAACAGAAATGCTAAAATTATATTAATTTACTGGCTTTTCTAGAAATATTCATATCCTGGTCCAGGCATGGCATCGAGGCATATTTTTATGAAAATACACATGTGTCAGACATTCCTAAGATTCTGTATATGTTTTGCAAATAGTTAATAAATTAACTCTAAACTATCAAAATTTGGCAAATTGTCTTGCGTAGTTATTTTAACAATTGATTTGTAGCATGTCAAAGTAACATAAATCATGACAAACCAATTTTTCGCAAAACAAAATCGGAAAAAATGTCAAAACTTGGTAAGGCTATGATTAATGGTGTTGTTAACTGTATATAATCATTACAATCATGACAATGGAGTGCTATCATTCAAAAGGCAGAAGACTAATTTTCGATGAAAGAACAATTTGCAAGGAATTTGCAAGAGTTATTATCAACTCTGAATGTTGTAGAATAGAAGAAACTGCTACTGCATTATTATTGGAGAATAAATTGGAACTAGATTTGATTAGCAATAAAATGCATAAACAGTCTCTCTCTCTCTCTCTGTATATATATATATATATATATATATATGTTCAATGAAGGGTAAAATGGTGTGAACGTGTTGAGAAGTATAAAATAAATAGGTAACACGGAGAGAAAATACACAGAGCGAGCAGAGATGATTTTCCACAAGCGCTTTCGTTTATTCTTCAGGTGGATCTGAAGAATAAACGAAAGCGCTTGTGGAAAATCATCTCTGTATTTTCTCTCCGTGTTACCTATTTATTT